>OY757911.1:45666679-45771679 GCA_963585895.1 Sepioteuthis lessoniana | reverse complement strand
AAAAATAGATTTAAATTGAGCAATGCGAAAAAGCGTTGTCTTTCGATGAATCAAATGGCAATGTATGCCAAGAATTTCCTTTTGATTAACTAATTAATTAATTAATTAATTAATTAACAGTTTAATTAATTCATCTTAACGGCATATCAACTCGTCGTGGATTATTCTATTGCTAGAGTTCAGGAAATCACGTTTATTGTACGTGAATATCAACATTTTTGCGCAGTAGTTTCCCAACAGGTAATTATTTTCACACATTCGGATCCAAATAATTTTAACGGATGTATTTGACTCATTAATTGAATTCCTACAATCCCTACAACTTCTGCTCAGAGTGGTCCTAAGAGTAATGGCAAATAAGCGTTTATCTTCAGACTTCCAATTTCCAGAACTGGAGCCTTATCATTATTTGTTGTTTAGACTTATAGACAGGAAATACTATTTTGTGTTGTTTTACCCCCTCTGCACGGGATACAGCCAGTATATTAACTGCCATGCCATTAGAATGATTGGATCCCAGAGTTTTGAGTAATCACACACACACACACACACACACACACACACACACACACACACACACACACACACACACACACACACACACACACTTACCCTGTCGGTTGGGGCTGTAGGATACACCAACTGCACCTCTGCAGAGGCGAAACACGCCTCAACTCGTGTCTAGTTTATTACACTAAACAATCTGACGGTGAAGTTCCAGTAATGATGGAGCTTTGGGGAATGCAGAGCACCCCTTCATTTTCATTGCTCCAAGATCCACTCTGGCCCTGAGTAGTAGTACCAAATAAGGTCCTATCTCTGGGTCAAATAGAACTAAACTCCGTTCTAATGCTAAACGGAATTCTTTTAAATAGAACTCTTTTTGACATTGAAAATGTTCTTACGTTACACTGAATTGTTTGAAATAGAGTTGTTTTGACATTTAATTGTGTGTGGACACAAACTACACTTATATTAAACAAAATATTTGGAATTAGAACTATTTGACTTAACTGAATAGCTTGAAATAGAAATATTTTTCTCAATAAAACTATGTACTCATGATGAACTGAAGAATTTGAAATAGAAGTGATTATTTCTATAAGAATGGATTTGGCATTAAATAACCTACAGAGGTTGATATGCCATGAAACCCAAACATCCAACCAACACACACACACACATATATATATATATATATATATATATATATATATATATATATATATATATATAGTGGAACTCTCAAAACATACAATCGCATACTATTTATTAACGAACTTTACATTAAACATCCTTAACCAAGAACAATTTTCGATTACAAAATGAGCTTTGCATAAAGTTTTTTAGTTAGGGTATCAATATTTTTTTTACTTTTACGTATTTAAATTTCTGAATTTCATAATAAAAATGATAAATATCCATCTGAAGTTATATTTTTGCGTTAGATATATTTATATTTCATTTGGAAGAATACTCATTAAAAAGATAAATGGCTGAATTATAAAGTATTGTAGATATAAAATATAGGCATTTGCCCAATCCGCGTGGTGCTGTAATGAGTCACAATATTATAAAGTGTAGGTAGGAAAATATATTATTGGTATAATGTTTATCACGCTGCATACGAGCCTACCGAGTGGTTGTGTCCATGATATCCCGGCACCGTCGGCATTCCTTTAGACAATGCTTAACTTCTGCAAACATCTACACTCTGAATAAAAACATTCTTTATCATTGATCAATAAGTGAATCCTACAGCAATTTTCCCACATTTTAACCACAATTTACGAAAATATGTTTATTTAAATACTTTCATTAAGAATAAAATTTTACCTAAAAAAAGTGAAAAAATGTATGCAAAATAATATATACAGGGGTCCTTCAATAAATAAGGAATTATTTTTCAAGAAAAAAAAAAAATTTCCATTAATGGAAACTCGAAATCGTATGGAATAAGTTTATTGCAAAGAATATTTTACTCTCACAAATATAATGGTTTTGAGGTTCTTCTAATTGGCGGAATATCCAAATGCTTACAAGTTGAACCTAGACTTGTCATAAAGTTTTCGTTGCTGAGAAATGCAAATCATGAGAAATTTACTGTATGAATAACACGTATAGAGAATGTTTAGCTAAAAAATGTTTACGAATAAGATAAACTGGGTTTGTCACTCCGTGTAAAAGTCAAAAAAATAGCCCATAGAGTGGAAACACATTGACTCAAAAAGTCCAATGCGAATTATTCACAAAATTTAGATATACTGACATTCTTCTGACACATGAAAGTACCCACCACTTTTAGTTTACTTGAAAAAAGAGATTTTTTATTTCTAACCCCGTAGGCAAAAATTCGACTCATTTATTAAATGACCTTCATCTTTTTTCTTAACGACAATATTCCCGGGGCCCGAGATAAAAGCTTACGACAAATGCACTGCTTACTCTAAGCATTATTATTTTCACGTAATATTTAATATCATAAAAGGAAATGGTAATGTTATAATGTTCTTTTTCAAATGTTTCTTGCATCATTGACTTCTCTCCAGTTTGAAAAGTCACGTGGACATTTTCATCTATTGAAAGCACAAGTTGCATTCATATTGTTTTAATTTTACTAAAAATGAATTCAACTGTCAGATCCCTAACCTTGCTTTCATTTCCGCGCGATTGATGACTTTTTTAATTTGTTTTAACGATGATTTTAACCTTTGGTACTGTTTGCATTTTGACGATTAGAAACATTAACAATATTGTTTAGTGGACATGTTATTATCGATAATGGCAGTTTTAAAAGAAATTAACGTATCATATAACTAGCATATGAATCTGAAATTGCTGAATGCACCTTCTAATCGGATTGAAGACATTTTTCTTATCAAAATCTTATCTAAAATGTACTATATCTATTCTTATTATTCGATTACTGAAACTAGTTTCTACATCTCTGAATCTCAAACAAATTTAGGTAGTATAGCTTAGCTATTGCATTTTTCCTGGTTTTTCAATATGACCCCAAGTAATAAAACCTAAAGGAGTTAGTCGCCCTATAGTAAATTGTTTAAAATTTGTCCGTAATAAATTTGATGCTTTTGCATCTACTAGTTTTAGAGTATGGACGATATCATAGAGATTGCAACGACAACAAAAGATGACTCTACGTTTTTATTAGGCTTGGTAACATTATTTAGTAGTTACTCTTATCTTTATTATGAATATGTCGAGAACCTTTCCTTCGATGTGTCTTGTGTAGTCGTTACCAGAGAAATTTTGAATCAGAACATAATCTTTGATGTAATGTGCAACATTAATTTTTATGATCGGATACCGAAAATGTGTTTCCTTATTTCTGAATTTAATACAACTAATGCAGCTATGGTATTTTGCCGGTCTTTCAATATGGACTCAGAGGTTAAAAATCATGAAGAAGGTTATCTACTCTTTACTTAGAGCATTTACACCAGTCCACAAAAAATTCAACGTTTCCTATCCTTCAAGGTAAGGAGTATGGACGATGCAATTGAAAAAAAAAAACTTGAACAAACTGGGACGCCGCGTTTTTATTAGACAATTATTATTATTCACTCATTAGATCTTTTCACATCAGCCTTAGCCGATGGTTTTTCACTGGAGTTTGAGTGACAGCAAGTCTCTTCAAGTCTCCAGGACTCTTCTCAGTATTCTGGTCGTTCTCAATAATGCTGTCGTTTGGATGGTCTCCCCCTTCCGCCAACTTCCAAGTCCTCTAGTCCGTTTAGTAATACTTTAGTTACAATTCCAAACGCACCAATTACAATTGGTATAATTGTCACCTGCATGATCCACAGTTTTTTCAATTCCCTTGCAAGGTCGTGGTACTTATCCTTCTTTTCACATTTTTTCAGTTTTATTCTGTGGTCAGCCGGGACAGCAAAGTCGACTATTTTGCAGGTTTTCTTTCTTTTTTTTTTTGTTGATTATTATTAAGTTTGGTCTTCTGGCAGGGATACGGTGATCCGTTTGTATGTTAAAGTCCCATTGGAGTTTATGCGTGTCATTTTCTAGGACAGGTGCTGGGTTGTGCATATACAATTTGTTAGTATGGTCAAATTTAAATTCTTGCATATTTCCCTGTGAATCATCTTGCCGACCCAGTCGTGTCTCGCCTTATACTCCCTGTGCGCTAATTTGCTGCATTCGCTTATTATGTGATTGATGGTTTCGTGTCTGTCACCACATCGCCTGCATTTGCTGTTTTGTTGCGTCTTATCTATTCACGCCTTGGTATGATTGGTTCTTACAGCGTTGTCTTGTGCTGCTATTAGGAGAGATTCCTTTTCTCTCTTAAAGTTTCCTTTTCTTAACCATGCCCAAGTTTTGTCGTGTGACATATTGTTTATTATTCGTTTAAAATGCCCATAGAGTTGTTTTCCTTCCCATTTTTGTTTCCTAGTTATTGTCATTCTGTTGTTCATCGTGTTGTCAGTATCGTTTCTGGTGGCTGTAATGAGTCCTCCTTCGTGTTTTTGTAAATAGTCTTCGAGTCGTTGTATCGATGCATTAACGCTGTTTTCAATGCTGGCAAATCCTCTTCCTCCCTCTTTTCTTGAAACATATAGTCTGTCAACATCGTCTCTTGGATGTAAAGCCTTATGCATTGTCATTAGTTTTCTTGTTCTTTGGTCAATTCGTTTAAGTTCGTCGCTGGTCCACTTAAAAAAGTGGTGCAGCCCATGTATTTATTCCTTTGATAAGATTTCTGCAATTGACCTTTGTCTCAAGTAGTTTTCTAGTTATCATGAGATATTCTTTCTGAATTTTTACTTTCATTTCTACTTGTATGATTGTGTCAGCCTCCAAGATGCCCAAGTATTTGTAGGTTTCATTTTCTGCGAGCGTTTTTATCTTATCCTTTTTAGGTAGTTCCGTTCCGTCAGTTAGCTGCCGTTTGCAACTTTTCATTACAAGCATTGCACACATTTCTATGCCAAAATTCCACTCCTATATCCTGGCTGTATATTCTGTGTGTATTAGGGTTTCTATTATTATTATTATTATTATTATTATTATTATTATTATTATTATTATTATTATTATTATTATTATTATTCCAATACGTTTACTTTCAGTTGGTCTTTAGTGTTTGTCGTTGATTGATAGATTGATAAGATATCCACACGTGTAAGGTGTTTGTATAGCTAGAGATTAGGAAGTTGCATACATTATAAGTTTTTATATACGTTTTGCAGTAAAACTGAAATATTTTGGGCATAGTTATATGATATTAGGTATCCCTGTTTAATACAGATCTATTTCAGCAATAGATTTGGTCCTAATAGATTTAAACTCAGAGGATCAGAGTTGACTAGATAAAGGTCAAGAAGGAGTGCTCAACACTCACCAGACTCCAGAAATGAAGCTTTCCCATCAGATGCAGCTTAGTATCTTACACAGGATACACTTTTTCTTGTGGGTAGTGTTGCTCCCTCTGTAGGAAGTACAGTCAATGTATTCTAAACTCCGACGACAGGTCATTGTATTTTTTTCAGTTTATCTTACTACATATCGTCTCAGCTTATTTTATCATTTTTTTAATCTTCAGTTTCATAACAAAATAACAGTAAGTATAAAAAGTTATCTTAATTCCCCACTTCAAAACATAATCAGTTATGATATAAGCTTTGCCATCCTCAGTTGAAAACAATAAAAATAATCTAAAAATACTCATTGTTCTTTGGACCTGTCTCATCTGATTCTTCAAACCACTAAGATGTGCAGATGTCTATCTATGAAATTTAAATAAGCAACAGAAACCCCAAAGCGCATTTCTTTTATTCTAATGGTTTCTTACATTTAATAATAATTTCACTCCTTTTTCTTTTGTGCTTCTTGTCTCTATTCAATTTTCACCGCTTATCGATCTGAAATATTGATCTATGTGTACATATCACTCGTAAATAATAAGAGTATGTGCCCTCTTTCTTATTCTTATGCACTTTTCTACATAATAATGTCTTAATATTTCTTTCTGATGTGAAACTAGAGATAACCTTCGTTAACAAGATTAATGTGGGTGTTTCAATAACTGAAATCAATCAATAAATATTGAATGAGACATTCCACCAAGTGAATTGCCTTTCTATTCATCCACATGTACTGCACTCAGAAGTTTCCCAATTTATTGTTTTTATATATCAGAGAAGATTTAATCGACTTCCTGCCAAGTCAGTTTTTGACACAAGGTCATTTTATGATGAGAAGTAACACACAAACCAAGCCTCATACATGTCTAATCCAAATATTTTTGGCCCCGTCGGCATTCCCTGTTTGGGCCGCCTCAAGAGCCAACCAATACGCTCAGCCCTGCCAACATCAACTTTCAATAACCGACACGGTACGATTGCTAGAAAAGCCTGTCTGAAGACAGAAAGTTACATTAATAAGATGAAAGTTTACACACACACACACACACACACACACACACACACACACACACACACACATATATATATATATATATATATAAACCGAAAAAGACATCGCTAACGAAGGCATGTACAGCTATCGATAAGATATACATCATATGGAAATAAGACCTGACCGATAAAATGAAACTCAGTTTCTTCCAGGCAGCGGTTGCATCGATACTGCAGTATGGATGCACTACCTGGTCGCAAACAAAACGGCTGGAAAAGAAGCTAGACGGCAATTACACAAGAATGCCGCAAGCAATATTGAACAAGTCCTGGCGGCAGCATCCTACAAGGCACCTGCCTCCCATCACGAAAACTATACAAGTTAGACGAACCACACATGCAGGACACTGCTGGAGAAGCAGGGACGAGCTCATAAGTGATGTACTCCTATGGACCCCCACATATGGCCGACCAAAAGAAGGCCGACCAGCTCGAACATACATACAGCAGCTATTTGAGGATACGGGATGTAGCCCTGAGGACCTGCCGGAGGCGATGAGTTATAGGGAAAAGTGGCGAGAGAGAATCAGGGATATCTGTGGTATCGGCACGACATGATGATGATAATGATTATGGTGATATATATATATATATATAAATATATATGTGTGTGTGTGTGTGTGTGTGTGTGTGTATCACTGCAACATGATTGACGTATTTCTACACTACTACTTATTTTGAACTGTTAAAAAAAAGAAACTAATGACTATATTTTACGTGTGAGAGTCAGTTTGACACAAGGCCATCAGTTTTAGTTCCTTAGAAGAAGAACTCATTATCAGGAAGCCATTATCGACTCAATTATCTCTAGCAATAAACTAAATAAATTCTAACTCTTTACACAGAAGACTTAATATGTTTGCAGAATTCTCAAATAAGGGAAATGCTCTGATAATCACAGCCGCTGCTCAGACTTGATGATTTTCAAAACAAACTTGTTCACTATTACTCCTTAGCGAAAATATTTTCCTTACAGGTTTAGTCTCCCAACCAGCATAACAGAAGATATAATCGGTGGACTTTTTGTTATTCTACCTGTGGTGATTACTATCACCTTAGCATAGATAATTTTCTTAAATACATTGATTTTTCCATGCAAAAAGGTCAGGTTACTCATATTGCTAGTATGATGCAAGCAATTAAAATATGTATCAATTTATTTGAAATGAGATGATTCTTATAATCAGACAAATAATACGAACGATTACTTGAGACATACCAGTGATCATTTTCAACGTTTCCATGTTGTTTTATTGATTTTAAGGATGTAACCATATACATAAACACACACATACACACACAAACACATAGGCATAGAATCACACGCACACACGCTTCTATATTCACGTATGCCTGTTGGTAAATCCATAGGAGTAATAAAAAAATTTACTATATATATATATATATATATATATATATATATATATACGTTATTTTGCACCGTATACATCGACACTTAAAGTCTGAAAAAATCTCAAGAAAAGGACATGTCGATTTATACGGCAAAGAGGAAATCCAAATTATCTTCTCAAGTTGAATAGTTTTTTTTTTCTTTCTGTGTTACTTTTATCTTTTCACATATTCCGGGATTTTTTCCTTTCTTAGCATTTTTACTCGCTGTCAGACATTCCTTAATTGTGTTTCCAGTCTAACTCCCCATACAAGTTTTGAATTTCTATTCCTCTTCCTTAGGGGAACACTGATTTAAACCCTGACAAATTTCGTTAATGCATATATCAGCTGGTTTAATTCAATGATATGGTTCACTGAGATATTTATTCATAATTTGTTTACTTTTCAGTTTCCATCTCGACTGTTTCCTAGTCTTGATTCCCGAAAGAAGGTAATACAGTCTCCTTTCCAGGCATGATTCTGTTTATTATCTTTATATTCGTTTTATTTTCTTGTGTTTTTTTCTATTGTGTTTTGGTGTGTGGTCTTTCGACTACTATTACTTTAGATTCGGTTAGAGGGATCTTGCTTTTCAGTATTTAGCATCCAGGTTACTGAATGAGGTTTTTCTTTACATCTTCCTATTATTTGTTAGTATATTTCTAGTATTTCCAGGTCAGTAATCCAAACTTTATTATTGTCAAAGCTTGGTTAGCAAGTCGTTGGCTCGTAATAAATCTTGCACATTCTTCCCAAATATCAATCATATTTTCTAGATCTTCTTTATATTTGGCTTCTCCTAAAATAGCAGTGAAGAGCAAGGTTGTTGGCTTGTCTAATCCATTTTTCACGTCGACGTCTCTGACTTGAACGGTTGCTTGGATGGTTGTTTGTATACCTGAAAAAACAAACAAAAAAACAGTCAACACTCGAATAATGCAGAATATATTCGCCATATTGCCTATTAAGGAAGCACCGGTCGATCATAAATGGTAAACCATTGTCTTGGTCCCACGTTGAATAATGTTTCGACTTGTCATTTTCTCATGGTTAGTATATTGTAGGTATGTCAGATCCAGGGGTTGTTTATTATCTGCGCTCTTGTGTCAGATGAGATCAAGTACCCTTAACTTAAGAAATCTGTTAAGTGGGTCATAAAGATTGAATAACAAACGAAAATGATTTTTGTTGTATGTTTGTTAAGCTTGAACTTAAAGTCTCAAGCGAATTATTTAATTTATTTAGTTTTACTTTACACAATATGATATATTTGTCTATGATGAATTTTTTAAAATATTTTAAACACTGCGCTCTTTGTAGATATTCCTGAATTGTGATTTTTATTCTTCTCTATAATAATTTAATATCATCTGTGTCTTCGTGTTACTAATATGGGATTTTTATAGATTATTTTGTCTCTTTATAAGGAATATTATTCTGTCTTTGTCCTATGTTAACTCCTCATTTGACCACCACTTTTCCACCTGTTTATTTGGACTCTACCCGACCCTCCAAGTATCATGCTAAATTTGTATCATCTACCGTTATGAATTCAGATACAAACGAAATACAAAAAGGAGGAAGATATAACAAAAACATTAAAGTGAGAGAACTTTAAAAACATATTTACACATCCATTTTTTCGTCTCTTCCCTGGATTCTCACCGACAGTAAAACATTGTGTCTTTGTTTTTGCTTTGTCTTCTTCTTCTTCTTCTTCTTCTTCTTCTTCTTCTTCTTCTTCTTCTTCTTTAGAGGTATTTGTTTGACGTCTGTCTTGAAAGGCGGAATTCCTTATCTGCTTTATTGAAAAAAGTCTGTCTACAAAGATTATTCTATTTTTCTCCTATATTTAACTCTTAATTTGACCACCACTTTATCCCGCTCGATGACTACTTTACCCTACCCTCCAATTATTAATCTAAATCTGTATTATCTACCTTTATGTATTCAAACAGATTCAAATAAAATAAAGAAAATTTACGAGAACTTCACAATCATATTTACACATTCATTTTTCGTCTCTTCCGGGAATTATCATGGAGTGTATAGCATTGGAGTTTTTTTTTTCTTCTTCCTTTAGGGCATTTGTTCAACGTATAACTTAAAAGATGGAATTTCTTCTCATAGTCATCATAAAAACATGATCTTGTGACGACATATATTATTATATATTCCTCTTATGGTAACTTCATTTGACCACAACTATAATTGATAGTTATACGAAACTATTAATCTGTGAAACCCATTGTTTGTATTAGATAGGAATACTTCATAAATAGAATTTCTAGGCTTAAGTGACAATACTTAAAACAATTTAACTGTCTGCGAACAAATGAAGAATATTTATTTATTAGTTAGTAGCATTGAATAGCTATACTTTAAATCCTTTAACAGTGTGTAAACATATTAACAAAATTAAAAATAACTATTATTATTAGATAAGAATAGATAAAACCATTTAACCCAGCGCAAACAATTGGTTAACATTGAATAGAATTATGCGTAATATCAATATACAATAATGTTAATTACAACCTATTCACTTACATATACATATATATATATATATATATATATATATATATATATGTGTGTGTGTGTGTGTGTGTGTGTGTGTGTGTTTCTTTTTAACTAAAAATGATACTTTCCTCCACCTGTTCCATAAATGATTTGTTCATGGTCTTTTATGAGTCGTTTAAAACAATGTGGATACAATGAATTAAACAAGGAGCTGTATTTTTCACAAGTACTTTCACACTTTCTTACCAAATATTCGTCTAACTTTCAATAAATTTCTTTTCTTTTGTAAATTACACTCCCGAATATTATTCTTCCAACCCTTTGAATACATGCATACGATTTATCATTTTACTTGTCATTTCGATGTTTGTTCCCATAAAGATGGACCTAGCTCGGGCAGAGAGTACTTTTGAAAAATATGGTGCTTTTTCGAATTAATCTCATCCGGATCTCGAAGGAATTACACAAAGATTTCAATAGATCAGTTAAAAAATACGCAGAAGCGAAGTGTCGATCTTATCTAATCTCGTGTCTATTTATCCAGTTACGCCATGTGGACCTTTAAAATTTCCATGTATAACATTAGTTTTGAATGATGATAGTTCTGATTTTAGTTTTTAATAATGACTGTATATGTTATGTGCACCTTTCCAATTTTCCTGAATAAGTTTTGAGATATTTTTTGTCTGAGAGCGAAAGAAATATAACAAAATCAGTTAAAAAGTGAAGTATTGTTTTGGGAATAGCATCTGAGTGCTTTGTTCTCTGCAAAAGAATTTGTCTGTACAATGATGGAATCGGCAGTATGGTACAAGAAGACAATAGCTAACACAGCTTTGGCACAGAGCCGATACGGAACTCTGCCAAGTTACGCCGTCTCTCAATGCCTCGCGGGATTCTGATTTTAGTCCGTCCGTCCGAGAATGGCATCAAGATTTTTTTTAAAGGATTTCTTCAAATTGACATCAATGAACTACTCTCTGGCGAAACGTGTCAGGGATGTTTACTTTTCTTCATAACAAAGTTTTCATTCACAGGCACATAAAAGTAAAGAGAAAAAAACACTAATTCAATGCCAAATAACAATGTCATAACATCTATATGCATGTAATACAAAGCAAAATAGAATGGTTTAGACCCAATAACTTTTATAAGTAAATACTAGACATTCTTTCGATTCCAGTATTTAGTTGCCTTTGCTTACAACAACATGTACATTTATTTGCTGTAACTTTATTCAATAAAATTCGTTGCTAGTCTCTTTACACAACACCAGTGTCATGAACAGAACGTGACATAAAGTGATTTTTTTAAGCTGAAGGAAGCTGCGTTCCTTTTTCTTCTCTGGTTTTCTTACCAAAGATAAAAAATCAGTCTACCCTACAATTTACCATAGCTTGTGAGAGAATAGTCGGATTTATACCTTAATGTCATTTGCACTGTGTGAAGCCCAGTGTCTCGTCGGGGATTTGAGGAATAAAATATATTGTTATCATCATAATATTACAATTGATTTTTCTTTAAAATTTAATAGACCCTACATGAATAACATAGCACAGTTATGAAGTAGCGTAGGTCTCGTATGGTAAAGATAGCAGTTATATCCCAAGCATTACTTTCAGAAGAAAACCCGGAGTACAATGCCTCATATATACCTATCAAATAGATAACCCAACGAAACTGTTTTAAGTCCGACAATAAATAATTATCACCCTAAAAAACGAACGTGTCCTTTTGGTGCCTTGTGACAAGAAAGCTTCAGAAACCCATTCTCGAACTTTTTTGCCTCTGTTCTTTATAGGACCGTTTATACCAAATTTGCTCTTATGATTATGCTCGTAGTTTTCAGAGTTCTGCGGAATTATACCCACATATAACAATGAATATACAGCTTGATAGTGATAGGTATGTATTTACCTAACCCCTCCATCACTAGCAAGATGCAACAAAGAATATTCTAAGCTGAACTTATAACCTTCGAATTCAGTATTTATCTTCTCCTAGAAGGGTTAAAATACCAAGTATAAAGGGATCACTCTACACTGCTTCTTACACGCAAACGGAGTGAGAATAGTTGAATGCGTGTATTTCATAAGTGTATTAGCGTTATCTGCAATATAAAAGCGCTATTCAGTATTTAGAAGAGTCCCTGTGGTGTTGTGGTTAATGAGAAACATAGAGGTAAATATGATTGAACACCAGTTACGACAAAATGTTTACTTTCTGAAAAATACCCTTGGAAAAAAGCTATAAACTCCCTTTAATCCCCATGTATTAGCAAATACCACCATTGCGGTAATCCTACAAGTGTGTCTTTGGCATTAAATTGTCCATGACGGTGGATATACCATTAAACAAAGTAACCGATTATCCAAGAACAATTTCCTACGGCGATAACTGTTAAACCATTTACAAATATGTTCGTTGTTTTAAAATAATATCTCGGATTTGGACCCGCAAATACCAACATATATGGCACCTGTTATCTACATATATTTGCACTGATATCTCACTTATCTAATTTTTATCAACAAAATAAGTCAACTTATCAGACTAAAAGTAAGTTCACACAAATTTGTATAAATATGACTATAGACTTTAATTGGTAACGTTTTCCGTGGGAATTCAAATAAGATTAATTTTCAATTTAAAAACATTATATTAGCAGAACCCGACAAGACAGCAATTTCACGACCCCTAAACTCATATCTCACAAAAAAAAAATCATCGAAGTAAGAGCTACAAGTCAGCGGAGAGAAAAGGCAAACTCACAAGCGACGTTTTCTTATGGATTCTGGCACAAGGATCAACCAGTGTTGTCCGACAAAAAGACTACTTTCATGAGCTCTGTTCGGGCTGTAGATGCCGTCTTGAGGAGAAACCAAAAATAATGACCGATAGGGAGTGATGTTGAGAGAGAGTCATGGGAATCCATACGTTCGACCTGTCTGGTTAATGATGACGAATTGTCTTTCAAACCTTAGATGACAGCCCTTTATACTTTATAGGGGAATATCACGATAAAAAAATGGTATTTTGTAATAAATACTACCAAATTCTAAAGCATTTAAAACTATGTAAGTATAAAATATTAGCATGCACCCCTAAAAAAGGAAATAACCTACACATAATTATACAATTCTTATTGGTTGCTTATATAATGCTTTTTTTTACTCACAAAATTTCAATGTGGTAGGTTTTAACGAAAAATAGTCCCTAACATTATAGTTTCTATGTTTAATGTCATATCAGTCTTCTTAGCCTATTTAATGCCAAAGCCATCATTCTAGAAGAACAGCGCTAGTACTATTTAACCTATAGCTGGAAGGATAAGGGGGTTTATAACTTTCCCAAGGGTATTTGTCAGAAAGGGAAAGTAATAGAACGACTAAAGTTTGAACTCTCTTAATACAATTTTGTAGCGCAGTGCTGTAAACATTATACAATGATAATTCACCCTCAACCTATATATCTTTCATAATACCAGACAAAGAAATATTAATTCCTAACATCATTGGTTTGAAGACACTTAACTCTTTATATGAGCTGATTTTATCATATCTCTGCCCATTACTGCCTATATATATATATATATATTAAAATGAGAAGGTCAACGAAAGGATTTAGATTTTTTAGAAATTATTTTACATTAAAATATAATTCCATATATTTTCTAAACAATGTTTTTCCATGATTTCTTCCGCTCTTCTGTGAAAAAAATCTTACCATAAATTTAAATAATCTAACCTGGTTTCTTTGAGTGTTTTTTTTTCTGAAATCATGAAGTCAAATTATAAAATAATAAACGTGTTAGCAGCTTATCTGCTATAATATTATTTATTGCTAAATAAAAAAAAATGAGGTGAAATTAGTCTAAGTGTGCTAATTCCATATTTTTTGCTATGCTTAGTAGTGTTCTTGCATTTAACCAGTCCAATTAACTCTAAAATAATTATGGAGTCTGTTCATAACTGTATTTTACTCCTATTGTTAATTTGCCTTCCACGATCATCAGGTGATCACTTTCATTATCCTAACATAATCAGCCCGTAATCACCCCGGTAATTAATCATTGACAAGGAAGGTTTGGCTTAAAATTCAAAGTTTGGCAAATAATTGTTATTTAAAGTTCATCTGCTATTTTCCATATAGTTAACAGTACAAACGAACAATTCCTTTTTATTTAGCTATGTTCATGATATAAATTTATTTTTCTCTTAAATTAGAAATAGCAGGAATCTTTTAGTTTAGGTCTATTATCACGAAAGCGAAACAATATTTCAATAGATCCGGTTTATATATATATATATATATATATATATATGTGTGTGTGTGTGTGTGTGTGTGTGTGTGTGTGCGTGTGTGCGCGCTCCTCTATTTGTGTGTGTGTGTGTGTGTGTGTGGGTGTGCTTCTGTGTGTGCCTCTATTTTTGTGTGTGTGTGTGTGTGTGTGTGTGTGTGTGTGTGTGTGTGTGTGTGTGTGTGTGTGAGTTGCCGGATGTCAACGCGTGTGTGAGTCCAACGGCTCGGTTAAAGATAAAAGCTGTTGGACAACCAAGACAGGTGATTGTTACATTGAGGCTAAACTTTGTTTAACTCCAGCAGCATTTTTTCTACAAGCTGATAACAAAAGAATGGTGAATCAACGTGCAATAGATTAACCTGATCAGCTCTCCTCTGGTTTGAATTTCAAGATTTCTTCCACTAGAACGGTCACATTACCAAAGCAAGAGAGCAAATTATCCTTACTTTTTATACCTATAAGTGGGATATATATATATATATATATATATATATATATATATATTTATATATGTGTGTGTGTGTGTGTGTTTATTGTCCAGTTAAACCGGAGTTGGAAGTAATTCCATCAGGACAAGAAGTTATTCAAGCATGAATATTTAAAATTTTCCTGGTAAAGAGCTCAATGTACCAATAATACAGAGCAATAAATTCTTTAAGAAAAACTTCAAAAATGCGTAACAGGATTGAAATAAATTTATAATCCTATGTGACCGGTTTCGTTGTTTTTCTTAAAAAAAAAAAAAAAGTATATATATATATATATATATATATATGTGTGTGTGTGTGTGTGTATATATATATATATATATATAACATTGAATAAAGCATTATTATACAAATAAATAACTTGTGTGAGTGCCATTAGAAAAGGATACATCCCAAAATGAATATATAATTATCTTTATTCAACCGGTAGAATGCCCATTATCTCTTTATGGTATATATTCACAGGTCTTCTATTACCCGGTGCTGTAGTACCTGTAAGGATCTAATACGTCTGTTTACTGTGTATTTTTATTCTTTAGGAATTCTTGATAAACGTGACGTAAATAACTCCTAAGAACCAATTGTAAAAAGTGTAAATAAAAATGTGCGGAGTTCCATAAACTTAAAGCGTAAAATAACTCTAAACGAGTTGATACGTGGTGCGTTCAATAAGTTTCCAGACTTCTTTTGTACTGGCATTTAAAATGAAAATTCAGTACATCTATACATCTATACATCTTATGAGATGACTAACCAATTTTTATGATTTCAGATTCCAAGGAACAGCTACAGCAGGAATTGAAATACACCCTACTAAAGCCTGATTGTTACAGCTGCGGAATTTCGAAAATGCAATCTGGACTTTAGAAGAACGATATGCAATAAAATACTATTTTAAACTAGGAAAAAATGCCATGCGATGAAAGCTGGATCAACTGCTATGACACAGAGACCAAGAGACAGAGTTCCCAGTGTAAGCGTGCTGGCTCTCCTAGACCCAAGAAGGCCAGACAAAGCAAATCCATCCACAAACTTTTGATGATCCCTTTTTTTGACAGCTCCGGCATGATGTACATGTACTGGGTTCCTCCTGGACAGAGAGTCAACAAGGAATACTATGTTGAGGTTTTAACGGAGTTTGGGAAGAGATTCCGTAGGAAGAGGCCAGCACACTTCAAATCGGATCAGTGGCATTTCCACCAGGACAATGCACCAGTCCACATCTACAGCCTTGTCACAGACTATTTGACCAAGATGGGCTCCAATCTTGCTCCCTGTGACTTTTGGTTATTCCCTAAGCTGAGAGGCTGTCGTTATGAGACAATTGAGATGAAAGAGGCTGTGATGGAGGTCATTGATACGCTCACACAAGAGGACATCCATGGTACTTTCCAGAAGTTGCTGGAATGGTACAACAAGTGCATTGCAGCCGGAGGAGATTACTTCGAAGTGTACTAGAGTTTCATGTGTGTACTATATATAAAATGGCCCATACGAAAAATGTCCGGAAACTTATTTAATGATCCTCGTATGTCGTCAAAATCGTTCAATCAATCAGGATCACTTACATAATATCATCTCTGTTTTGAATAGAAAGGCAAATATAAACTTGAATAAAACATGCCTGCATGTATCCATCTTCATATAACTTGTGAAATATTTACGATATCCGTTATTGAATTTATTTCCACCCAGGATTTTTTTCCTCTTAGTGTTAAGATCTTTCAGTTGATTCCTTTTTTTAAAGAATTTTGAGTGTTCTCTTGCTAAAAATGTACCGATGGATATAACTATTTTCTCATGTTCAATTTCGATTACAAATCTGCAGATTCTCTTCCTGGATCCTATTTGTTGCCTAAACCACCTGAATTTGCAATAAGTAATATTGATGCAACATGCTTATAAGTAGCATCTTATAGCTGTGACCGTTAAAAACTTTAATCCTAAAATAATCATTTTTATGCATAGATAGAAGTTTTTGTTGTGGATATTTTTGGCCTATTTTTCTCAAACACGGAAGCTGTCCTACTAAATGAGCAGCTGCGGTTTTGTACCATTACGGTACCAAAGAGACTTTGAAACCTGTTGTGTCACTGCCGTGGTAAAAGTCAACGAACGCAAGAAACTGTTTAAATACCCAAAGGTTTATTTAATACCACTGCTTGGTGATAGCCACCAGGAAAATGAAAGAGAGTATGGAAACTGTGCTGACCGCGTTTGATACCAAAAAGAAGCAACATATAATGGTGAGAAAGAAGAAAGCAGACACTGTCCTTGAAATTTGTTTCCTGGTTTTCTATTACATCTCTAAATTCTTGCGCACTAGGTCGGGTCCATACTAAACCCCCACCCTCGGAGTGAACCCCCTCAAAAATGGGGTCTGCAAACATCTGTCTCCTTACATCTTCATGGCTTACGTTCAACTATCCATCTTTAACTTATCACGTCTCACCGTCATCTCTCCTTCCCTCTACCTGGTGTCGGCGGTAGGAACTTTCTGCTTCCGCCCGCTCCGCACATGCGTACACGATCTTCGGACGTCCAGTTTTCCCGATTTGTTTTTATTACTACTTTTGCTTTGGGCTGGCTATTCGGAACTCTCTACCTTATTTATTGATTGATTTATTTTATCTAATTTCAATTTTCTGTGAACCGTTCTATTACGTTACAGTTTTCTAACAGAACTATTCATTCCTGACCATTAATATTTGACGTTCCTCCGATAATAATTTGGTGCAGAACGCCCTTGTTCAGCTTCTGAATTCCCTCACTTTGCCTCACATAATATAAAACTCTTTCCTCCTCAAGAATCCTATATCCAGTTGTAAACCGATACAAAATGACTAAATGATTATGGAGAACGTCTTTTTTTATTGTCGCGGGATTATACATCTCTGTACAATGCTTGTAGATTTCGACCATTGAAGTTTTAAAATAAAAGTGATGTTTCGCTATGTGTCAGTATTAACTGACCAGCAAAAGTCACTGGAATCTGTCAAGTGAACCAATGAAGAGCAATTGCCAAAAGATGAATATATCCTTTATTCGTCGCTTTTTGCTCATTTTTTGTTACTTCGTAAATAAATATAAGGTATTACTTTTGGATTGGCCTGTGAAACTTTTATATCCATATTATCCCATAATTGCAAAAATGTTTCCTTTGATTGGTTTTATTGTCATCGTTGAACTATTTTCATCTGAAAAATATTTATCAATTTATAAAAAGGATGCCTTGGTTAGGACAGGAAATTTCACATCAAATCTTTACCATCACATTTCGTTGTTTCATTGATTTTTAGGATTGACTGAATTTAACGGCATATCAACACGTCTAAGTTTATTTCATTCCTATAGATTAGCGAATTGGGTTCAATGTACTTTTATATTAACATTCTTTTCATATTTTTTCTTAAGAGATTTTCTTTTTCTACTCAGTTATATGGTATACGGAATCCCTAACTAATACAAATACCATACAAGATGATTTTACGTATTCCTACTTGATAATAATAATTTGATGGTATACAATGAATCATTTTTACTTTATGATATCAATTTGTTAACGAATAAACCAATGAAATAAGTAAATCGAAGTTGAGAAAAAATATGGGAACATTTTTTAATTTGAAATTCTAAAGTAAATACCAGCTGACACCTTTATATGCAAAAGCTGTATTCAGTTAAAGCCAGTTCTTGTGGACCTCAACGAGCAGTCAGTCATAACTAATCGAAGAAAAAACCTGGTTCCAATTCTTACATGAAAAATGTTCATTGAATCAATGGAAGGAATTTTGTTAATTTTTGTATATAGTTACAAATGTATTTGTCTGTGAACTATTCCAATGAATCATCTTACTGAAGGTTGCGAAACAAGCATAACTTTTTGAAACACGTGTCCTTGTTTATTTTTCTAATTATTAGTTTTTATTGTAATTTGGTTTCAATTAACTAAAAATGATCCTAAAAATTATAGCTTCAAGTCTCTTTTTTAATTAGAATAATTTACTGTTATATGACATCATGTACTCCCATGGTAAAGGAATACTTTTTCGACTGATCTCTCTAATTAATGGCATCTTCACAGGTCCAACAACTCTAGGTCAGTTTGAATATTGAAGTAATGGTAATAAAGAGATAATCCCTACTGCTTGAACCTCCAGAGCTAACGCCTTACTATCAAAACAAGTTTTGTGGCATGCAAATAATACTATTTTTCTATGCAGGTTTTACATCTTTGTTAGAGATACTATCGGTATATTCTAAGTGCCACTGAAGGCATGGCTGTGTTTATTCAGCAAAAACTGAAGTGAAGCAGATACAATACCTAGTGTTAAATATCAAAGCCTAGGTTTTATTCAACAAAATATAATACATACAACATTTTTTGCAAAAAGGCTTTTTTACTCATTTCAAAGCAATATACGAGACTTAGTCTGAAAGTAACTCCACCTATATATTTTTATGGAAACTACAGAGAATCGATAAAATAATTGAATGGTGTAATAACAGAATATTAAGCCCGTAAATTGAGCATTATATAGTTAAAATACGTTCAAGTGTATCCTGAGCATGTATTCACACAAAAGAAACTTTATATTTCCTACGTTTGTAAGAGTTTTATTTGGTTACTTGGTTCTCTGGAGTTTATTTAGTTTTCACTGATCATGATCTAATATGAGGAATAGTATATATATATATATATATATATATATATATATATATATATATATATATATATATATATATATAATACACAAACACAGAATTAAAGAAAAGATAAATTAGATAAGCTTATTTACACATCTATAGACATTAAATAGATACATCATATGTATATAGGAAATATTGACGAGAATACACAAAAAATATCCGACAAATATTCACCATAGTTGTATGAACAAAAAAAAAAAAAGAAAAGAAGACTGCTAAAATTTTACTTTTTCTTTTTCTCTTCCCTTTTTTACGAACATTAGGCTCGCACTGAACGAAGAACAAAAAGCGCTGAAATATTGTTTGTGATAGACGAAAAAAAATACACAGTAAAGAGAAGCTAGCTTTACTGAATCATGTCTGGACAGGAGACAAGTCTATATTGTTCAAAGCGCAGAGGAAAAAAAGTTTTCTCTTTACTATTCAAATGGCAGACGCAAAAGGTCTCAATAAATTCTTCGATTGTCGCATTTTTTTCTTCAAATGAGACAATTATTTATATACTCCCTAAAGTTTCATTTAGTTTAAAGAATGAAAAACATAAACACTACTTAACAATAATATGACAATATGTCTTTCGAATCCAACATCATGGATGGGTAGTACCCATGACTTAGTGTTTAACGTAATGGACTACAACATCGTTATATTAAATGAGTTCGAACACCAGTCAAGCCATTATGTTCATTTTCAGAGTAATATCCTTATGAAAGGTATGAACGACTTTATTAACTAAATAGTGCGACTATTGTTCTTCTACTAGGATGACATTGGCATTAAATAGCCCATAAATGTTGATATCCAATGAAACAAAGAAACCCAACCGACGAAAGAACCTAATGAACATAGCTGATTTAGTTTATCTCAAGTTATCTTATGATGGGAAATAAACTGTATACGAAGTTTACATTGACTGACTAATTCTTCATGTCCATTTTTTCGCGTCATAATCTAGCATTTACTTCTTTAATATCATCAACAAAATCATTAAAAAATCATCGCTAATTCTACTCTAAAGCAATTATATATATATATATTTACCTTCCCCTCCACTTGGATATGACACAAGGTCAATTTTTAAGCGGAGTTTAACAGGTTTGAATTCAGAGTTTTCCTTCTCCTAGACCAGTTGCCTCTCCAAGGCTGAAGAACCTTATCTGTCCTACTATTTACTCATAGCTCTAAAGCAATTATATATATTCTTCTAAACCTGACGATCAACTATATCAATATAATGTAATACACTATATTATTTTCCACCAAGTTATTCTGCTTATCCCTTCCTGTGCATGTCGTAATCTTGTTCTATTTAAAAGACGCGTTTGATTACGTCACTGATTCTTTCGTCTCACAGAAGCAGATAACAGTATAATCAAGGCATATTTTCATTCCTATGATAATGGAGGTTTGCACAATTACAAAAGAATAAAAATATATAAAGTTGCATCAAGATTCAACTCGTTATACTCACTTTCTTTCTTTCTTTCTTTCTTTCTTTCCTGCATTTTCTCTCCACCACTTTTTCCTTCTCGCTTTCTTTCACTCTCTCTCCTCATACCTTTTCACTAATTCACAGTTACTCATTCGTTTTCTGTCTGTCACTTTATCTTCATTTCGATTCCTCTTTACCACTTTCGGTTTATTTTAAACTTAATCTCTCTTTTCCTTTTCCTTATCCCATATACAGTCTATCACTCTCTCTCTCTTTCTCCATCCAATTCCGCTCTCTGTGTATCGCTTTCCTTCACTAACCATATTTGCTTTATTTACTTATTCACATTTTTCTCACTTTCGCTATTGTTTTTCTCCTTAGTCTATATTTATCACATTTCTCCCAAGCGTCATTTTTATTCAAAGATGATTATGTTTTTCGTTCTATCTCAGCTTGACTTAAATCATAAATCTTTCCTCAAATAATTTTTTAAAAATCTATATTATGATTATTATAAGGAAATATACACATACACACCCGTTATATATATATATATATATAGTCATCCACAGATAAATCTGTTTCGTTCTATCAGAACTCATCAGTGTGGCTAGACATACTAGCTTCCCGTAGCTGGGATCGAAACCCGGTTGACTCAAACGCCAAACCAAGCTTCTAGCCATTCAGCCTCGAGGAGCTAGTAGCTGCGAAGTAAATTTTAAACGGTTATGAATCACAATTACTGTTGTTTACATACATCCGTTCAACTACTAACGAGACCTCAATTCACATATGAAGAGGCTTGCAATAAACGCTAATGGCAACACGATAACTTCTTCGCCAGCCAAATGCATTGAATTACTAATAGGTGATTGAAAAAGGTTGATATTTCAGTCGGAGTATGTTTATTAGAAAAGCAGAGTTGATATTATGGAGGCCACACCCACCAAAAAATGATATATTTTCAGGGATGGTGAAAAGGGGGAAACTTCATTATCAGAAAAAAATTCTCAGAGATGTTTTAAACCAAAAAAAAAAAAAAGAAGATTTGTACCTATTTTACATATTGCAAAAGAAGGTGAAAATGGCTATACGACCAACAAACCTTCATCAGATGACGACTCTAGTGTCAGGTTTTATTTGATTTTTAATTCATAACTAACATGAAACAAGAAACCAGCTAAATTCTATGATAATACCAGAATTCTTTGTTGACGAAAATAGAGCTTGGTCACTTTAAATAAAAATAAAACAAAACAAAACAGACATTAAACCAACAATGCTTTTCTAGTAGAATTAAAACTCGCAGCATTTCCTGCTTGAAAAACGAATAATAAATATCTAGAGAGAAGACAAAGATACAAAGTAAAAAAACAGCATAAATCATGATATAAAGTTTAATCCAACAGGGTCGATATGAATATAGATTACCCCCCACATATCTATCTATATATCTATCTATCTATATATATATATTTAATCTTAGTAGTAGTAGCATGAGAAAATTTGGTTGCTTGCTAGATACGGTACGAATTAATTTTTCATTTATTTAAATTTTTTATTCGAATCTTATTCTTATAAGCGGTCTTTTAATCAATAAAATGTAGTTTTGGTCCAATCCTTCTTTGGACAGTATTGTCATGATCCTGTTAGTTGAAACCTTGGAAGATGTTTCTGACTCTATAGGCATTTATATTTCACTGAATTTAGTGTATTGGGCGCTGTTACGTTTATCTTAAGAAATTATGTCGGTATTTTTCTTTTGACTTGGCATGGGTTATAGTTGGTTATTTTAAAGTAGTACATATGTTTTTAGTCTTTTCCTTATTTTTGGCATCTTTTCATGAATGTCTTTTTATGTATTCTTTTTTTATTTGTAAATTGTATCATCTGAGTTTTGTCACATCAGAATTATCAAATATTAATAAAAATTAATTAAATACGTATTGCTTTAGTTAATTTTATTGAGCACTTTTTAAAGTTCAACATTCAATGGAACAAAAACACATAATTTATTCTTTTAAAAATGTATTGTTATCTAATAAACATCAGTATAAATTAGCGTTACTAAATAATATAGAATACTTTATCTCATTTTTTCTTACAAATGTGACGTTGAATTCTACTCTAACCTGAAGAGATCGATATTTCGGTCATTGTCCTCTGTAGAAGGCTGTTACGTAAAATGTGTACCGCCCAGGGCAGTCTGGCACTCGGCACTCTACAAAATAAATCCCGGTCAAGACTCCTATTTCGAGCGTATGATAAACAGACAAATAATGTGAATTCAGCATGCTATTCTAACGCTGGCTTATGTCCAAACTAAAATACTCCTTCAAATTTCTCTTACGCGTGATGGCCTTTTTGGCGCGAAGAACCTGTGGACCAATCACCCGACTTTTCCTCTTTCACCACGTTGTCTGGTCACACCACTTGATTGACCCAGACTTCTTTCGTTCAATAGACTACAGGTCACAGAGTGCAGATAGCTTGCCCCTTCTTTCCCCTACTATTTTAACGGTCATTCTTAATACCTATTGATTCGAATAAAGTGGTAAGGGTATTGTCCTCCCCTTCACTCTCTCTCTTATAGCATACCACGCCACACAAACAATTTTCAGACTAGATCCTAGGATATAGAAGAGCACTATAGTTTTAAAACTAACAAACACTCCCTCTTCATATTAAAGAATTATATACTTTTGAGTCTGATTTAATTGGGCTTGTTAGGTCTATAAGGTACAGAATGGTTAGCAATAACATGCAACAACAAATAAAAAATAACATTAAGGATATTAAAGGTAATGGTAAAATTTTGGTAAAGGCATATAGGTTGGGTGATTTATATAAAATGAGTCCAAATATATATAAGATGTTGCAAAAAAGTCATTAAGCATTATAAAAAAGCACCCCCTAGTTAAGTGGCTAATTTGAATAAAAAAGCTGAATTGTCGGCTTACAAATTGAAAGTGGATATTAGAATAAAGGAATTTAATATCAAAAAATTGTTTTATTACTCCTAAGGATCATAAAAAGGATTTTCATAGTAACACGGCATGCATAATTATTAATCGTTCCAATACATAAATAGGGAAAATTAGTTCGGTCATTTTGCAAGGTATTTTCGCTATGCTTAGAACAGCGTTAAATCTAAACCAATGGCGTCAAACAAATGATTGTATTCAGTGGTTTACGGATGATGACAAAAATTCTAAATGTTCCTTTGTTAAATATGATATTAGGGGATTTTATCCGTCTATTTGGAAAAGGCCGTAGAAGAGACATTAAAGCGTACTTAGTAGTATAAAGTGATATTAGAAGATAAGATTTATATGAATAAGCATTATCGTAAATCGATATTGTACCTTAACGAGGAATTCTGGATTAAAAAGGGTGTTAGCTGTAAATTCGACAACACCGTGAGTTCATTCGACGGGGCTAAATTGTCCGATTTATTGGGTGCATATTGTTATACAATCTCAATAGTATTATTGACACCTACAACCATGTTCTTTACCAGGATGATGGATTGAATTATATGGATGACTGTACGCCAAGAAAAGGTGATATGATTGGGAAAATGTTACATTAGTTGTTAAAAACGTTTCGATTCAAAATTGGACATCCAAACTAATCTAAAAATTACAGATTATTTAGACTTAGCACTTAAATTGTATAAAGGTACCGTGTATTTATTTAAGAAAGACAATACTCATGTTATATTTGTGTAGGTTTTAACCCTCCTAGAAAGGTTTTCAGGCATAACTCTTAATTGTATTATATTTAGATTATCCACTAATTCTTTTGATATCGATATTTTTACTCAGAACAAACAAGAAAAAAAGGATGCGTTAAAAACAGCGGCTGTAAAGCCAAACTTGTTTATAAGTCTGGAGATTAAACAGCAGATCTAAATAATAGGAACAATAAAACAAGCACAATTTTATATTTTACACTACAATACAATATGGTTGTAGCTAATAAGACATGGAAAGTATCATTTTGAGTATTAAAGACAAACTTCCATACGTAGAGTAGCCTATACAAATTATTTAATAGGAACATGATTAAACTAAATTACATAATTATGCCTTACGTGGCAAGTTTAATTAATAAGAATAACATTAAAAATTGTAGGAATTATCAACGTATGTGTAGTTTTACGCAGGGACCTTTCATAAAAGATATTTTAAACATAAACGTACCTTTGCTCACGAAAAATATTGACAGGGAACTACTTAATCCATGTGTGGGATATTAAGAATAACCAAGGAGATAAAAAAAAAAAGTGGGATATAAATATTTTAATTTATGCATGGGGGAGAAAGTTGACATCGCATCCTACAATAATCCCAAATGAATTATTCTGCCAAACGTCGGAAATACTTAACGTTTGAAGACATAAGGAAAGTCGGTTGTCTGTTTGATAAGGTACAAATTAATCTTACTTTTTCTTATTTATTTATTCATACACTTTTTTATGCTAATTCAATTCTTTTATTCTTTTAGTCTTATATTCTATTATATAATTATAGTCTTATATTCTTTTAGTCTTATATTCTATTATATTATTTTAGTCTTATATTATAATATATTTTATTATGTTCTATTCTTTTATTCTTTTAGTCTTATATTCAATTAAATGTAGTTTTGGTCCAACTCTTCTTTGGTCAGAGTTGTCTTAATGATCCGTTTAAGTGAAATCTTGATAGATTATATATATATATATATATATATATATATATATATATATATATATATATAAAGAGAGAGAGAGATAGAGAGAGAGAGAGAGAGTTTTAAATCTATATACAAATAGATATTAAGCAAAAGAACATCACAAATTAACAATATTTTTTCTAATCTGTAAGCAGACGTCCAAAGACCTATAAATCATTTACCTATTAGTAGTAAGACTTAAGCTCTTTTAAAGTTCGTTTTTTTTTAATCTACTTAATGTTTTACTCATTTATTATTCGCTTTAATGTAATTAAATAACCTATTACAGGAGGAAAATTTTATGCATGTCATTCATGTTTAATTAGATTGTTTAAAACACAGTCAGAATAAAACCTTTAAAATCTTTTAAAATATATTTGTGATGCTGCTTTATTTAATTCGTTGTTTACTTGTGTTTTCTGTGTTTGAACAAGACAAAATGTAAATTCTATTGAATTAAATTAGACTGTGTCAGATAAAAAAAACCTAATAAAACAGTAAATAATGTCTAAATAGACAAGATGAAATAAAGAATATTAATAGATAAATCTGACGTTGGAACGAGAGAAAATTGAATGATAACAAACAAGAATAGAATTGGAATTGGAGATTTAAAAAAAGATGCCGTCTCTCAGACGTAATTGTCCTTGGAGAACACGTGAAAAATTGGATGTTTTGTGGAAGAAAAATTAAGATGGGTGACACGATACAACACAAGCATGCGGCAACGAACTCACGCATACTCACATATAGACACAATAAAAACAGAATTCCTGACCTCAGGCAAGACAGTTGTATGTACTTCGTCTCTCATGGAAAGACGCGCTACAAGATTTTTCCTCTGTTCATATTTAAACAACATGGAGATTTGAATAAAATGGAAGAATTAACGTAAAAAAAGAATAAGACGATGAGGTCAGATAATGGTGAAGAGAATAAATAAGAGAAAAGATGATTCGAAAACTAACAAAAACTAACGGTATATATATATATATATATATATATATATATATATATATATATATATATATATACTGAAAGATCTTGCGGGTCATTGTGATACTACGATATAGTCTGCCTGTGGATGATAATATACATACGTATATATATATATATATATATATATATATATATATATATATATATATATATATATATATATATATATATATATTCCCAGCACATGGGTTGAGCACTCTACCAGGGAAATTTGCAGGCGTATATGTTGAAAGTATAACGTAAAAAATGTCTTCGCTTACGCTTAGAAAGAATAATGATATCAATCGTTATTCTCATCGTAAGCGAATGAATCCCAGCTTGAATGATCCCAGGGGTCTAGCCACACTGAAGTGTTGAGGTAAGAACAAACTGTCTTACTGTTGATGCCAAGATAGATAGATGGATAGATAGTAACATCTACACAAATATTGAAAGTAAATTTCAAATATAATAATTACTACCGCTTTTCAGACTTTTAAACATGTTATTAAATGGCGAAAACTTTATGCACATTGCTTACGGAAATATTTGACACTGAAATTTGAAATACAGAGACCAGCCTTTTTTGTTTTTCATTTTGGTTTTTGTTTAAGGAGCAATACATTTTTATTAATCCTAAAGTCTTAAGGTTGAATTCTGTTGTTAAATATCGCTGCTAACTTACCTCGAAAAATATCATTGAGCCATGTTTAATGACAGGAATATTATATTCTCTGAAAAAAAAAAAAAAAAATTAAATAAAATCATATAAAATAAAAACAGCACAAACAACGACAAAACCAAGTAATACAATCATATAATGAGCAAAATAAGTAGATTAGTGCAAACACAGGATAAGACTAGACACGATTGGTTACTGATGGTAATCATCTGGGATTTGTACAAAATTTTTAATTTGACCATAACAACAACTAATATTTGCAAAACTCAGAATCCGCCTTGGAGAATGAGACGCAAAAACTTCTCTTTGATTTTAAAATGCCAACGGATCATATAATCTCGGCCAGACATCACTACTTAGTGATAGTCAACAAGAAAAAAAAATCTTGTTGAATAATTGACTTTGCCATCCCGGTAGATCAAAGACGGAAAATAAAAGAATCGGAAAAGAGAAATATGTAGTTAGACTTTGCTATATAACAAACAAAAAACTATAGCTCATGAAGATGACAGTTACACCACTTGTAACTGTTGGTCTCCAAAGTCTTGGTAAAGAGACTGGAAGACTAAGAAATATGTGGAAAGTATAGACCATCCAGACTACAACGTTATTAAGATCGGCCAAAATACTGGAAGAAACCTGAAAACTTGTGAAGATTTACTGTCACTAAAAATTCATGGAAAACCATCATCTAATCCTGTCGTGAAAAACTCTCAAAGGGGATAGTGGACGAGTGGAGACCATCCAAACAACAACATTATTGAGAACAGCTAGAAGACTGAGAAGAGTCCTGGAAACTTGAGGAGGACTTCCTGTCGCTCAAACTCCAGTGAAACCCTATCAGCTTACGCTGATGTGAAAAACTCCAACTCGCTAACAAGCCGCGGATTGTTTCTTGAAGAACAGAAAGGATGCTGCAAAGGACACAGAGGCACATCAGAATTACTGTACATAGATCACACATCCTAAATGAAAGCAAGACAAGACGGAAAAATCTAGCTATGGCCTAGATTGACGACAAAAAGGCATATGATATGGTTCCACAAAACTGGATAATACACTGACCCAAAATGTACAAAATTTCACTTGAAGTCATAAACTTCATCGAAAAGTCCATGCAAACCTGGAGAGTGGAGCTGACAGCAGGAGGAAAAAACTTAGCTGAAACAAAGTTCCAAAGAGGAATTTCCAAGGAGATGAACTATCACCCTTTCTATTTATAATAGCCATGATGCCACTTAACCACATACTCAGAAAATGCACAAACGGATACAATCTTTGCAGATCGCAAGAGATGATCAATCACCTAATGTACATGGATAACATTAAACTATTTGCAAAAAATGAAAAAGAACTGGAAACTCTCATACACGCTGTTAGGATATACAGTCAGGACACATGACCGACGGAACGGAACAACCAAATCACGAGAAAATTATAACGCTCAGAGAAAATGAAACTTACAAATACTTGGGTATCTTGGACACCATCAAAGAAGTGGAAATGAAAGACAAATCTGAAAAGAATATCTCAGGGGAACTAGAAAACTACTCGAGACAAAGCTCTTCAGCAGAAATCCCATCAAAGGAATAGATACTTGGGCTGTGTCCCTCGTTAGATACTCGGGACCGTTCCTCCAGTGGACCAGAGATAAACTTAAACAAATGGATCAAAGAACAAGAAAAACTAATGAATATGCATAAGGCATTACAGCCCAGAGACGATATTGACAGACTATAATGTATCAAGAAAAGAGCAAGGCGGAGGAGGATAGCGTTGATGCATCGATACAACGGCTCGATGACTACACAGAAAAACACGAACGAGGACTAATTACAGCTATCAGAAACGATACGGACAACACGAGAGACTACAGAATGACAACTAGGAAGCAAAAATGGGAGGAAAAACAACTCTATGGCCGCTTTAAACAACAAATAAACAACATCTCACACCAGAAAACTTGGACTTGTCTAAGAAAAGGAAACTTAAGAGAGAAACGGAATCTCTCCTAATTTCAGCACAGGACAACGCAATAAGAACCAATCATATCAAAGCGAGGATAGATAAGTCGCAACGAAACAATTAATGTAGGCTATGCGGTGACAGAGACGAAACGATCAATCACATAATAAGCGAGTGCAGCAAATTAGCGCAGAAGGAGTATAAGGCGAGAAACGACTGAGTCAGCAAGGTTATCCACTGGGAAATGTGTAGGAAATTTAAATTTGACCATACTAACAAATGGTAAGTTCACAACTCAGCACCTGTCCTTGAAAGTGACACGCATGAACTCCTATGGGATTTTAAGATACAAACGGATCACCTAATCCCGGCCAGAAGACCAGACCTTATAATAATCAACAAAAAGAGAGAATTTGCAAAATAGTCGACTTTGCTGTCCCGGCTGACCACAGAATAAATCTGAAGGAATGTGAAAAGAAAGATAAGTACCTCGACCTTGCTAGAGAATTGAAAAAGCTGTGGAACATAAAAGTGACGATTGTGCCAATTGTGATCGGTGTGTTAGGCACAATAACTAAAAGATTATTGAAGGGCCTGGAGGACTTGGGGGTTGGCGGACGGGTAGAGATTATCCAAATGACAGCACTGCTGAGAACGGCCGTAAATCCGAGACGAGTCCTGGATACTTGAGGAGACTTGCTGTCACTCAAACTCTAGTGAAAAACATCAGCAAACACTGATATGAAGAACCCTAAAGGAATAATAATAATAATAATAATAATAATAATAATAATAATAATAAGAAGAAGAAGAAGAAGAACAACAACAACAACAACAACAACAACAACAACGACAACAAGAGCAAGAACAAGAACAACGAGAATAACAAAGCATAGTGAGAAGGAACATTACACGTTTTTCGGAATATTGGAAGCGGACAAGATCAAAGAAGCAGGGACGAAGTAAAGATCAGGAAAAAAAACATCAAAACGACCTGAAAACTTCTCGAAATCAAGCTATGCAATAGAAATGATTACACGTGTCAAGAGAGGAAGGAGGAAGAGGACTAACAAGCATTGTTGATGTCGCAGATGCATCAATAGAAGAACCCGAGGAATTCATTTAAAAGAGTAAAGAAAGACTAATTACGGTAACCAGAAACATCACAGGCAACTTAAATTCGAAAAAAAATATTTGAAAAAGAAATGGGAAGAAAAATAACTCCATGGGTACTTTAAGCGACGAACTGTTGAGATTATAAACGAAATGACAAAGAAATTGCAAAGCGAGGGAAAGCTAATATGAATCTCTGCAAAAAGCAGCACTCAAAAAAATACCATACGAGCCAATTATATTAACACGAAAATTCATAATACGTAACATAAAAGCAAGTGTAGGTTACGTGGAGAAATAGAAGAATTGGTTAATCATATAATAAGGGAGTGTAGCAAATTAGCACAAAGAGGTATAAGCCTTGGCATTTCTACGTGGAAAAGAATGATTTCCTGGGACATAAGTAAGATATTAAAATTTTACCGCAATTCCAAATGGTATAGCACAAACCAGATTTTGTCCCAAAAAAGAGAGACATAAAATTATCCGGGATTTTGAGATAGAAATGGATCACTTCTTTTCGATGAAAAGATCACACCTAGGGTAGTTAACAACGGTAAAGAAGTTGACGATTGATGGATTATGCACTTCCCCCGAAACTCGGCCAGAAAAATAGAAAAAGTGAAAATATAGACAAGGTCTTGGAGTTTACATGAAACAAAAAAAAATGACGGCTGTGGAACATGAGGGTGACAGGGATGCTAATTGTAGTTGGTTAACTTGAAACAGTCACTACGAGATTGGAAAAAAAGACTTGGGAAATGAGAGAAAGAATTGAGTCAATAAACACGACAGCATTGCAGTGATCGGATAGAATACTTAAAAGTCTTGAAGATCTAAGAATTACGGTCTCCCAGATTTCAATGAAAGACCGTCGCTTAAACGCTGGTGTAAACATTTTTCGAGGAGGGAAATAACAACAAGAAAACAATATCAACAACTACAAGATTCATGAAATCCTCTCTGATTGGGATAATAACGGACAAGCAAATTCTGATCAGAAGGCTAATTTAAGAGTTAAATACCCAGAAAAAATCATATGGTGAATTTTGCTATGACAAAAACGGCACAGTGAAACTTTAGAAAAAGCGAAAATACTTGAATCTTGCCAAGGAACTGACTGTGATACTAATAATAAATGGTGCACTTGGAACAGACCACAAGAGCATAGAAAAAAGACAGGAGGGATATGAAATCAGGAAGAATTCTGACCCTGCAGACCATATGGCAGATATCGTTTAGAATACTCAGAAGAGTCATGAGAATCTGAGAAGATATACTGTCACTCAGACTTGAGTGAAAACCTCGCTTGTGTTGATATGATAATTTGTAGGTCTTTTATGAGAGCAGAAAAGGCTATAGAACATTAAGGTAGTAGTTATAGTTATTGTAGTTGATGCACTCACAGCGGTCACAAAAAGCTTAAGAAAGAAACTGGAGGAATTGGAGATCAGAGGAGGAATCGATGCCATCCAGACTAAAGCAGTTAAAATCAGCTAGAATGCTTCGAAATGACCAGGAAAGTTGCTATCACTGACTCCAGTGAATTCCTACTTGTTCGAACTGGTGTGAAAAACTCGCAACTCCTGCAGTCTTCTTTGTAAGATATCAGAGAACATTCATAAAATTGACAAAGGAGGATCTCAGACAAGGAAAATTGATGACGATGCCCAAGGCCTTAACACTCAAGAGATGACAACAACATATTCTGTGTTTCAAGAAAATAAGTATAATGTTGAAAATAAAAATCATAAGAAAAGCAACAGTTCGGATACCTGCAACGATAAATTAGGTTGGGGACTGTAAAGGAGATAGCCTTAACAAAGTTTAAAAAATGATACCTAAAAAGAGAAATTAAATGTGTTTTAATGGCAGCACGTCATAATAACATGGTAAACAAATATGTCAATGAGAAAAATTGATAATACGCAACAGAATAGCAATTGCAGATAATGGGGACTGAGATTAGACAATTAATGAGCTTGTAAGAGAATGCAGGAGACTAGTAAAAAGAAATATAAGTCTCGGTCTAACATTATTGAAAAAGTAATACACTGCAAATTGTCTATTTGCTTAAAATTTAATCTATGTAATAAATGCTAAATGCACAAACAGTATTCTATCATGCAAAAGAATACCGATACACTTTTCTTGGATTTTGTGATAAAAATAGTTCAAGATTTTCTAGTCCGAAGACCAAATCCAGTGTTAACAAAAAATTAAAAAAAAAACAGAATTGTCCTCTAGATTTTCCTATTCCTGAGAGGTACAGAATGATAATGAGATTTTTTTTTAAATGACGAACACTTAGATTTTGCTAAAGAGCCAAAACAGATTTGGAGTATGAAATTCATTGCTATGCCAATTATTGATCATACGCATGAAACGGTTTTGAGGGGTTTGGAAAAAAGATTGAAGGTTTTTGAAATCAGAGCAAGAATAAAGACTATCTAGACTACACCATTTTTGAAATTATTTAAAGAATGATGGAAACCTGATGGAACTTGTTGTCACTCAGACTCCAGAGCAAGAATTCCATTAAAACTGATCTGGAAAGCTCGTAAGGAGAATACTAATAAAATATTGTTGATTTGATGAAAGATGTGAGTTTCAATCTCTGATCAATGAAAGAGCTGAAATGAATTTCTTATCCTCATCCACTTAAAAGACATTTTTCATGCTTGGGCTTATTTATTGAGGATCATTGTTTACAGGCAAATTTCTTTATTTCTATAATCGTCGTACGTAATGATGAAACTATGAGTGAAAAGCTACACAGTTTGGTTAATTCGTATCTTGATGAATATCCCAAGAAAATATCACACAAGATATATAATTTTTACAGCAGTGTTATGATCTAAATAATAGATGCAAATTGTATACATATTCCTAATTTTAGACGCCGTCAAATGTTTTATATTTCACATTAATGTTTTTTAGACCGTGGAAATAAATTTCACTGCCTCTCTGCAACTTGGTACAAGGATGTCTCCACATTTTATTTAGAAAATGACGTCAAGACTGAAGAGCTGCATTGCAACCTCGAATTAAGCGAGTTTGAGAGCCAGTTACGTTGTTACAATCACTCTCGGAATTTTATTTTTGGAAAGGTGTAATTATCTTTATCATCGCAGCTAGGGATTAAACAGTATCACTACCGTTCTACCAGGACGGTTTTTTCATTACATAATTCACAACAAGGAACAGCAAAATCTACTAGATGACAATTCTTTTTTTTTCTTTGTTAACACTAGATCTTGTCTTTGGGCTAGAAAATGCTGTACTGTTTTTATCACAAAATCCAAGAAAATTGAATGGGTATCATTTTGAATGATAGCACACTGTGCATATAGTATTTATAAGTATTCATACATGTATGTCAGTACAGTAATAAGCTGCCTTAGAAAATTGTACATACAGAAGAGGCTTCTATAAAAAAGTGTGGATATAGAATACGCCACTATAGAAGGATATGTGTACAGAATTGGCTGCCGTGGAAAAGTGCCTAGACACAAAAGTAATGTAGATCATCATTTATGTGTATCGACGTATAATATATACCCATCAAAAGTCTATAAAATATATACGCGTTCAATAGCACCCTGCACAAAAAAAAAACCTTAAAAAAATAGATTTGTTTTAATATAATTTGTAATAGATGAGTAAGTTATTTGTGATATGAGTAGTTATTTGAATCTATTTTTTAGTAAGGATTATTATAGTAACTTGAAACTGTATAAATGTATGCAAAGGATTATTATTGAACAGAAATAGTTAACCTGAAAACATATGACTGTGTAGAGATTAGTATTAGATACGAATACTTGAAATTATACAACTGTGTGCAAATTATTTGTATTAGATAATAATACTTGGCATGAAAGCAAGCGAGTATAGACAAATATTAAAAAAAAAAAAATTTACGATCAAGTTGAACAATGAATATATAAAAATCGGCCTGAATACGTAGAAGAGCAGTGGACACTTGAAGGAACTTGGTGTCATTCCAACTCCTAGGAAAGACCAGCTACTAAGACTGGTTTGATAATTCACACACACACACACACACACACACACACACACACACACACACACACACACACACTCTCTCTCTCTCTCTCTCTCTCTCTCTCTCTCTATCTATCTATCTATCTATCTATCTCCCTATATATATATATATATATGTATCTATATGCATATATGTATATACATCTTTTTTTACAGTGTATTTCCAGAAAAGGATGCTGGAGAAAGGTCTGAGTGCAGAATGGCCTCCAGAGAAGGGTTTGAGTCCAAAAAAATTATTTATCCAGCTTATCTTAATTGTGTCACACAAGCTGGATTAGTGTACAGAATAGGCCGACAGAAAAAAATACCTCTATAGAATACTACAGTATAGGGCATCATTCCTGTGTATCCATCAATGTAAAACAGGGAAAGTATTCATATATGTTTGTCAGTACAGTAATAAGCTGCCTTAGAAAATTGTACATACAGAAGAGGCTTCTATAAAAATGTGTGTATATAGAATACGCCACTATAGAAGGATATGTGTACATAATTGGCTGCAGTGGAAAAGTGTCTAGACATTTATTGCGTAGATTAAATGTTAAGCAAATATACAATTCACAGTGTATCACATTTTCAATCATGTTGGACCGAGATTTGTATTTCTTTTTGCTAGTCTTTTTTCATTACATAATTCACAATAAGGAACAGCAAAATCTAATAGATGACAATTCGTTTCTTTTTCTTTGTTAACACTAGATCTTGTCTTTGGGCTAGAAAATGCTGTACTGTTTTTATCACAAAATCCAAGAAAATTGAATGGGTATCATTTTGAATGATAGCACACTGTGCATATAGTATTTATAAGTATTCATACATGTATGTCAGTACAGTAATAAGCTGCCTTAGAAAATTGTACATACAGAAGAGGCTTCTATAAAAATGTGTGGATATTGAATACGCCACTATAGAAGGATATGTGTACAGAATTGTCTGCCGTGGAAAAGTGTCTAGACATTTATTGCGTAGATTAAACGTTAAGCAAATATACAATCCACAGTGTATCACATTTTCAATCATGTTGGACCGAGACTTATATTTCTTTTTGCTAGTCTCCTGCATTCTCTTACGAGCTCATTAACCGTCTCATCTCTGTCCCCACATTATCTGCAATTACTATTCTGTTGCGTATTATCAATTTTCTCATTGATATATTTGTTTACCATGTTATTATTTCGTGCTGCTATTAGAACATATATAATTTCTCTTTTTTTTCTCCTTGATACACAGATTATGTTGTTGTCATCTCTTGGGTGTTAAGGCCTTGGGCACTGTCATCAATTTTCCTTATCTGAGATCCTCCCTTGTCAATTTTATGAATGTTCTCGGATATCTTACTAAGTAGGCCGCATGAGTTTCGAGGTTTTCACACCAGTTCGAACTAGTAGGAATTCACTGGAGTCAGTGATAGCAACTTTCCTGGTCATTTCGAAGAATTCTAGCTGATTTTAACTGCTTTAATCTGAATGGCACCGATTCCTCCTCTGATCTACAATTCCTCCAGTTTCTTTCTTAGGCTTTTTATGACCGCTGTGAGCGCATCAACTACAATTGGTATTAAACAAAGAAAGCAAACAAAATCAGTCAATAAATGGATCATTCCGATTCAATAGAATAGAAAACATCACTTAGCCTTGAATTATAAAGATTTCTGATAGCTTCTAAAGCTATTTAATCAATGTTTCTCTTTCCATTTACACGGTGTTGGATAGTTGTTTTTTTTTTGTGTTGTTTTTTTTTTTAGTTTATTTTACTTTATTTACGACGGTAACGAGTTCTATGCATATACCTGGAAAATCAATTCATTCTTCCTTCTTTTGTCATTATCAAAGAATAGTTTCCTTCGCAGATGTGCATAATGTTTAAGGGTCTCATTACATAGTCTAAACCTCTGCAGTGAATACACACCCGAAGCAACAAGCATCAATTGGGACTATTGTAGTTTACATTCTACTACATTATTTTTATTGTTGTATGAGTTCTATCATATTGGTTCTTTTGTAACATGCAATCAACCACATTGTTTTCATTGTAGTATGTCATCTAAAACTTCACTTTTTTCGTAATATTCAGTCAACATCATTGCTTCTAGTTAAATATGTTCTCGGTCACATTTTTTTATTTTCTAGTTTCTGGTATCCCAGATTGTTTCTATGATAGTATGAAGTCTTCAACATTGTTTCTATTATAGTATATTATCTACCATATTTCTTCTATTGTAATATGTCGTTTACAATATTTTTCTATTTTAGTATATTGTCTACAACATTGTCCCAAATGCAGTCTATTGTATCTATCAAAATCAATTTAAGGAAGGAAACATTTGTATGACATAAAATTTCATTACAGATTTACACCTCTTTATTTGTTAAATGTTATTTAGTAAAAATTTAAAAGGTTTGTACATCTCTTAAAAAAGTTAATAAACAATCAGCCTAATTCTTATCTTTTCTCCTGTGGAAAACAGCCAAGATGAGTCTTTATTATTTCAACCAACGTTCCTAAGTATTTTTTCAAATTTTAATTTCGAGAACCAGTCATGAGCGTAGCGCATGAGAAGTGACTAATCACTCATAATACTAGCTCAATGACTCAAGGAAAAGTTAATGAACCACATTCAAAAGAAGATCACGTACAAAAATATGGTTGACCACAAATACTGAGGTAGACCACGCACTCATACAACATTAGACAATAATAATGATAACCTATTATTTTCGTATGATAAAAGTTTTGCATTCCAATTTGAATGTACAGAATTCATGTAAAATCATTTTGTTTGTTTTAGTTACCTTATAAACTAAACCAGTAATGAAAAAGAGTCGTGATGAATAATTTTTGTTCGAAGCCGCAAATGAACAAAAATTACTTTATAACTTTTATAATTTAAGTAAGATAACAAATACAAATCATTTTGACGCCAAACATAAAATCACTTGAACAATCAGCACAAACCAAGAAATACTTTTCTACGAGTAAAATAAGCAAAACAGCCTAAAACACAATCAGTTTTATAGTGTCTAAAACGCTATGAATAATGTATTCAAAACATTATGAATCAGCATTTGAGCGTCACTATTATTATCGTATAACTCACAACACAGCATCATATTTTATCTCGCACACAACAGATCATTAGTTTCTTTATGAACTATAAAATATGTATCCATTAAGTTTATCATCAAAAATTTTTTTTTTCTATTTCTCATGGTAAACAAGCATTTTTAAATACATAAAAGACATGAATACCCCAAACATTTAGTTAACAATGTCAAACAAACTTTAAATGTAATATACTATTTATGAATACATATACAGTTATGTAGAAATCTACATAAGACGGATTTACATTACATCTTTTTTTCCAACAACTAAAAAAGCTGCCGACTGCGTCGGTACAGTTTAGAATATCCTCAATATATCTCCGGCAGGGGTTCCGTGTATAGAACACTAAACTAGATCAGATGGTCAGACTCCAGTTTTGGAACTCAGAGGAGAGTAGAGCACACCTTCATTGACTTTTATCCCATATTCTCTCAGACTTGGACAGATAATATCTGTTACGGTCCTATCTATGAGTTAGATAAACATGTTTGAAAATTTTTACAATTATAGAGGAATATTTGCTTCAGTATAACTGTAAGATATTTTATTAATAGTTATTTGAAGTTAAAATTGTTTACTAAGGATTGTTATTATAAGTTATCTGAAAGTTTCCCCTTCACATATTGGTAAATTGTAAGACAGAATGAGTTTTTTCAACGTTATTAGAAAATGAGTTTAAAAGAAAGAAAACTCAGAATTAAAACAGAAATTTTTTGTTTAAAAAAAGAAGAGCTCAGTGTCACATCCTGATCAAGGCGGAGGGGTTGATTAAATGCATAAAACAATCGCAACGAATGCGCTGGGCCATGGTTAAAATGTAATGATCCGTGGTATTGTAGCAAGAAAATAGGAATATAAGAATGAAATTTATTATATTACCCATCTCTTCTTCTCCGTGTTGATTAATTTTCAAATGAGGTAAAGCTGGTTGGGATTAAAACTTTTCCTTTGCCTTGATTTTTTGCCTAACCAAAGTAAAATAATGCAATTTTTTTCAGCTATTTTTCCATATATGTAAAGGAAAAAATTTGGATTCATACCGTTTTCAAGAGCAAAAGCATGAGATAAAACGCAAGAGCTTTGGCTAGGATTTGAACTCGTTTCGTAGATTCTATTTCCTGCGACGATAATTGTTACGCAGAGAGCTCCTCATAAGTATTTAATTACCTAATCCTCCTTTTACTGAAAGATCTGACACAATGTCAATTTTTAAGGAGAATTAAGAGTTTTCTTCGATTAGACTGGTTGTCTAAACAAAGGTAAAGAACCCATTATGTCTTATTATTTTATTATAACAGATGGATAAAGATATTTCCCAAGAAGAGAAGTGAAATTCAAATAGTCTTGTTCAGGATTTGGACTCGAATTGCTGATTACTTTTCCAGTGACACTTACGATAACTCCTAACCGTCCATATAGTGTACTTTTATGTAGCGGTATAAATATTATCCCACTGATTCAAAGGGTTATTTCTTATGAAATTAACTTTTGAAGACAATGTCTCATTCAAATCTTTCCCATAATGCTTTGATTTCACTTTCAAATAATTTTTTTGCGTTCATGTTGAGTCCAAAATTTTGATATTCAAAATTCGCCCTATACACGAATACATATGACAGTTAACTTATTTTGAACAAATATATCGGCAGCCTTATATTTTTGCGGTGGATAGAGCCTCAGGTATTAGTTGTCGTATTATCAAAGCGTAAGTAAGGGAATGCGTGAAATATTGTTCAATTCATTGAATTTGTAATCGAGTCACGTCGAAAAAGGCGGACTGAATAGGGAACGGCAAATTTTGCGGGGAGAAGTAAATGGCAGTAATTGATAAATATTGCACGAAAGGGTGGCCATTTTTAATCACTGAATGTAAACATCTTGTCGACTCGCTCCAAATTTCGTAACGTTATCTCGTACTTCGCTCACCATTTCAGAGGTTGCCAATGATTTCACCAAAATTTTGCATCTAAGATTTTAAATTCAAATCTAATTAACGAAATAAATATTTGGAATTTTTTAATGTGTGAAATACGATGTTTTGCAATGAAAGAGAAAGAGAAAGAGAGTAAAATGATAGAACAGTTGTAAGATAAAGAAGAACAGTGTAAAAGACTAAATGGATGGAAAACCTTTACAATGAGAGGATGGGAGAAGAGAGAATTAGAAAGATATCAGGAAGATTTAGAGTCTATGAAGAAGAGATTAAAAAAAAGGGTTTCAATCATTTTTTTTTAAAGAAGTTGAACTAAGCAAAATGAAACAGAAAAACATATTTCAAAAAACCTAACAAAAAAAAAAAAGATTACAACAAAAAGGGATATAATAAAAAGAAAACAGAAAGCAAGGACTCCGTTTCTCTAGCAAAGATAGTATTAATAAATTTATAAGAAATCTAAAGGAACTGAAAGAAAAGTGTATGTCAAGGATAATGCATTCAATAAATTTCCAGACTCTTTTTGTACCGGAATTTAAAATTGTAATAGACTCTTGAAAATTCAGTATGCTATTGCTATACATCTTATAAGATGACTAACCAATTTTTATGATTTCAGGTTCAAATGAACAGCTACAGTAGGAATTGGAATACACCCTACTAAAGCCTGATTGTCACAGCTAGTAAATTTCGAAAATGCAATCTGGACTTTAGAAGAACGATATGCAATAGAATTCTGTTTTAAACTTGGAAAAAATGCCATGCAATGAAAGCTGGATCTACTGCTATGACCCAGAGACCAAGAAAAAGAGTTCCCAGTGGAAGCATGCTGGCTCTCCAAGACCCAAAAGGCCAGACAAAGCAAATCCACCCACAAACTTTTGATGATCCTTTTTTTTGACAGCACTGGCATGATTTACATGCACTGGGTTCCCCCTGGGTAGAGAGTCAACAAGGAATACTATGTTTTAATCGAGTTCAGGAAGAGATTCGGTCGGAAGAGGTCAACACTCTTCAAATCGGGTCAGTGGCATTTCCACCAGGACAATGCACCAGTCCACAACTCCATACTTGTCACAGAGTATTTCACAAAGATGGGCATCAAAACAGTTCGTCACCCTCCCTATAGTCAAGATCTTTCTCCCTGTGACTTTTGGTTATTCCCTAAGCTCAGAGGCTGTCGTTATAAGATAATTGAGGAGATGAAAGAGGCTGTGACGAAGGTCATTGACACGCTCACAATAGAGGGCTTCCATGGAGCATTCCGGAAGTTGTTGCAATGGTACAAGAAGTGCATTGCAGCCGGAGGAGAATACTTCGAAGGGTACTGGAGTTTCATGTGTGTACTATCAATAAAAGTGCCCATACGAAAAAAGTCAGGAAACTTATTTAATGATCTGCGTACATAACATATATTAAAAGAGAGTAATTTCTAGATAGGAAATTGGAAATTGCAGGAATTTGTTTTTCAAGATTGAAAAAAAAAACTCCCAGAAAGAATCGTTAAAAGAGTTGCACATAATTTCTGAAAGAAAGAAAGAAAAAAAAAAAGAAAAAGTATAACGATATTCAAGAAGTCATTTAGAAAGTACCTGTGGTCATTTATTTCTTCAGATAAATATGCATAAAGAGAAAAAAAAATAAAGTAAAATATATAGTGAATGTATGATTGATTATGAACTATTAAAGAGAGAAGTGTAATCAAGAAACTGATGACGCGAGGATGAGACTGAGAGTAAATGAAAAGTAATGTCTCGTTGACTTGGAGAACATGAAATGAAAAAAAAAGACATAATAGAAGAAATATTGTACGCTTTCTTTCTCTCAATAAAAAAACCTTCACTTCGAGAAATAAAAAGAGAAAGCAATCTGAGCAAAAACAAGTGACGTTAGTTTTAAATAGAACAAAAAAAAAAAGCAGAAAATGAAAATAAAAAAGTTAAAAAACAAAGATTTTAAACACGATACCATAAAAGAATCAAGTTATTTTTATAAAAATAAAAAACTAAAAGAATAAATAATTAAGCAATGAAGAGAATTAAATAAAAAATTAAAGATTAAGGAAAAAAAAACGAAAAAAAAGTTGTGATAATTTTTCCGAAGGAAATATAAAAAAAACAAGTAAAGGGAAGGAAGACGGAAGAAAAATGAAATAAAATAAAATAAAAGATGACAAGATAGAAGACGAAGAGGGGAGGCGCGAAGAGGGGAGGCGCGAAGAAATTGCTTAATACTTATAAATATTCAAGCGAATGGCTATAAAATAATATCCTGCGAATTATTTTAGTTGCGTTTCTGTCGGGAAAATTGCCGAATAATTCAATTATAAACAAAGTACAATTATTTATAACAAATTTCCATATTTCTGAATCCCCAGAAGCATATAATATTCCTTAATAGCTGTGCATACACACATATACATTAGAGCGTGTAGGCAAGAGTATATATATATATATATATATATATATATATATATATATATATATATATATATATATATATTATATAATATAATATATAATATATATATTACAGAAAGGAAAAATTTGTAAGCGACATTTTCATATGAACTCCTACACATGGACACGACTGTGTAAGTCGACCAGCAGACATTTAAACATTTAATACATCAGCTGTGTGCGGACATTGGATGAAGTTTGAAGAACTTGTTAGTAGCCATTGAAGAGGACGAATGGCGCGCGCCAGAGAGAGAGAGAGAGAGAGAGAGAGAGAGAGAGAGAGAGTTTGGAAAATTCAGGCTGTCAGCCCATCAAGATCATATATATATATATATATATATATATATATATATATATTATCAGTTAGTTTATTAGTTAGAGAATGATAGGTATTTTTATTTATCTATCGCGTTATGTTTACAATTCATACATCGCTCTGTGCCCGTTTATTTCCAGTCATTTGAGATAATATTTTAAATCAAGGATTATTAATTCAAGATATGGCAGAAATGTTCAAGCAGTTTTCATCATCTAAGTACATGACCAAAATTTTCTGGCCCAGTCCGCTTACGCTGAAGAATATACCTCAGCTTCTCTGCGGAGCGGTAAGACTCCCACGACCAGTATCTTGGATATGCCATCAAACAATCTTATGGTGAGGTTGAAGTAATGCTTGACCTTTGGAGAATGCCGAGTATCCCTTTATTGCCATTGCTCCCGGGTCCACTTAGTCCGGAGTGGTAGCACCTGACTGAGACCAATGTATGGGTCAAATAGAACTCAACTGTGTGTTTATGCTAAAGTAAATTGTTTGAAATAGTGTTGTTTATATGTATAATATGGATTTGGCATTAGAAAACCTATAATTGTTGATATGCCATAAAATCGAACCAGACCAAACCAAAATAAACCAAAATTTTCTTTCGTCTAGCAATATCAAAAAATCATCGGGGACAGTACTAGACTGATGGCTTTTACTGGGGTTCGTCAAATGTTTTAAAATATTTTGTTACTTGCACGTTTGCGCCGCGTAAAATCACATGACTAAAGTAGTAAAAATGGAATGTACTCACAGTGATTTGCAGTATCGCGTTAATTAGTGAGCTGATACCGATGTGCATTGCTTTATACCGTGTGTGATTTGAAATCTATAGGGATGAAAGTACAATTCAGGAACTTATGATTTACGCGTTCGACCTTGGCCAATACATCGACGAAGTAACTAAAAACAATTTTTGTGTAAAGGGTAAAGGCTCTGTGTATCTCTGTAGAGTAACCAGAAAATTCAGTAAGTTTCGCCAGGATTGCAAAAACCTCATCGATCAGGCATTGTTAGGTTGGCATAAAACCGTGATTTCCCTTTCCGTACTCCAAGCCGTAGAAGCAGATACGTTGAAGTGATTTGGCGATTTTGAGACGAATTCTGTGGTCGAAGAATACACCGACGGCATCTCTGCAGAGGAGTAAGACTCCCACAACGAGCGTCCTGGATATGATACGAAACAATCGGATGGTGAGGCTCCTGTAATTCTGGACCTTTGGATCATGCGGAGTACCCCTTTATTGCCGTCGATCCCAGTCCACTCTGGCCCGGGGTTGTACCATCTGTTAGGGTTTTATCTATTGCTCAAATAGAATTAAACTGTTTACATCTCCTAAACTGAATTGTTTAAAATAGAATTGTTTGAAATAGAACTGTTTATATGTATAAAAATAGATTTCCCATTAAATAACCTACAATGGGTGATATGTGATAAAACAAAACAAAACAAAACCAAAGCAATCAGAATCACTTAGTCTAGCGTGACTCATCAAATACATGACTCCAGAAAAAGCATCTGGTGCCGCCGAATTGTGCTTCTCGTTACTAAAATATGGCAAAATATTTGACACGCCTCTGTAATATGATATTACATTTAACTGGGTAATGCAAATTTAGGAATACAAGGGTTACAACCCTTGTATTCCTAAATTTGCATTACCCAGTAATATGAAGTAATACTCAGTCACAGGGATTACAGTTAACACCACACACACACACACACACACACACACACACCCATGCACAGATAGATAGATAGATAGATAGAGAAAATAAAAACAAAGAGAGAGTGAGGAATTTCTGATGGAAGAAATAATAATGTTTTTTATACATATATCTCATGGTGAATAGTGATGTATTTTATAAATTTCTTATTATTCATTGAAATCTTTAGACTCTTGTTCAGCTAAGCAGGAATTGTAATGCTGGTAACGCTGGTCAAAAAGTAAACCTTGATGATTGAAATAATTTGAATAAATTTGCAAGAATTATTTCCTCATATTTGAAATGCAGACAAAGCAAATAACATCTATTACACTTATCAGTTTATGTTTAAGTACAGACTAATGTGGAAAGAGCTTGGAATTTAAAATATTACTTACGTATTTCTAAACAGTCAGGAATTCTAATTTTGGAGTAAAATAGATTATTACGTTTTAATACGATAATGTATTAGAGATTAAAATCTTCAATTCTTTACTGCTTGCGTTTCACTATTCTGTAATGCTCTTGAGAACACCTAGAATCCATTTCTTCTATCCCAACTCTCAGCCAATTTTTTGAGTATTGATTCAAATCCATAAACTGTATGAGAAGTTAAAATACATAAACTGTATGTGAAGTTGAAACTTTAAAACAAATAAAAAAGCAAAAATATTTTAGAAGTTGAAAATCAAAAACAATTTTTTCAGTAATCTTAAAATTATTCTGTTATATATGGTCCCTCTACCGAGCCGTCTATCAAGAGATGCAACAATGTAAATAAGCGGAAGAACAGCAGAAGCAGGTGTGCGGTAGACAATAATATAACCAGGTGCCCTGGCGGTTTGGGTCAGTTGGAGAGTGGATGCCAGCGTGAGAACCAGCTTGTGGCCCTCAGTAACCCACGGTTGAGCAACCCAGCCAAGATGAGGAAGAATTGCTGCTATGGTCGGAGAAGAACTTGGGGTCAATATAGCAGTCTGTCCCCGTCTCCAACTCATCTCTCTCACGCAACAACCACCACCCTTTCGAGAATAAAGTGTGAGATTATATTTTTTATAAAGAAGTGTATTCGTTCGTTCATTGAAGTTCGTATATTGTTTGATTATGTTCCCGTGTATATTGTATACGCGTAATATAGTATACAACATTAATACGATTTGGTGCCCGTGCCAGCCTAGTTTCTGCAAGGACTCAGAACGAATCCAGTTACCATAAACGAGAAAGCTAGAATATCTTAAGCATCACAAAACGACATCAACGAAAGGTAGGTGGCTTTTGGTTTTACCTTGTGTGTGTTCTGCTCCTGTTTACATATTGGGATATTTGCTAACTAAAATTAAAAAAAAACGTTTAAATGGAACAGTCGTCTTTGTCTGACTTGATCCAGGGTTTGACTCTCGAATTAAGAAATGTGGCACGTTCGGTGACGAATACGTTAAGGGGTGATTCTTTGATAAAGAATATCCAGCCACTAATACGTAAAGAAAATGGTGGGTACAAGGCCTGATTGGAGGAAATGCAAAAGTATTTCCATGTGGTGCGCGTAGCGGAGGAAGATAAATGCGGGGTGGTGCTCCTCACAACTAGTGGTACCGTAGGATAGTAGATACATATGCCGATGACAAACAACTCACGTCTAACATGCGATGAATTGAAAGTGTTGTTGAGGGAGTATTAAGGGGTGGTTGCATGCCCCAATGCATGGTTAGCGGAATAAGCCAAGATTAGACAAGGAGGAACGGAGGGAATACAGGAGTACATGCAGAGGACGGTGTGACTGGCCGAGGGCGTGTACGTAGGGGTTAACGGGAAGAATGAGGTCATGTTTAAACAGGTCCTAGGATTTTTCATAGAGGTTAGTGTCAACGACCGGAAAACTAGAAAGGAGCATTTGAAAAGTCAAATTGACTTGGTTGCTGGGTTACTGTAGGAGGAGAAGATTAATTAAAGAGGGCACTCGGAGCAGCCCGGAAAATTACGACTCACGGGTCAATTTTAGAGAAAAATGGTTTGGGTGGGGTGAAGAAGTTATAAGTGATACGACTGATCTTCCAGGCAGGCTTCAAACCCATCGTCAACAGATAGAATCAAACTGTAAAAAAAAATTATTTCTTTCATTCCTTTTTCTTTGTCAGACATTGAATGATATGCACTGCAGATGATAACAGTTATCTGTGTTCAAACATAGTATGTTTTGAAAAATTATGGAATTACGTATGTGACGTAGAAATCAAGCAGAGGCACGCATGTTGGGAATCGAATGTCATTTACCCGATGTCAGTTTGAAAATTGGGGCGTGATTACCGCCTACGCCTCGTGCATCGAGTATGGTCTACTGGATTGATATTACTTAAGAATAAAGAAAAAAAAGAAAAGAAACATTTTAAGCTTACAAACTTTTCTTTAAAAAAACCCAAAAAAAACAAAGGTAACGTTTCGTTGGAGACATTATAAGAAGGACACAACGAGCATGAACAATTGTTGGAGTTTTTCAGAAAAAAAAGGGAAACACCAATTTTGTGTAAAAAAAAAGCGTTTTTTTTTTTTATTTTTATTTTTTGTTGTGTATTATATGCTTTTGTTATTTTCTTTACTTTTGTAAATCCATGTTGTACAATTCCTTCGATTGTGTGGAGTGGGGAGAGAGGAGAGAGATTCCCTTAAAATGTTCACAAGTAAAGGTTTTGAAAAATAAGATGGCGATGAGTGTAAAATACAGCTTGGCTGATAATGTAACACGAGGTTAAAATTCCACGGTGCAGTCACTAAGTGATGCACCGGAAGAGGGTGACCTGTGAACTGTATGACAGTTATTTCCGCTCGACGATGATCAAACGTGTCACTCCAAAGAGGACGGAAGTTGCATGTTCCGGTGGCCAGTTATGGGAGGAGATTGCGTGGCCGGAGAGGCGTGTCCATATCTCCGCGTGGGAGTTTGATGGTAATATAAGGTCGACGATTTTGAATGGAAAGCAGTGAAATTCCACTGTTCATTCAAGCTTGTCCCGTCGTTACCCCGTGTGCGCTTTCTCGGTCATCATCTAACTTACACCGAAGTGTCCATGCCTCATTGACGAACGGTTCGAATACATATCCTAATTGCTCCTACTTCACAAGAGCGTCCATCAAGGAAATCATCATCATCATATCGTGCTGGCAGCACGGATATCCCTGACCCTCTCTCGCCACTCCTCCCTATCGTTCATCGCCCTAGGTAGGTCTTCAGGACAACAGCCTGTATCCTCACATAGCTGCTGAATGTACGTTCGTGCTGGTCGTCCTGCTTTTGCGCGGCCGTGTGTGGGGATCCATAAGAGTACATCTCTTATGAGTTCATCTCTGCTTCTCCAGCAATGTCCTGCATGTCTGGTTCGCCTAACTTGAATAGTTTTCGTGATAGGGGGCAGGTGGCCGTACAGTTGGTGTCTTGTGGGGTGTTGCTGCCAGGACTTGTTGAGGATTGCACGCAGCATTCTTGTGTAATTGCCATCTAGTTTCTTCTCCAGCCGTTTTGTTAGCGTCCATGTAGTGCATCCATATAGCAGTATCGATGTGACCGCTGCCTGGAAGAAACTGCGTTTCATTTTATCGGTTAGGTCTGATTTCCATATAGTCGATAGCCTATTGATAGCTGTCCATGCTTTCGTTAACCTCGTTTCGATGTCCTTTTCGGTTGATTCGACGCTGCTTCCTAGGTACGTGAATTTGTCTACTAGTTTAAGAGGGGTTCCTTCTATAGTGGAGATGTCCCCCGTTTGGTTATAGCACATATATTCCGTTTTGTGTGCATTAACATGGAGGCCTATGCTTGCTGCTGCTCGTTCCAAGCTATGCAGAAGTGTTTCGGCTTGGTCAGGTGTATTTGCCAGTATCGCTATATCATCGGCGTAGTCGGCGTCGGTAATTGTTGTTGCGGGGTATCTTCTGCTTCTTTTCTTCGTCAGTTCGAAGCCATTCTCTTTGATTTTGTCAATCGATGTTCTAAGTACGTAGTCTAGGCAAATGATAAAGAGATACGGAGCCAGCGTGTCCCCTTGTAGTACTCCTGCTAAAATGTCGAAGTATTCTGTGTCTCCATCTGGTGATCGTACTTTTACTTTAGTGTTTCTATAGAGAATCGTTATTGCCGCTACGGTTTCTTTAGGTATGCCGTACGCTAGTAGGATTTGTTCCATCTTTCCTCTGTGAATGGAGTCGAAAGCCTTGGTAAAGTCGACCAATATTAATGTCGCTTGTAGGTTCTTTGCCCGTACACCTTCAAGGATTCTACGGATGGTTAATATTTGTGAGGTCGTAGATCTATTTCTTCGGAAGCCATTTTGGTTTTTTCTAAGTATGTTGTCGATTTTGGGTTCTATTCGGTTTCGTAGTAGGGCATTGTAGATTTTGGCAGCTATGGATGTAAGTGTTATGCCTCGGTAGTTTTTGGCTAATCCGAGGTCCCCCTTTTTAGGGAAGGGGAGTATGCATCCCTTCGTCCATCTATCTATCGGATTTTGATTGTATACTGCGTTGCAGTGTCGGAGCAGTATGTCGTCGAATTGTCTGGTCTTCCATACTTTCGGGGGAATTTCGTCCAGTCCTGCAGCTTTCCTATTTTTAATTTTTCGGAGAACCGAGTCGAGTTCTCCTTGTGTGAACGGTCCAAGTTTAATGTCTAATTGTTTGCTAATTATTCTGGTGATTGGTTCATGCGTTATTTTTGGTGGGTTTCCAAGTAAGTTTTCGAAGTGCTGTTTCCACAGTTTTATTCTTTCTTGTTGGTTTGCTGCTTTAAGTTTTGCTTTGGCTGTGTTCTTTCTTCTGCTCACTTCGTTTATTGTTTGCCAGGCAATTCTAGATTGTCTATCTTCTACCGAGTCTCTAATCTTATCTATCTGATTTTGAATGTATTCTGTCTGTTCCTTTATATATATGCCTGCTAATTGATATTGTGCCGTTTTTTGTTTTAAAGCATTTGTGTTTGTTGGGTTTTTTCGATAGTTTTTGGAGGCTGTTTTCACTAGTGCACGTTTTTCTCTCACCGCTAAAGTTTCCCATGGGACTCTATATTTAGTTTTAATTTTTGTTGGAATGTATTTTGCTGCTGCCTCAAGGTGTGCATTGACGAAATTTTCGTATTCGTCGTTTGGTGTATTTTTTTCCGTCTTTTCTTGTAGTGTTTCGAATCTGTTTCTTAATTCTAATACGTATTTATCTCTGACATCTTTGTTGTTTAATAGGGCCCAGTTATAGTGTTTGGTGGTCGCAGTTCGTTTGTCGTTTTTTCGTAGGCTTAACCGTATTTTCGCTGTGACTATTCGGTGATCGGTGGACACACCCTCAAAAGAGGAGTATGCCTCGCAATTCAATGCACTATTCTTCCATTTCTTGTTTATAAGGACGTAGTCTATCTGAGCTTTAGTATTGTTTGCGTACGTGTATGTCCATAGTTTGCCCTCTCTTTTTTGGTAGTTTGTATTGAGGCATGCTAATCTATTTTCTATCATGAAATCTGTTATATGTTGCCCATTTCTATTTGACGTGTTGTGGAGGCTGTATTTGTTGTTTCCGTTTTTCCCGATTTGTGCATTCATGTCTCCGCCAATGAGTAACATGTTGTGTTTCGGGATGCTACGCACTAATGAGGATAACTCATCGTAGAAGGTGACTATTTCATTTTCTTCACTAACATTGGTTGGGCTGTAGCAGGAGATGATTGTTGCTCTGGGGTTTCCGTTAAATGTAGCTGCCATCATTCTAGGCTGTATTTTCTCAACGCTATTAAGCGTTTTTAGTGCTCTAGGTCCTATAAGCAATCCTACCCCTCCTACTGCGGCGTTGACAGAGTTTTTCCATGCGGATACAGTGGCGAGCGACCATCCATTGCCAGTTTCGTGATATTTGATATCTTCTGTGTGCGTGTATCTGTGTTCTTGTATGCATATTATGTCTATTTTATGTTCTTCGGCCGATGCGATTAGCTCTGGGAGTTGTCCTATTCTATTTAATGTTCTTACGTTAAATGTGGCTATTTGTAGTGTTTGCTTGCATTTTAGTAGTTTTGATTGTTTGAGCTCTGTAGCTGATTTTTCGAACACCGAGGCCAGGGCTCCAACCTCAGCAGGACGCGCCCCTTTTTTACCCGCGCGAAGAGCGATGCGGTTTGTGTAAGTGGTTTGAGTGTGGGTCATGGTTATCTTTCGATGGCTGTTTTATTCTCTTCTATAGAAGCCACTCTTATAGAGGAGCAGCAGTAGTTCCCCGATCGAACTGTCGATCCTGAGCGAAAAGTCGTCAAACTCACGTCCAGGACCCATTTGGGTATTGAGTTTGGTCGTCCATTGGTTTATTCAAATACCTTAACGTACATCATGCTGCTTCCCATGTGTACATAAAATAAAAAAAAAAATAAATAAATAAAAAAATAAAAAAGGGGGGGATTTGTTTTAAGTTTTAACTTAGTTAAAGTCCAACATTAAGGTACTTTCTTATGACTTTCACTAGTACTGACTTATACTTTTTTGCTGTATTGGGACTTTTCCTGGGTTTTTTTTCTCTTCCCTTCCTACAGTTGGGGACCTACCAGGCTTCAGAAATTATAGAGCTCTGTGGTAGCATTAGGCGTTCTAGTCTTTTTCTTCTAAACTACTGTTAGGGCTTTCTTTACGAATTTTTAAATTATTCGATAGAAGATATTCAAAAACATTCTGCCTTGTTCGCTGACATGTGGATAGGCTTAATATCAAATTGGCTTTATAGTAGAGTAAGCGTGCCTTTACATTTAAAACGCATAGTTTAAGCATTATTTCACAAACAAAATACAGCATAACATTTTGTAAAATTCAGCATTTTAAATTGGAATTAAAGACATACTGACCAATATTGACATATTTCTTCCACTTGGCTCCTCTGAAACGCAACAATTCCATTTATGGTTCTTCTTGTTTGCAAGTTACCTTTAGCTTCGTAACCTCCCCGGAGCCAATGAATATATTCTGCCACATCTCCTCCTTAAAACCAAGTAGGATATTTTCCACTAAGTTTTGAATCAATTGGAATATTCTTAAATGTTTAAACGTACCTTGAACTAACCTTTCCGATAAAGCTTTTTAGTAGGTAGACATTAGAATTTCTTCATTACACAAAGCCGATCATCACTCCTGTAATTATTACCATTAGCTGGACCCGTTGAAATTATATGGAAAGAAAAATCATCAGGATAAGAAATTTAAGCAAAAACGGTTTTGCAATGGTGTGTGTTAAGAATTATAGTGATTGTTTTTTTATATTGGTGTTTATTTATTGCAAATGCTCTCAATTGGATTCATATGGAAAATTAGAAATCTTGCTAGTAAAAATTAAAAAGGAACGGCGAGTATATGATCAATATTATGTAGGAGATAAGATGACGAAAAAGGAAGCAAAAAACCTCCAACAAAAAGCAAAAATAAAGCTATGATCAGTTGAAAGAACTTAAAAAAAACTAATATGGCCTATACGCATGCGAAAGATTTTGCATTGAAATAGTTATAAACATAAAAATGAATACGATGATCCAAATTCAAACCCTGGATAAGGTTGTTTGCATATATCACTCATAACTTTGGAAAACATGTAAATCCAACAATTCTCCGTCCAGCTAAAAGTAAATAGCACATCGTTCTAGCTTCTTAAAACATTGTTCGGAGATCGAACCAACACTCAGAGTAGACAGAAGCCGAAACTCTACCACAGGGCCACCGGTTCATGTAACACATACGCGAAGCCGAATTAACTAGTCTTAGTGATAATTCGCGACCACTTAACCGAATGTGTCTTGAAGGTACGTATTAACTACAAAGGACACGGCCACCTCCAGATGTACGTCTTCCCAAGTCGGAGTTATGAGTCCTTACAACATTACGTCATGGGCAAGAAATTATATTATATTTATCTAAATATATTTTTGGGTCTATTTTTTTGTTTTTTTTTATGGAAATCAGACCTAACCGATAAAATGAAACGCAGTTTCTTCCAGGCAGCGGTCACATCGATACTGCTATATGGATGCACTACATGGACGCTAACAAAACGACTGGAGAAGAAGCTAGATGGCAATTACACAAGAATGCTGCGTGCAATCCTGAACAAGTCCTGGCAGCAACACCCCACAAGACACCAACTGTACGGCCACCTACCCCCTATCACGAAAACTATCCAAGTTAGACGAACCAGACATGCAGGACACTGCTGGAGAAGCAGAGATGAACTCATAAGAGATGTACTCTTATGGACCCCCACACATGGCCGCGCAAAAGCAGGACGACCAGCTCGAACGTACATTCAGCAGCTATGTGAGGATACAGGATGTTGTCCTGAAGACCTACCTAGGGCGATGAACGATAGGGAGGAGTGGCGAGAGAGGGTCAGGGATATCCGTGCTACCAGCGCGATATGATGATGATGATGATGATGATGATGATGATTTTTGGGTCTCATCAGTGATGCTGAATTAACTAGATTTGACCCAATAAGGTCGAAACAGCTGTTCAGTGTTCCGTATGTCGCACGTAGGTGTTTGCCGGATTTTCTAGTCATGACAATTTAAAAGCGAAAGTTGGCAATTGTAATCAAGATCAACTCGAATGCTCCCTTTTCAATAGATACAACAATTAGGAGTAGAGGGGGTCATACTCCTTTTCGTTGATTATTCCCCTGTATTTATGATATAATGCTGTGTGTTAAGCAAAAACATATCTAGTATCATTTCTGAGTCTTTGATATTACACAATCAGAGATTGAACTCCGGTCAGTCGGGCCATTGAAAATACTCTACCTACAACATAGATAGATAGATAGATAGATAGATAAAAGAAACACTTTTTGATATGTTTGAAATAATATTTATATCAGCAGACTCTATATTTTTATAATGTTAGATCTACATTTTCAGACAAAGAAATAATAAACAATTTCTAAGGAAGATTTAGAAAAATCCACAAAATTCCGGTCACCATATCTCCCTAACCTAAATTTCATTGATTGTTTTATCTAAAGCCAAGACCATTTGTTTTTCCAGTCTATTTGACAAATAATACTCGATTCCCATATCAAGATGTATCAATGTTTTTACTTGTCTTTACTTTTCAGCCCTTTTTTATCTTGTGTCAAACAAATTTTAAAACCCAAATAAAGGAAAAACATATAGAATAAAGAAATAAATGAATTTAGGTAGAGAAAATTATTTATCATAAAAAACTTACACTGGTATTAATAACCTCTTTACAAAATAAAGTTATTTTATAAAATATTATATTGTATATTAATACTGAATTCTCTAAGAACACCATCATTGTCATATCAATAGTTTTATACTATTCAATGTAAAAATAAAATTAATATCAGTTACTGTTAAGACTATTATCTAAAATTCTAGAAAATACAAGATAATACTGTATATCGTCAAGATTAGAATTATATCTTAAACATGATCATAATATTTATATTATTACTAAACCTTAAATCCTTAAATTATAGATAATACAATATTACGAATTATCACCACAATTAATATTGAAAAAATATAGGGTCTGAAATAAATATTATCACAAAAAGATGAGTAATTTCTAACTTTTTTCCTTTTATATGAAAATATTTGCTCTGTACTTTAATTTATTATTATTCTACATTAAGATCTTTTTTTAAATTTTAAATTAAATGGATATTATAGTAAGAAAGTCAGAAAACAGAATCATTTACACTTTCGGCTAACTTGGATAGTATATATATATATATATATATATATATATATATATATATATATATATATTAGTAATAATTCAATCCTTCATTTGTTAAGTGATTCCGTTTCCAGAAGTTTTTTCACAGAGGTCAGTAAATTTATTCTCCTAAACTGTTCATTTAAAAATGTACATATTTGATTTAAAATAGTAATGTCTTAAATCTCAGTTGTATAGTGTTGTTTAAATGAAGAATGAAGATTTTTATGCGACTTAATTTTCAGGAAAAAGTTTACTTTTCGAAGACAAACTTTTAATTTGCTAAAGAAAACCCCAGAATTACCCCCCCAGAACCCCCCCAAACCCCAAAACACCTCAAATGTAGTCTAACACGTGCTAAGACGAAAACCATAAAAGAGAGCTGACTCCTCCTCTCTCCATCTTTCTTTCTCTCTCTCCCTCTCTCACTCTATCTCTCTCTGTCCACCCCACTAGATGACCATGATATAGGAGTGGAACTTTAATATAAATACTATTAAAATTAGTAATAATTCAATCCTTCATTTGTTAAAATAGTATGCATATGTTGGAAGTGATTCCGTTTCCAGAATTTTTTTCACAGAGGTCAGTAAATTTATTCTCCTAAACTGTTCATTTAAAAATGCACATATTTGATTTAAAATAGTAATGTCTTAAATCTCACCTGTATTCTGTGTTGTTTAAATGAAGAATTAAGAGTTTATCCGACTAAATTTTCAGGATAAAACTTTACTTTTGGAAGACGAACTTCTAAATTTGCTAAAGAAAACCCTAAAATTGCCCCCCAAAGAAAAGGAAAAAAAACCCAAAACACCTCAAAAGAAAAACAAAAAAAATGAAGTATAACGACCCTGGTCGAATGCTTTAGTATACAGGCAAACAGAAATAGAACTTTTTCTAAAGCTTAGAAATCTGATTGCACACCCTCATAGCAGTAAAAAAGAAAAAAGCAACCGAGAAAAAATCGAATTCTACCTATAAAATAAAAACCTGTCAGGGCCGGAATCGGATGATAGGATGAAATATACCGCAAAATTTCTTTGAATTTTAACATCAGCAGTCCTGGACTTTAACTAAGTTAAAACTTAAGGTAAAAAAAGGGTTGTTTTTTTTGTTTTTTTTTCACGTACACATGGGACGCAGCATGATGTACGTTTGAGTCTTGCGGCTTAACGCTCAGGATTGTCAGTTCGATCGGGGAACTACTGCTGCTCATCTATAAGAGTGGCTTCTATAGATGAGAATAAAAACAGCCATCGAAAGATAACCATTACTCGTACTCAAACCACATACATAAACAGCATCGCTCTTCGCGCAGGTAAAAAAAGCGGCGCGTCCTGCTGAGGTTGGAGCCCTGGCCTCAGTGTTCGAAAAATCAGCTACAGAGCTCAAACAAAAACTACTAAAATGCAAACAAACAATACAGATAGCGACATTTAACGTGAGAACCCTAAATAGAATAGGTCAACTATCAGAGCTAACTGCATCAGCCGTAGAACATAAGATTGACGTAATTTGCATACAAGAGCACCGATACACGCACACCGATGATATCAAATATCACGAAACTGGTAATGGATGGATGCTGGTGACTGTATCGGCATGGAAAAACTCTGTCAATGCATCGGTAGGAGGGGTGGGAATGCTTATAGGACCAAGAGCGTTAAAAACACTGAACAGCATTGAGAGAATACAACCTAGGATGGTGGCCGCAACGTTTAATGGCAACTCCAAAGCAACAATTATCTCCTGCTACAGCCCTACCAATGTTAGCGAAGAAAACGAAATAGTCACCTTCTACGAAGATCTATCCTCCCTAGTACGTAGCATTCCGAAACACAACCTGCTAGTCATTGGCGGAGATATGAATGCACAAATCGGGAAAAACAGACACCACAAATACAGCCTACACAACGCATCAAACAGGAATGGACAACGTCTAATAGATTTCATGATAGAAAATAGATTAACATGCCTCAATACAAACTTTCAAAAAAGGGAGGGGAAATTATGGACCTACACATACGCGAATAAGAGTAAAGCACATATAGACTACGTCCTTATAAACAGGAAATGGAAAAACAGTGCGATGAATTTCGAGGCATACTCCTCTTTCGAGGGTGTCTCCTCCGATCATCGAATAGTTACGGCCAAAGTACGACTAAGTCTACGAAAAAACGCCACACGTAAAGCGACAACCAAGGACTATGACTGGGCCCTACTCAACAACAGAGATATTAGAGATAAATATGCATTAGAATTAAGAAACAGATTCGAAGCACTACAAGAGAAGGCAGAAAAAGGTACACCAAATTACGAATATAAAAATTTTGTAGAAGCACACCTTGAGGCGGCATCAAAGTATATTCTAACAAAACCTAGAACTAAATATTGAGTCCCTTGGGAAAAGCTAGCAGTTAGAGAAAAACGTGCACTCATGAAAACTGCCGCCAAAAGCTATCAAAAGAACCCAACAAACACAAATGCACGAAAACTAGAATAGGCACAACATCAATTAACAGGAATATATCTAAAAGAACAGGCAGAATACATACAAAATCAGATAGATAAGATTAGAGACTCGGTGGATGATAGACAATCCAGGATTGCCTGGCAAACAATAAACGAAGTAAGTAGAAGGAAGAGCACAGCCAAAGCAAAATTGAAAGCTGCAAACCAACAAGAAAGAGTAAAACTGTGGGAACAGCATTTCAAAAATCTACTAGGAAACCCACCGGAAATAACGGATGAACCGATCACCATAATTATTAGTAAGCAATTAGACGTTAAACTAGGTCCTTTCACCAAAGAAGAACTCGACTCAGTTCTCAGAAGAATTAAAAATTGGAAAGCTGCAGGGCTAGACGAGATCCCCCCCCAAAAGTGTGGAAGACTAGACAATTCGACGATATACTGCTCCGGCATTGCAACGCAGTCTATAGTCAAAATAGGATAGAAAGATGGACGAAGGGATGCATCCTTCCTTTCCCTAAAAAAGGCGACCTCGGACTAGCCAAGAACTACCGAGGGATAACACTTACATCCATAGCAGCCAAAATCTACAATGCCCTACTACGAAACCGCATAGAACCCAAAATAGACAACATCCTTAGGAAAAACCAAAATGGCTTCCAGAGAAATAGATCCACAACCTCACATATACTGACCATCCGTAGATTCCTTGAAGGCGTTCGGGCAAAAAACATTCAGGCGACATTACTATTTGTCGACTTTACCAAGGCCTTCGATTCCATACACAGAGGGAAGATGGAGCAAATCCTACTAGCATACGGCCTACCAAAAGAAACAGTAGCCGCGATAATGATTCTCTACAGAAACACCAAAGTGAAAGTACGTTCACTAGATGGAGACACGGAATACTTCGACATTGTTGCAGGAGTACTACAAGGAGACACACTAGCCCCGTACCTCTTTATCATCTGTCTAGACTATGTGCTTAGGACTTCGATCGACAAAATCAGAGAAAATGGCTTCGAGCTTACTAAGAGAAGAAGGAAAAGGTACCCCGCAAAAACAATCACGGACGCCGACTACGCTGATGACTTGGCGTTACTAGCGAATACGCCTAATTAAGCAGAGACACTACTGCATAGTCTGGAACGAGCCGCAGCTGGCATTGGCCTCCATGTCAATGCAAACAAAACTGAATATATGTGTTACAACCAAACGGGCAACATTGCCACACTAGACGGAGCCTCTCTGAAACAAGTAGACAAATTCACGTACCTAGGAAGTAGCGTCTCATCAACCGAAAAAGACATCGACACACGACTGACGAAGGCATGGACACCTGTCGATAGGCTCTCGATCATATGGAAGTCGGACCTAACCGATAAAATGAAACGCAGTTTCTTCCAGGCAGCGGTAGTGTCGATACTGCTATATAGATGCACCACATGGACGCTAACTAAGCGGCTGGAGAGGAAACTAGACGGAAATTACACAAGAATGTTGAGAGCAGTATTGAACAAGTCCTGGCGACAACACCCCACGAGACGCCAACTATACGGACACTTGCCCCCCATCACGAAAACTATAAACGTTAGACGAACCAGACACGCGTGACACTGCTGGAGAAGCAAAGACGAGCTCATAAGCGATGTGCTACTGTGGACCCCCACATATGGATGTGCAAAAGCAGGACGACCAGCACGAACTTACATACAGCAACTATGTGAGGACACCGGATGTAACACAGAAGACCTGCCGGAGGCGATGAATGATAGGGAGAAGTGGCGAGAGAGGGTCAGGGATATCCGTGCTGGCGGCGCGACATGACATGACATGATGATGATATATATAGTGTTATTGCGCTCTTCATTAAAACCAGAATACATTGTATTTACAATCGCTGCACAAGATCAAAACCTGCCAAAAGGCCTATACTTTGAGGAAACGGTTAGACCCAAAACAATTTCAGTAGACATACACTGAGGAGATGACTGAATATCAATATCAGCCCTTTCGAACCTCTGAAACTGATCTCTCGAGCAGCACCAATTTTCTACTATTCACCAACAACTTGTGAAACGGAAGGTCTGCAAACTTGTCATTGATTACTACTTCACTAAGGGCACATTATCTAAATAAAATTATTAATGACCAGTTATTGACTTTCAGTTTGATAGCCATGATTTTCTCACACTTTTATAGCATGAGTTCACATCTATGAGCGAATATATAATTTAGATTTTTTTAATCAAAAATATTATACATACTCTTATATTTTATATTACTATCTTTATGATATACTTTGAATCAAACTTAAAAAGAATCTAATAAATCGCCGAAAACAATTTAATCATTTTTATATGTATAAATATATTTTACTAAATCAACAAACTCTTTTTGCCAACTTTTCTCACTTTCCATTCATCTGACTTCATCACAGAGTTCAGCACATTCTGGGGATAGTATGACAAACGCATAAGAGAAGCTTCTTGAATAAAATACTTTATAAACCTTTTGACTATTGGTTTATCCACTGAATTATATTAAAGATGTTATCTTTGGAAAAATACAAACTCATTCTTGTGATAGATTAAATGATATTAGAAAAGGAAATAATTTTTCTTCTAATCGCCCTTATATCAATTTAGTGAAAAAATAAGGGCAGACCATTTCAAATAGTTTAACCTTTACTCATTATACTGAAGATCAGCAAGAAACTTTTCAGATTTATCGTTTAAATAGTCTACATTTTCGATCGAAATATACAAACGGTAAAAGATTCGAACTCAAATTTTTGTGTATGATCTCATTTTAAACCTATAGATATTGACTTTTGCTAAGGTGATTTTGTAATGTGAAAACTAACATTTTTTAAATACATGTTGTTTAAAATAATTTTAGCGTCAAATGAAGGCCCGTATATATCACTTTATTAATAAAAGCAGATGTCAGATTCCCTCATTCTCTCTCTCTCTCTCTCTCTCTCTCTCTCTCTCTCTCTCTCTCTCTCTCTAATTCTCTCTATTAGTCTCGCTTCATGCACACGCACACAAACAGAAGGATAAGTACACACACAAAGTTAACCCCATCATGTGGTCGAGGTTTGGCACTCATCTGCATTAAATGCAGAAGCTTAATTTCTAGAACTTTGAGGAGTGTCGAGCCCTTCCGTTCATTATTGTTACCAATGGCCGGAGTGATCTTACTTGTTAAGACCACATATATGGTTTAAACTCGTATTGTTTAGAATAGTTATTAATAACTTGGAATAACGGGGACTGTATAAACCTGTCCAAATTATATTCATTAAAAATGATTATTTAAAAATATAATTATTCAAAATTATCATTAGCTATTTGCAAGCAACTAAATCCTCGCAAAATATACTGATATCAGTGTTGAATAAGCGAACAGGAGTCAAAATACTGTAAATGCAATTAGCGAAATCCAAATTATTCATAAAATACTTAAAACAATATAGTTTTATACAAGTGACTTTAAACTTCAATTTTCGTGAGGCTCATGTTCTGGAATTCTGCATACAATGTAGCCAACCGTATATTTCCATTATTTCCTGACCCAGTTTAACATTGAGAAGAAGAGGCAGTTGAATATATCTGTTTGAGATGATATAGTGTATGATTTTAAACTACTTTGGTATTAGTACAGTAAATAGATATGAAGAATTTACCTGTTTACAAGAATTTTGATATTTTTATATACCCTATCTAAGAACATTAATGGGTATGTCCCATTCCTTATAAATACATTGAACATTATTGTAAGGGGGAAATATGCTAAGTGAACACTGTGGGTGGAGAAATGGTAAGCAGGGTAGACTAGCAAATTTTCACGAGTGAGTTTGAGTCTCATTAGGTGCTCCATTCATGCCTCTGTTTGTGTTATTTCTCATTCAGTAACTTTTTGTTAGGTTACAACTTTAGCGATGATAATAAGATATTCACTGTGCAGAGTAAATCTAAAAAGAGGAGTGTTGTATACCCTACTTATGAACAATCATGCGGTATGTCTTATTCCTCATAAACACGTTGGACACTATTGTGAAGGGGTGAATACGCTAACTGAGCAGTCACTACCAGAACTGGTTACCTTCTTTTCGCCGCTTGCGAGAATTGTATTTTGTTAATGTTATAAAGATTTCCATTTCATTTCCACCATCCGATTTGGTTATTTCTCATACAGTAAACATTTGTTAGGTTACAACGAAAATATATTTAATTGCTTTTAACTTATTTGGATCTGATAAGAATACCTAAAAAGGTAGCATCTTGTACAAAGCATCTGTAAAATATAGGAATAATATGAACGACTTTAACTGCATGTCATCAGGTTTAGGGATATTTAACCCAGGCGATAGGATTTACCTACATTGTCTGGTTCGTAGGTTGGGTTTTACGGCAAAACAACCTTTGTAGGTTATTTAATGCCAAATCATGTTTTTACATATATATATATATATATATATATATATGAAACATATAATTTGTAAATGTGAAACAGCGCACGCGCTTTTGCGAAACAGGGGGGGTGATTCCGCTTCCAATCCACGGATAGTTCCGCCAGTCGAATATATCTTCGGATGTCACAATCAATTTTTTATGTGCCTTCGTTGTATTTTTTTTACAGCCAGGCAACAGATCAAACGCTAAACAGAGTTGCTGATTGACGAACAGACGGATGAGAGCGCACAAAGAAGAAATTAAAATAAAAGTCGACATCAACAGAGAATAAACACAGCTTTGTAATAATATCAATAGTTAGTAAGAAAAAATATGTCTTTAACAATAGTACAAGTATTCATCTATCTCAGAAAAGGGTGCTTTAATAAAAGACACGCTTCACAAAGTAGGAATCAGTCAATTATTTTTATAAGTTTAGAATTTTCTAATCTTGCTGTCAACAGCTTGGATCAAGGCAATCTCAATGGCGGTTATGTTTGCTTTCTCTCAGTCCTTGACATAATTTCACAATGTTGTAAAATGGCAGCCTTTCTTCACTTTCTAAACCCTTGATAATCTGGTAAAATATCACGATTCAGGTAAGTTGGCAATACTAGTATTCGCCTTCTGCAATTGCTGTTTTATTTCAGGCTTTTTCTGTCTCTCTCCAATTGGCATGCTTTCCTAATTCACTTTGCTTTTTTCTACACCCAGAGTAATCTTGTCGAAGGTCAGGTCTCTGAGCGACGGGGAATTCTCGTAGTCAACTCACGTTCTCTCCTCGGGATTTTCTTCTATCTTCGTATCATTTCACCATGTTGCGATATCGCAGGTTTTCTTAACAGAATAGTTAAGTAAAATGCTCTTCGTGGTATCAAATTATCTCGATTCCATTCACTTTTTATCTCTACAAATCTTGCATAAAGGCATCTATTGGTATCGCATTATCTCAGTCTTACTTCGCTTCATTCAGGGTATGATATATAGGTAAGGCTACATCACCTCCAAGCAACATGTAATATGGTTTTTGTCTGCCTCTCCACTTTGGGCAGAATGTTGCAAGGCCAGAGCCCCGAGCGAAATGAATACAAAAGTTACTAAGCGCTCTCTCCGTTAAACTCTCTTCTTCGAAGGAGATTCTCTTGTATTTTATCTATATCTTCAAATTAAGGGATGGTCATGGGCAAAGCTAAAAACATATCAATATTCTAATTTTATCGAACCCTTCACATCCGCTTTACTCTTATTTTCCTAAAAGGGATGATACTCCCCAAATTTGGAATTATTACTGTTTTGTGTTCACATGACATGGTGTCAGTAACTGTTCAATCACAACAGCAAAAGAACTGAATCGAAAATTTCCATTTTCTAATTTTAAAAACTGCTATTCCCAAATCTTGTTCTCCGTCCCCTGATAGACAAGCTCTGGTTTTCAGATCAAATCCCGAGCTGATTCCTGCTTAATCTGGCTTGTAGACAAAACAATCCTTTCATCATTTTTTCGATATATTTTTCATCGTTTTCTTTTTCGTCAAAACAATATATTTGCGATTTATTACTTTAAAAAAATCCGTTGATTTTCAGTTTTTACATGTAGTGAGTTCATTCTTCTAAAATCTGCCTCAGCTAATTCTTTTTTTGTGGTCAATAAATTTCCTCGACTTGCTTCCATCGCTCCACCAACAAATAATTTGTTGGTAACATTCTTTAAACTCATTTCTTAGCACTGGGTTAAATGGTTGCAAGTATTGCTATAAAATAACAATAGTTGTATTTGTTCACAGATTAATGGTTACAAATATTGGCATGTTAAAAAAAAAAATCAGAGAAAATAGCTTCGAGCTGACTAAGAAAAGAAGCAAAAGGTACCCCGCAAAAACAATCACAGACGCCGACTACGCTGATGACTTAGCGTTACTGGCGAACACGCCTAATCAAGCAGAGACACTACTGCATAGTTTGGAACGAGCTGCAGCAGGCATTGGCCTCCATGTCAATGCACACAAAACTGAATATATGTGTTACAACCAAACGGGCAACATTACCACTCTAGACGGAGCCTCTCTGAGGCTAGTGGACAAATTCACGTACCTAGGAAGTAGCGTCTCATCAACAGAAAACGACATCGACACACGACTGACGAAAGCAAGGACGGCTATAGATAGGCTCTCAATAATATGGAAATCAGACCTGACCGATGAAATGAAGCGCAGTTTCTTCCAGGCAGCGGTTGTATCGATACTGCTATATGGATGCACTACATGGACGCTAACCAAACGGCTGGAGAAGAAACTTGACGGCAACTACACAAGAATGTTGAGAGCAACAAGTCCTGGCGACAACATCCCACGAGACGCCAACTGTACGTCCACTTGCCTCCCATCACGAAAACTATACAGGTCAGACGAGCCAGACACGCCGGACACTGCTGGAGAAGCAAGGACGAGCTCGTAAATGACGTACTCCTATGGACCCCCACATATGGCCAAACAAAAGCAGGACGACCAGCCCGAACTTACATACAGCAGCTATGTGAGGACACAGGATGTAACCCAGAAGACCTGCCGGAGGCGATGAACGATAGGGAAAAGTGGCGAGAGATGGTCAAGGATATCCGTGCTGGCGGCACGACATGATGATGATGATGATGATGATGATGCTAATGATTTAATTTAAAAATGATTTGTTTGATAAGAGTTAAATGGTTTCAAGTGTAGAAAATGATTAAGCAGTTCTAGTTGCTGCATAAATAGATACTTAACTGATATTACCACTGGAGGTCTTAGTTGACAAAAGATAAATAGTAATGAAGAGATACTCCACGTCCATCAAATCTCTAGGACTGGAACCTCACTATCAGATGATTTATTGTCATACCCACGATGCTTGTTGGAATGGGTTTACCTCTCTCTCTCTCTCTCTACAGATATGCAATCGGCGTATTCTACAACCCCAGCCGAAATATACGTAGATATGAATAACAACTACAGCTAATATAACTGATTGTAATTTGTTTTAATTAGATATAAAAATTGAAGACAAAAAAGTTAATAAATCTTTATAACATAAAAAGTTATATGAAAACATATAACGGTGAATATTACTTGTATTAGAATAGTTTCTTGATGATATAATTGTTTGCAAATTACTCTTATTAAAGAGGAATACTTAATTGAAACCATATAATTCCTAGCAAATTATTAATATAATTGATACAATAAAATCAATTTAAAATGAAGTTACTTAAAAGCATGTAAGTATGTGTAGATTAGTATCATGAATATAATTTTATTGAGAAAAGTATTTGAAGTAACAGATTATTATAATTAGATTGAATGTGTTTCTCGAGACCAAATAATTCCTTCCAAAGATAAAACTGACTTTGACATTAAATAACCCAACAAGACCTGATATATTCTAAAATCAGCCACCCAAACCAATCAAACCGATAATATAAAATTCTGAGAAACTTCTCAGCTGATTATATCTAGGATTTTACACAAAAACTGAAACTCTCGTAATAATCAATGTGTGGATTATTTATATCTTTACATTCGGTTCTTTGTTCGTTTATCGTGTGTAGTTAATTTTTATCATGTACGTTACGCAATAACTTTTATAGTAATAAAAGAACTTTGCGGAATTAGCTTAGATTAGATAATGAACTGACATGTGCAATATTTACGCTTTTTTATAGACGACATTCCCGATTGTGCTTTTCTGATTATAACCTTGTTTCACTGCCCATTATGTTTATAAAAGAGGGTCTCTCTTTTTCTTTCATTCTTAAGAGAGTTATTGATAGCCAGTCGCATATCTAAACACACACACACACACACACATATATATATATATATATAGAGAGAGAGCATGTTAACAGGTTCATATACATATAATTATGTATACACACACACACACTTATATATATATATATATATATATATATATATATAGTATGGGAACAGGTTAAAAAATAGAATCGAAAAATGTTTTCTTAAAGTGCTCAACGCCAGCCGGCAGAGGTATGTAAAACGTCGAATAAATGAGGCCCACACACCGCCTCATTGGTCGCTGCGTAACTGATAGTCTCCTTAAGAAAAAAGTGTGGAAATTCATAGTTATCTCCCCTGGATCACTTCACGTACAAATATTGAAGAATCTTCACCTTAAGTTGATTACTATTAAGTTATATTGCATAAAGCTTAAGTTAGACATTTAACTTGTTCGTCAAGGAAGGAAACTGCAATCTTTATATGTGGTTAGAGAAAAAGAATAAGCAAAGAAAAAAAGAAATCCTTAGTGTCTCAGAGACGCAAAATAACTCTGCACAAATTGTACTGACAGTAAAACGAAGTAGAGTCGTAGAGGAAGGTGAGCAAGAATATATTTAGATATTCCCTCCTGAACTTCTAATCGTCAACAATACCACGATCCGTTTTCTAGTAGCGCAATAAATCAAAATTGATAGGGAAATTTAAATTCACAAAAAAAAAAAAAAATGAAAGAAAATTTATTACTTGATAGAACGTGCAGATCTTTCAATAAAAAGGTCTCCGTTAGGATAAAAGCGTTTAAAGAAAATAGATATATTTAGTTAACAGAGATTACTCAGGAAAGGAAAACAAAACGGAAGGCTTTCATGGATCTTGTTGAAAGTAATTATCGCAAAGAATAGTTTGCTAAATAAAATAGGTATCATTAAGCAAATGGAATGCAACATAACGTCAGAACAGAAAATAAAACACTAGAGAAAAAATAACTAATTAGACTCAGTTTTTAATAATAGGAATTTATTTTTGCGCTTATCTTTACTTCAGTAATTCAGTGTACCAGCTGAGTAGAATTCTTTTTTAAATAGAAGAATATACAGTTTATGTTCTAAACATAATTTCTGAATACAGCCATTCGAAGAATGAAATATGGCCTGGTTTATGATTGATCATTTAATTCTGGTAAAGTACCAGTCATTTCATTTGTGTCCCAATAATATATAGAAATGATGAAGGTAGTTTGATTTTTTTTTTTTTTTGAGAGAGGTTCTTCCTATATGCACATCACCTTGTTCTGAATGTATTTTTAGAAGCCGCAAAATAAAATGTATCCTCATCCTTGTTATTAATTAAATGATGAAGTCATATAAGTATAAGTTTCAACTAGGAATATTTGATATCATATATCTTTGAGAAAAAAAGTCCTTAGAAATAACTGCTCAGAAAATATAGATATAAATGTACAAATGCCAGGAGATAAAGTTTATCTGGGGAATTGAAATGCCATTAGAATAAACCTGTTCACCGACTAATTAACCAATCAGTAAATCAGACCCAAACATATATAAGTGAAGTATATTGTAATCTCAACTGAAAATTACAATAATCCAGTATCCATGTGAGAGATTCTTTTCCAGGACTGGCATAATCACTCTTAGACGGTACGATTTCATAAATTCTGAACTTACATTCTTCTTGTAAAATATTTGACAGATTAGATTTTGTTGACGACAATGCATTTAAAACTTTTTATATGAGCTTGAGTGATGTTTGCCTAGATCACATTTTAATATCATCGGTTGCGTCATGAGTTGAAAGGTCACTGAGTGCCTAACTATGTCGGCCTAGTAACAAGTAAATTAAAATTTCATATTTTGATCGGCTGTCATAAAGCGACATTTTGCGTTGTGACATTGATAATGAATTTGTTCCCACTGAACAATCCAAGAATCTGGCTTTGTTCTGAAATTGGCACCGTACCAAAATATATATTTATGAAATCCTACACACTTACTAACAACAACGCATGCATACACAAATGTGTGTGTTTGTGCGTGTGTGTGGAATTAATATTTTTATGCGCGTGAAGGGTTCACAAATACGCTTCTATGCAGTCATATATCAAAAAGGAATATAAAATCCTTTAGAATATTGTGCTTCCAGCTTTTTGAAAACGGCAATGAGTAAAGCATTCTTCCTGCTCCATCGATAAGGGTTAGAATATGCTGACTGTATAACCTGCATTGGGTTAATATATCCTAAAAATGGCTATCGTGGGTTTCACCCTCAACTGCATCTGATAGCCACGCTACGGTTCTGTAGATATGCTGAGAATGGAGTGACTCTTTATATCAATTCCTCCAAGATCTATTCTTAACTGGAGTGGTTGAACCATTTAAAGACTAATCTTTAGTTCTAATTGAGCTGTATAAAAAGTGTTCTTTTTTATAGGATTGTGTGAAAATATATCAATAAATTACAACATAAAAACATATCTATGGAAGTACAAAGAACGTGATGCCCTAACATAAGATGACCCTTGCGGGTTTGGATGCAGTTAGCATCAATCAATCGATTAAAATTTTCTTCAGAAAAAACAAAACTTTAGCATCGACGTCACTCGCTTAATTTGCGTATTAATTTTTTTTATTCTTTCGATTGATTGATTAATTAGAAGAAATCGGGATTGCTATAACTTAGTAGTCACCTCCTACTATCTGTGATCCTGGTTCTTGGATGTGTAATCGACCACAAAAGTTCATTCTACAGAACTCTCACTGCAGTTATAAAAGACTGTCGGACACGAAACAAGATTTTTTAAAGGGCTCATTTAATTATCGGAAGAACTCTAATTTTTGAAGTCAAACGAATCTGTTCCTTTTGGGTGGGAAACAATGTATGAAAGAATGAATATTTCCTCAGTGAATAGAAAATATGACTTCATGTTTTCATGTTTTTGAGACCGAGGGAAGTTGTAACATCGGCAATAAACTATGTAAATTTTTGGAACCAGCTTTCCATTTTTAGAAATGTTCTTCCTTATATTACCAATGTTATACTGTCCATTATTATTATCAATTGTTTTCAACAAGCAAGTTGTTTGTTTGCATTGATAAATGTGTAAGAAATTCGAGAAAACTCTGGCTTTACAATTACTACCACTGCAACTAATAATAGTAATAAAAATAACAACAATGATACCCTTTGGTCTTGTATAGCCACAATATACTACCCACGAAAAAAATTACAAATCAGAATTCAACGTGGGACTCAGAGAACAGCTTAGGTGTTATGGTCGGCTGGTGCACCCTTGATAGCTACCATAGGAGATCCGATCAGTAACCTGCGAATATCGGCTGTTTTTTTTTAGTTATTCAAACAACGAACTAAGCAATCACACAAATTCTAGGCGCCAAGGGAAAAAGAATGGCCGAGGGAAACAACAAACTTACACTTCACTGTTATTTTAGGATCAACCCTACATAAAGATGATATAGAAATATAATGATAGAAGTCTAGAAAGAATAGGCTAGATTTAAGACAACAAGACAAAGCCTAGCTGATCAAAACTAGGACGATAATAAAGGAAGGTTGGTTTTCAAACCTTGAAATGTTAGAAATACACAAAGAAATAAATAGGAAATCATATCAACAGGAGCCTAAAACAGCAACAGAAATGCTAAATACTGAAAAACAAGATCCTGGAAAACGAATTGAAGCGCAAATTAATATGAAATCTAAAAAATTAACCACCCAAACACAGAACAAACACTAACACAAGACGAAACAATGAATGTAGACTTTATGAAGAGAATATTGTCTGAAAAGAAGACCGCATTACAATATTTCTGGAACCACAACTTGAAAACGGTCAAGATAGAAACAGAAAAAAATACACATATCTCATCGAGAAACACCACGGAATATGTGTATGTATATATATATATATATATATATATATATATATATATATATATATATATATATATATAACATCTGTGTATGTCTGTCTCTAGCTCACTTGGAGTGTTTGTGGCAGACCAAATACTGAATAATTTGGAGAGGGCTCAAAATATGTGATAGAGCTATTAAATAATATAAAAATAAATATATGTTAGGTTTTATATATATTCAATAGCATGGGTGCTTATCTGTGACCGCTAGTTTTACGCTGTGTTTGTACGACAATCATCAGGCCGTAAAAGAAAGTTTTGGGAGGAATCGAAAAAATCAAATCCAGTCAAAAGAATGTTTACGTCAGAATTACGAATAACTTTATTCGCGTGTGTGTGTGTATGTGTGTGTGTGTGTGTGTGTTTCTGTGTGGATTATATTTGTGAATTTTTGTGTGTGGTCGTATATGTGATTGTTAGTATGCATGTGCCGATCATGATACATTGACCCCGTAGCAGATTTGAGGTTGTCTCAATGTGAAGCAATGTGTAGCAGAATATTGCAGAAGTCGATAGACTGCTGGAGATTTGGACGAATAAAAATTTCTTATTGTGTGTAGTTATGATTTTAACCTAGGGACAAATTCAAAATCATTATTACATTATGAAGAAAATGAACGAAGCGGTCGCATATAAGCATCCATGATATATATATATATATATATATATATATATATATATATATATATATATATATATATAGTATTATTCGGTCCAGTTAAACAAGAGTTGGGAGTAATTCCTTCAGGACAAGAAAATCATTCAAGAGCTGAACATTTAAATTTTCCAGGTAGAGAGCTCAATGTAATTAATTTTACAGAGCAATACTTTCTTTAAAGAAAAAACCAAAGACCGGTTATTACTATTTTATTTATCCATTGGATCTGAAGAAGTCCTGTTATATTTTTCTTCGTGTTTTGGTTTACATCAGAAACGCAAAACAGGACGAAAATAAATTTATAATCCTAAAATAACCGGTCTTTGTTTTTTTCTTTAAAGAAATATATATATATATATATATATATATATATATATATATATATATATATATATATATTCTTCATCGGTTCACTTATTAAATAGACGTTTTTCGACATTTAAAAAAGTAAATTAGAAATTATAATTAAAATTAGAATTATTAGAATCAATCATCATCATGACGTGCGGCTAGCACGGATATCCTTGACCCTCTCTCTCCACGTCTCCCTATCATTCATCGCCTTCGGCAGGTCTTCGGGGTTACATCCCGTATCATCACATAGCAGCTGTATGAATGTTCGAGCTGGTCGTCCTGCTTTTGATTGGCCATATGCTGGGGTCCACAGGAGCACATCACTTATGATCTCGTCTTTGCTTCTCCAGCAGTGTCCGGCATGTCTGGTTCGTCTAGCTTCTATAGTTTTCGTGATAGGTGGTAGGTGGCCGTACAGTTGGCGCCGTGTGAGGTGTTGCTGCCAGGACCTGTTCAATATTGCTCGCAACATTTTTGTATAATTGCCGTCGAACTTCTTCTCTAGCCGTTTAGTCAGCGTCCAAGTAGTGCATCCATACAGCAGTATCGACATGACCACTGCCTGGAAGAAACTGCGTTTCATTTTATCGGTCAGGTTACATAAATTCTGCTTTGAGGGACAATTGGAAATAATTTTTTTTTTTTTAAATATGGAAAAAATTAGGAAAACAATAGATATTAGAGGTATATTCGAAAACAATCGTCAAAGAAAATTATTAAAAAAATATAAAAGGAAAATGAAACAAAACAAAAGTGTCTTGTAAAAGGTACCCCCCCCCCAACCCCAAAAAACCACGTCACAATAACTTCAGATAAAATGTTGAAAAAATTGATCGGAGAAAGTGAAAAGAAAAATAACTGAAAATAATATATCGGATGAAATTCTTTATAAGATGTATACACATGGTAGACACACACACACACACACACACACACACACACACATATATATATATATATATATATATATATATATATATATCGAAATCTAGTCTCTTTGACAAAATAGTACGGAATTTCTTCCAAGCTTTGGCTGTGTCAATACTGCTCCTGGGATGCACCACCTCTACACAAACAAATTACAATGAGAGAATGCTACGTGAAAAAAAAAAAAATAAAGACAAGAATGCTACGAGCTGATTTGTTCAAATCCTAGAAGTGATATCTCAGAAAACAAGCGACTGAAGAACCACTTAGTTCCCATCTTAGAATTTCAAACTACACATGAGAAACACTGCTGTAGAAATAAGGACGAACCCATTTGCGGAGTTCTCTAAAAGACTCCTATGTATGGACGCGCCATTGTTGTGTGACCAGCAAGGAATTTTATACATGGCTCGGTGAGTCTCCCTTTCTAAACATGTCTACAAGAAACTAACCATCACCAAGAACTGATAACCATATATATATAAACTAGCATTTGATAACATAAAGCTCCGCAATATACTTTTTTGCAATTGCCTTGCTTAGATATGATCCACAGACCTCAAATAACATACAATATATAATGTAGCAATAATTGGTACAAATATAATTATTGAATATGTTTAACGCTGCTTACCTTCAGTAATTTTATGAGAACAAGTGCATTTATCGTGACTTGACCAAACAATATTTTTTTGTTGTTGAAGTTGAAACCATAATATTCTGTGTTAGTCCCGACACAATAAATTTCTAATGTGATTCAGGCTACTATTTAACTCTGCGGGGTAGTTTTACCCATCTGTCTTTCGTCTTTCCTGAGGGCATCCGAAATTTACAGGATATCCCACATACACTCTTTTATATATATATATATATATATATATATATATATATATATATATATATATATATATAATTTAACACACGTTATATTGTCATAATAACACCTGTGCATTCTATGAAACCTTAATGATGATAACGCTGGTAACTGTAATTGCGTCGGCTTTGGAACCTCATTATAACTAACACAGCACACCTCAACAATACGTTACAAAACAACCTACAGGGCTTTTGTTGGTTTTCAATCACAACGTGGGAAGCCCGTATTATCATACATCCTCATTATAATGCATTTTCCATTTATATTCACAGCATAGTAGTTCTTGAGTCCAGTGCCTATGACCTAAAAAATGAGTTGTTAATACAAATAATAGGAGATTTGAATTGAATGGCCAGATTATACAAACCTGATAACTTTAGAATCATTTGTAGAGTTCAGTTAAAGTTCTACAATAGGCCTCTCAAACACGTGGCCTGCGAACTACGCCTTTCTAAACTCCAATATAAGATGATGATTCTATATATTCTTACTCTTTAAAACAAAACAAATACCCCCTTGTTCTACCGAACGAGTTAGTAACCTATCATCTCAACTACACGTTTCACGCCAACATGAGTTGCCTTATCTTAACCGTCTTAGATTATGAAACAAAAATGTGTCCGTGAACATTAGTTTCCCCCAAACATGATAATTTATCTGTCAACCTTGTCCATGTTTCTTCACAGGGAATGGTAGGAGGTAGATTAATATATCTGTCACTTTCACTAGTAAATCAAAAGCTGAACTGTATAAACAATCTAATTTTAAATGCTCCTTTTTAATTCTTAATTAGAACGTTTGTGAAATCTACATCGGCTTGTCGAAAAAATCCGCTCTTTTTTGGGAGAGACATATTTTATAGAAACTTAACACTCATCAAAAACATTAAAATTTTCTTGTTTTGTTTTGTAACGTAAGAAGTGGTAGTTTTGGTAACTCAGATTTTTGAGCCCCTTACTAAGAAAATTTCGCCCCGCTTCTGGGATAATTTTAGCTGCGGAGTCAAAATAGTCTTTTTTATTTACCACTCCAGTTGCTCAGATCGACTTTGAATCACATTGATGATTATCGTTTGATTCTGTTTGTGATTGAATGAAAAATAATACAGTTTTGTGACAAAGAGAAAACACTTATTTTGGGTGGGCCTTCTTTCTATGTTGAATATTTATCTGGTGTATATCAAGCCCCTCCGACAGTGATACCGAGATTGCTAGATAACTAGATAGATACTTTGGACACAAAATAGGTCTGTGTATACTTATTTATTAGCTTATTTAATTTGATCTTTTAGCAAGCAATTTTAAGGTTACATTAACTTGAAAGAATACTGTTTTGTGAACACATATAGATTCACGTAATCAGTTTTAATAGATAGATAGAGAGATAGATAGATAAATAAAAAGAGAAAGAGAAAGAGAGAAATGAATATATACAGACAGATATGAACACTGAGAAACAGTGAGGAACGCAAACAGATAGACTGACAAATAAGATAAAAGTGAAAGAATTAAATAAGAACTGACTTTAATATTTAGCAGAATTGGTTGTAAATTATCAGATGAGGTAGTTTATCTTTTTAGGTGTTAAGATTACGATGTTTTAATTCGATTATAACTTCTGTGTAAAAGTAGCGTGACAATGATCAAAAATTTGAATATTATCATCATCTTTTCTCACATAATCAGAATCTGAAAACCCTCGTAACCAATACGAGAATAGAGACATATAATATGAAGGGAATGTTATTAAATTCCTTAAACTAAAGTTAATTAAGCTTTGTATTCGGAAACGCTATATTTTAATAAATATTCAGCTTTCAGGTTTCATCTTGGTTATCAGTTGATTATCATTCGTGGTCACCTTGCATGATTGAAAATAGGTTTATTCACATTTGCATCTTTTATTCCGGATATTTATGCAGTTATAACTCAAAAAGTATTGAATCAACTTTTGGACATATTTCCTATTGCAGATTATATGATCCGTTATTTGCTATTAACCATCTGCTTTAATTAAACGTCGCTTTAGTTATTTTTATTTTTATTTTTTTGTGTTTCTGCTTTCTTTTACTAGTGGTGATATTATGCACAAACATTGTGTTTATTTGCAACTCAGTAACATAATTATTATTAGTTTGATTTAGTTTAATATATCAACTACAGGTTTTTAAATGTGAAAATTAGATTTATTTGAAAATGATTGATGCTCATAAGTACATTTTTCAATGTTTTTTTTTAATTAAAATAATGTACTTATTGAGATATTTTTTTACGTCAATGGATCAAAGAAAAATCATTTCACAAAAATTTACAAGAAGCAGATGATAGCAGGGACTAACAGTGATGCAGATTACGCAGATGATCTTGCTCTTCTTGCAAATACGAATTCTCAAGTTGCATCTCAGGATGGAGCTATTTAGACATTAAATGGCAATCTCCTGAAATTAGTTGACCAGTTTTGTTTTTTATTTTAATGGCATATCTACCTTCGTGTGTTATTTAAGGCTAAAAGTATTGTTGTAGAAGGAAAACGTGCACCTATTAAACACATCGCTGAGGGATAAAAAACTTTATAACTTACACAAGGGTATTAGTCCAAAATTGAACGTAATCATATTTACCAACCACTCTGCTCGGGAAGGATAAGACACAAGGTCAATTTTTTAAGCGGAGTTTAACGGGTTTGAATTCAGAGTATTCCTTCTCCTAGACTAGTTGTCTCACCATGGCTGTAGTACCCAGTCTTTCCTACTATTTACTCATAGCTGGAGGGAGGATAATTGGATTCATACATTTCCCAAGGGTAGTGCTATGTGAAATGCAAAATCAATCTCGTCAAGGATTTGAACTCGTGTCGTCGTGTCCATTTCCTACGACGATAACCATTACACCACAGGCACTTCCCTAAATTGAAGGTAATAATGATACTGAAATTCGAACTCGATTACAACAATGTCACAGTCAAGAACATTAGGCTTGCTACTGCGAGGATTCGTCCAGACCAGTTCATATACCTTATTCAATATCTCACCCACTGAGAACAATGTGAAGATATGCATAAGCAAAGCATGAGCTACTATTACCATAGTAACGACCATATGGCAATCTGATCTATCTGAGGAAATAAAACGTAAATTCTTCCAAAGTGTAACCATGTCTGTACAACTGTATGGTTTCACCACTTGGATTTTAAGGAAATGGTTGGAGAAAAAGCTAGATAGGGACTACTAAAGGATGATGCGTGCCATTTTAAACAAATCCAAGAAGCAGCACCTAGCAAAACCGCAGTTGTACGGCCACTTCTCTCCCATCTCACAAACTACTCAAGAAAAACGAACAAGACTTACTGACAACTGCTGGAGATGCAATGACGAAGTAATAACTCTATGGACACACCAGTGATGGCTAACAGTGAAACATTATATTCACCATCTCTGTGCAGACACTAGATGCCGTTTTGAGGACTTGCCAGAAATTATGAGCAATAGAAATGGGCCTCCGGAGAGAATCAAGGGAACACATTTTATCGGCTCGCCCTATTGATGATGATGATGATGATGGTGCTGTTGATTACTAATGAATACTAATAATTTTCAGCAATCTATTAGACACATAGATGAATATCAAACAGATACAGGTACATTCAAACATTATGTTTTCTGACAATATTTTATATTAATCATTCCAATTAATCACTAAATCTTGCATTTTGTCCTTAATGATAATCATAAAACAATTAGCCGAGACGAAACGATCGATCACACAATAAGATAATTCAGTAAATTAGCACAGACAGAATAGAGACTAGACCTGACTGGGTGGGGAACGTGATCCGTTAGAAATATTTAAATTTGACCATATGTGCAAATGCTATATGCAAAACCCAGAATCCGATCTAGAAAATGAGACGCACAAAATTCTCAGGGATATAGAGGCACAAAGGGATCACTTAAATTCGGCAAGTGTATCAGACCTAATGACAGTCAACAAAAAAAAAAATATGCCGAATAGTGGGATTGCCGTTCCGACTGACCACGAAGTATAACTGAAAGAAAGCTAAAAGAAAAATAAGTACCAAGACCTTGCTAGATAACAAAAAAACTATGGAACATGGAAGTGACGATGATGCTAATTTTATCTGGTGCACTTGGTACATTCACCAAAGGATAGGTGCTGGGATGGGAGGAGTTAAAAATAAGAGGACAAGTAGAGACCATCCAAACTCGGGAATTGTTGAGATCGGCCAGAACTTAAGAAGTGTCCTGGAAACTTGAGGAGACTTGCTGTCACCCAGACTTCAGTGAAAACCATGAGCTACGTCTGGCGGGAAAAAACTCCTAAAAGAGTAATATAATAATAATAGTAATAATAATAATAATACGGACGAAACTGAAAAACCACGCCAACTAGAACTCAAGAAAAAAAAGCCAGAGTAGACCAACCAAAAATAGTAGCAGAAGAAGGAAGGCTAAAAAGATAGTGCGACAAGGCCAAACAAAACAGGATGTTCCAAACAGGATGTACAAAACAGGATGTTCCAAAACAACGAAAAAACATTCTACCAACAATTAGTGGAGGAATGGGCGAAGCCATGTCAACAACCGGATGCGAGAGAGGCAAGATGGTTTTAGAGCAACATATGAAAATGGAAAGATCATAACTAAAAAGCCGAATAGATAAACTTGGAAACTGAGTTGCAATTGCTCGAAGAAGGCGCTCAGGTGAACATACATGCCTACTGGCTCAAGGCAATACTTAAAAAGATAGCAAACTCGAAAAACCCTTGCCTTGATTGCATACACAGATTTCGGTTTAAATATTAATTTTAATACACGACAGTCTTGTGACTGAAATGAATAAATACATACAGAAAACTGAGGACCCGAACAGATGGCCAATGAGAAGACCACTCTAATCCAAAAAGATCCCCGCAAAAGAGCTGTCCAAACCAAATATAGACCCATAACGTGCTTACCGAAGATGTGGAAAATACTAACGTCACACATTAGGGTGAATATCTATTACTGATTGAGACGAAAAAGTTTAACCATGGCATAAATCGACTACAAAAAATCTTAAGATATTGCCACCCACAAGCTGGATACTACACTGTCTAAAAATGTATAAAAATGTATAAATGTATAAAATGCCCGACCAAATCGTACAGTTTATTGAAGGGACCATACAAACCCTGGAGAGCGGAATTAAAAGCAGGAAGACTAAGCTTTGTAGAGGTAAGGGTCAAAAGAGGCATATTCCAGGGAGATACCCTATCACCATTAATATTTGTGAGAGCCATGATGCTACTCAACCAGATCATTAGGAAATACACAGCCGGATACAAACAAAGTAAATCGCAGAAAAAAATCAACCACTTCATGTACATGAATGACATCAAACTTTTTATCAAAAGCGAAAAAGAATTAGAAACCCTACTACAAACTGTGAGAATATACAGTCAAGATGTAGGAATGGAATTTGACATAGAAAAATGCACCATGCTAATAATGAAAAGAGGCAAACGACACATATGTGTAGGAGTCGAACTACCTAATCAAGTAATCAGAATGCTCAGAGAGAAGGGAACCTACAAATACCTGAGGATATTGTAACCTGATACTAGAAGAATAAACCTCATAATAACAAAAAAATTGTCGACTTTGCTATCGCAAACGAGAGTGACCCGAAGTGTCATTTTTCAATAGCGACTACACCGTGGTTTAAGGGAGAATGCTACTACTTTCCCTGGATTGTTTCACTTATTCTTGATCCGTATAATGCTGTATATAAAACAAAGAGGCATCGAGTACTATTTTTTAAGTCTTTGGCATGACTTGGGATTGAATCTAGGTCACTCCGACTATTGGCGAAAACTCTAACCATCATACCAATTGACGATAAATATACATAATTTCTAAACACATTTTATTGACAACATTTTTAAACGAACCTGAGCTCATTTTTTTACACATTTATATGGTTTCATGTATTGCTTTCTAATCGGAATAATTCTCTTTAATATTAATCCCTTGTTTGCACACAGTTAAAAAGTTTCAAGCATTGCTATAGAACCGTATCAATTTAACATAATTCATTTTTAAATTGATGTACATGATATGTAAGAAATAAGTTTGTCGGTAATTTTATTTTTATATAAGTTAGATCAAATTTGTTAGCCCACTAGAATTACTATTGTTTTTAGAAAGTTAAATCGTTTCAATTATTGCTGCCTAACCCTAAATTGGGTTCAATATTTATTGATGGATTGCAGATAGTGAAGTGGTGACATATATTGCTATTGAGCACTAATTATTCTACTCAATATTACTTATTCGTTTGCACAAGGCTAAATGTTTCCAATAATTGTTATGTATCACTAACAAATCTAAAAAAAATAACAGTCATTATTGGTCGACCATTCATATCTAGTTCTAATATTGCACAGTGAGCTGGGGGCTGTAGAATACACCGACTGCGTCTTTGCAGAGAGGTAAAACTCCCCCACTGAGTGTCCTTGTGTGACACTAAACAATCTGATAGCCATGCAGAGTACCCCTATATTGTTATCGATCCTACGTCTAATGTAGCTCGAAGGAGTAGCACCTGATAGGCTCTTATTTATGGGTCAAATAGTAATAAATTGTGTGCTTATGCTAAACTTTATTGTTTGAAATAGAACTATTTTTGTAACATATTGACCTTCGAACAAGCCGTCAATCAAGTAACAGGTGCATCCAGTCGAATATATCAGGGTATAACCTTGACTGTGGACGGGTTGAATTCGGTACAGATGCGATGCTCACAGGAAACAGGTGTGGGTCAAACAATGATATAACCCGGTGCGACAGGAAGTTCAGTAAGTTGGAGTCAGTGTGTTGCAGAACTGGGGGTCAATATGTTGCAGTTTGTTCCGTCTCCAACTCACCTCTCACACATAACCCTTCCGCAACCCTTTCGCAACCATTTCGAATAAAGTGTGACAGGTATATTTTTCTAGAGAAGTGTTTTCGTTCGTCATAATTGTTGATTATGTTTCCGCATGTATATGTGTATGGTTGTATATGTATTATATGGCTATTCAACATTTATATTGAAAATGGGTTTGGCTTTAAATAACCTGCAATGGTTGATATACCATAAAAATCAAACCAAACCAAACCTCGTATTAATAATCTTCAAACAAATCTATTTGAGCCATACACATTAATTGAGAGACAATATTACTCCTGGTCACATTGCACCGGTAAGTAATGAGAGTGAAGTGATACTCTGCACCTGGAACCTCATGACAGAATGTTGTTAACGACTACGCATGTCAGCTGCTGTGCCAAAGGCAAACCCTCAAGATATTGTTTAAGTTCATGCTCAGGACACTCATCTTTTTTATAGTAATCCTATATTTATGCAGGTGATACAGTGGGTTCATTGGTATATGACTACGAATATAAGTAAGAATGAAAACCGAAAAGTGTTTGTACAGGCCATGAATGAAATTTTCTTATCATATAAAGCGTAAATCGAATTCGATATAATCAACCAAAAATTCAACCCACTTGGTATATAATTTTTCGGGTGCCCTTAATCGTTCCAAAAGTTTTGTGAAATAAGAATAAAATTGGGTCATTTTCTTGGTTTGATTTGATTTGGTTTGGTTATATGGCATGTCAACCATTGATGGTCATTTAAAGCCAAATCATTTAATACATATAAACTGTTCTTCTTCAAACAATTCAGTTTTGTTAGTTACTCTGTTTTGTCTTATTAAACCCAAACATTGGACCCTATCAGGTGCTACCATTCCAGGTCAATGTGGACATGGGAGAGAAGGCAATAAAGGGATAGTCCGCATTCTCCAAATCTTCTGCATAACTGCAACCTCACCATCAGATTGTTTAGTGTCATATCCAAGACACTCGCTGGGGGATCTTACCCCTCTGCAGGGAAGAGTTCGGTGACTAGGCCACTTGTTCTTGGTTGGGTAATGGATTTATTAAAAGAATAAGCGTGTGTATATAATTATGATGACGTATCACAATTCTTTTTAAGAATGACCTTTTTTAAGGTAATGTTTGTACGGTTAGTAAGTGAAGTTGGTGATCTTAGTCGAGGATGACCCGAAGGCTCTCTTTACAATAGCTACTACACCTAGGTGTAGAGGAGGTTACTACTCCAATCCCTAGATTGCTCCACTTATAATTCTGAGTGTTTCAGCAAGGCGGGATCAAGTACCATTTTTTGAGTTTTAGGTATAACTCTACAGGGGATTGAACCCCGGTCTCCAGGACTATTGATCAACACTCTACTCATTTGGCCAATGGCCCGGTTAAAACTGGCTCATTGGCCTACTGGTTAGTGAGTTCGCTAATGGTCTGAGAGACCGGGGTTCAATCCCTGGTCGTGTCAAAACAAAAACTTTAAAAATGATACATGACACTTCCTTGTTTGACAATCAGCATCATAAGGTATGGATCAAGGGTAAAGTGGAGCAATCAAGGGAATGGAGTTGCGCCTGCCTCCACATCTCGGTATAGTAGCTATTGAAAAGAGAACCTTCGGGTCACCCTCAACTACAGTCGCCGACTTTACTTACTTGTATGGTTTTGTTGTTTTTTATTGTATTTATTGATTGTTGTTATCAAACATCATTGTTAAGATATTTCTCGCATGATTCACAATTGCTAGAATTATAGACCCAAATTCAATTCTTGCTGCTGTTATATTATGTAATTCAGAACATCATTCCCACTAAAAGTCATAAAATAAGGACTGGAATCATTGAAAAAATACTAAGATAAATGTCTGGAATATATCATTAAAGAATTATTTCCATTTTTTAAGCTCTTGGGAGGGTGCAGTACCTTTTCAATGCCATAGTAAAAATAAACCAACCAAACACATTTACAAATTAAACGAATCCGGTACTAAATAATCCATAAGTATTTGATATGCCGTTTAAAAATAAAACAAATCATTTACCAAGTAATCTAATCCCGCTATCTGATAACCTCTAACGGGATTGTATGCCGTTAAAAAATAAAACAAACTAAGCCATTTACAAATTAATCAAATTTCGGCACCAAACAGCCTACATAGATTTGATATGCCGTTAAACAAATACACAAAAACAAACTTATCCAAACTTGTGAATAATCAATACATGACAATAATGTTTTTATCTAAAATATAAAAAATAACTTTGCTGATTATTAAATGGATTGTTACAGTAAGTAATAGATTAAAGAGAGGTTACGTAGATTAGCGATACATTGTATGTGAATTAGTTTCGTTTTCTCACCTACCTTTGTTCAAACTAGTAGATTGATTTAAAGGAAAGTTGAAAATCCCCGTAGTCACCGGTGTTAATGAGTCCAGTTCGATTTACGTTCGTCTATGTAGACGTGTTTTCTTCACCTCGTTGACGGTTCGGTGTAATTACGTGAAAGCAAAATAAAGGCCGAGCTGTTTAGTAACAAGACGGCCAACGAGGTTGTCGCTCCCAGGAATGATCACTGGCTCAATCAGAATGCTAATTGTCTAACTTCTCTTAAGTACTTATACACTTTTTGACAGGTACAGTTCATAATGATACGAATCCGAAGATATATATATATATATATATATATATATATATATATATATATATATGCTGGATATGAATAATCTTTCGCCTTTCAATCAGTGAAAACAACCAGTTTCTTTTCTCTTAAAAAGAAAAGTAGGTACCGTATCCTTGATTACTTACGGATTCGATATACTTTATTCATCCAATCAGCTGGTTTACAACATATATTTAAAAACAAAGGGACCAATAATCAGGAACGAATTGAATTGAAGCTTGAAAATTTGATAAGAAACACAAGGTCAATCTTGGTGATATCCGTTCGTCTCGTCAGATCATGTATCTTTTCCCGAATTCAGGAGAAAATCTTGGCAAAATAATATGGCAGACAGACAGATCTCCATGCTAATTGTTCCTCTCTTACATTTGCCATTATCACCCGAAAGAAAGGGGAAGATTGTCTCAAATGTCTTCGAAAGAGTTGATAAAGTAAGGCTGAATTAAACGTAGAACTGCCTTAATAAGTACCGATAGTTATTTTGAATAAGGAATTAGAAATAAAACAATGGAGCTCGTAGGCTTGATTTCAAGTCTCTCGGCTATATTAGAATCGTAAAGAAAGTTTAGTAAGTCGTTTGTATATTAAACTACATCTGGTGGAGAGGGTTCCATAACGGGTGGTGTAGATGGCTCTTTCATTGTCATCTGTCTCAGATTCACTTTGACCATAAATGGGAGTACTGGTTAGGGCTCCATCAACAGGTCAAAAAGATCTGCTGGAAAAATATTTGTATTCAAGATACGTTTTTGATACCATATAACTGCAAATCATTTGTGTAAAGAATAGGCAATGATTGTTATCTAAGATTTATTATGAATTACCAAAACCAAACCGAAACACTACTGCATGGTTTGGCCCCCATCTCAATGCACACAAAACTGAATATATGTATTATAACCAAACAGGCGACATTTCCTCACTAGATGGAACCTCTCTGAAACTAGTAGACAAATTCACCTACCTAGGAAGCAGCGCCTCATCAACCGAAAAAGACATCGACATACGACTAACGAAAGCATGGACAGCTATCGATAAGCTCTCGATCATATGGAAATCAGACCTGACCGATAAAATGAAACGCAGTTTCTTCCAAGCAGCGGTCATATCGATACTGCTATATGGTTGCACTACTTGGACGCTAACGAAATGGCTGAAGAAGAAGCTAGACGGCAATTACACAAGAATGTTGAGAGCAATATTGAACAAGTCCTGGCGGTAACACCCCACAAGGCACCAACTATACGGCCACCTGCCTCCCCTCACGAAAACTATACAAGTTATACGAACCAGACACGCAGGACACTGCTGGAGAAGCAAGGACGAACTTATCAGTGATGTACTCCTATGGACCCCCGCATATGGCCAAGCAAAAGCAGGACGACCAGCTCGAACATACATACAGCAGCTATGTGAGGATACGGGATGTAGCCCTGAAGACCTGCCAGAAGCGATGAATAATTGGGAGAAGTGGCGAAAAAGGGTCAGGGATATCCCTGCTAGCGGCACGGCATGATGATGACGATGATGATATAATTGTTTGTAAATTATTTGATTTTGATACGCACACCTGGAACAATATAACAGTTCAAAGAAATGATTATCATTGAATCGGAATTTGTTCTAGTTGACCTGACTACCAATAATTTCTTGCTTGGTTTGCTTATTTTTTTTATGGCTTATATACCTTTTGATTTTATTCAATGCTGAATCTTATATTTTTTTTTTGTAATATCTAAGCAAGTAATTTTTTGGTAAATATTCTATTATGAACTAGTTTTTAGAGCGAGTGCTAAAGTTATGAGGCAATTTTGCTTCAGAGGTGATTGCTTTGTAGATTTTTATTTCGTGTACACATCTTATGTCTTTTATATCTCATAATATAATTTTATATATATATATATATATATATATATATATAAAGTATTATGAGGTTTGAAATAATGATGTCAGTTTTGATAACCATACTTTCTCCACTTTCAGATCTATTTAATGTTTTTAAATTACTGTGTGTGTGTGTGTTTTTTTTTTTTTTTTACTTTAACAGTTGCTTTTTCTTATTTATTTATATGTTGCTCTCAAATATTTGTTTTCTCGTAAGTTTTAGCTAATTTTGGTTTTATACTTGACAGATCACTGGATTTAGATGCTGAGTTCTGTTGATGGTTTGGGATTATTTACTTTACATTAAAGGGAATGTTCGAGTTTGCTTTGGGTGTTCAGTATGCGTCTTTCTCTGATGTTTGCTTCTTCATTTATTCTGAGAATCGTTGGTCGGATCAGTATTATTGGTGATTTGTCCCTTGCACTATTTATTTTAGTTTTATGTATTTTTAGCTGTAGAATGGGAGTTCTTAAGTTGTTGTTTTTTTTCATTTAGTTACAGTTGACTGTAGCTAGAATTTTTAGCTGCTCTTAAAATCTTGGCCTCTCATGAGGTCTTAGTTGCACTAGTTTTTTTTATATATATATATGACCTCAGCATTTATCTGGTCGATTGTTTTATTGTTTTTGGTCTTCTGTATTACATTATCATTGATTTTACCTTTCATATATGATTCCACTATTTTCTCTACTTTAAGAAATGTAAAATATCTACTGTACTTCACTTCCTCAATTTTCATGTCCCTTTTGTATATTTGACAGTTCTTGAAAACCTAAGATGGTTCTCTTGTCAGGTTGAGCATATGATTTCGTTTGGACAATCTTCCTACATGTAGTCTAGATTTTGGAGGGGGTGTACCTTCAACATGTATGACTGTATTTACCGGTCTCCCAGTAGAATCCACATTTTTGAAATCTAAACCCTCTTAATGGTACGAGGATTTATTTGTTCTACCTTTTTATTGTAGTATTTAAGCTTTATTTCCTTCATGTTATCTCTTTTTGAATTATAGGTTTGTATATGCGAGTTTCTAAGTAAAAATGGAAAGGTATCCGAGTCTATTCTTTTTCTTTAATATTTCCATTCTTTAATTTTTTTTACTTCACCTTTTTTTCCTTTTTTTCCTTTCTTTTTATTTCTTTTATTCCTTCTTTTTATCTATTGTATCTCTTAGGAGTTTCATTTGTTTAAACATCATTTCCAATGTCAATCACGTGATAGTTTTTCGAAAAAGAATACTGACTGAATGATTGGATGTTGAAATGATCTTTCTTTGTATATATTCTTCTTTTCCCCGATTACTGTATTTTATTAAACATCCATCATTGTTCTAACAACACTTGTTTCACTATTAAAAGACGTGATGGATGTTCATTAAAACCGAAACGTTTTAACGCTAACACTCATTCGTAATAAAGTCATCATTTTTAGATTACTCTGTTTTTCAATTTTCTTCATAAGTGAGTTTGTTTATCTTCATCACTTCTTCGAATTGTTCTACTTGTGTATTCAGTTACCCTTTGCTTACTTTAGCTGTTTGTATTTCTTCTGATGTATTAAAGGATAACTCTCTATTTCTTATAACTCCCTTTGGTGATGGGAATTTTTCATGTGGATAAATTTTCTACTTTAAATTGTAAAACGTGTTTATTTTTATTTGGGTTTCTGCATGTTATTGCTATCAACTTCTGTAAATAATTAAGTGATTTTAATTTTGTTCACTCTTCGTTTCGCAGCAATTTATTTTTTCAACCGCGAAGTTGGATTGTTTCGTCTAAGGAGATTTTTCTTGGGATGCGATTACTCTAAATCTTAAGGCTTCTCTTTTTTCATTATCTGTATCTAATTAAGAGAGGTTTCGTTTCGGTTTTTATTTATTTTATGTGTTGTGTTAAGCTTTCGTCGCTTCACAACCAGCCTCGGTGTTTAGTTCATTTTGGAATTTTCCAAGGTGACACACATACGCTTTGGTTGAGAAGGGAATATATCCGCAAGTATATTCGTGGCATTTGTCGGATTTCGAGCATCTCTTCTTTTAATTTTCATCATTCATCATTATGTCGTGCCGCCGGCACGGATATCCCTGACCCTCTTTCGCCACTTCTCCCGATTATTGATCGCCTCTGGCAGGTCTTCAGGGTTACATCCTGTGTCCTCAAATAGCTGCTGTATGTAAGTTCAGGCTGGTCGTCCTGCTTTTGCTTGGCAACATGTGGGGGTCCATAGTGTCTCTGCTTGATTAGGCGTATTCGCCATTAACGCCAAGTCATCAGCGTAGTCGGCGTCGGTGATTGTTTTTGCAGGGTACCTTTTGCTTCTTTTCTTCGTCAGCTGGAAGCCATTTTCTCTGATTTTGTCGATCGAAGTTCTAAGCTCGTAGTCTAGACAGATGATAAAGAGGTATCGAGCTAGCGTGTCTCCTTGTAGTACTCCTGCAACAATGTCGAAGTATTCCGTGTCTCCATCTGGTAAACGTACTTTCACTTTCGTGAGAGAAGGAATAATGATTCTCTCCTAATTTTAGACTTACTTAAAACTTAAAGCTGTAAAGTTAAACAATGGTCAAAGTATTGTTTCTCTCGACGTGATTGACTCGAATCCACAACCTTCAAGCATCTTTAAGATAAAAAGGATTTTGTATTTATTTTCCATTAGAGAGATTGGATAAAACCAACCGATTAATCGGATCGGGACTCTCGGACTTCCCGTCAAGACCACGTGTTGACATGTAGATTGCTCACCATATTTCACTTCTCAATCATTATGGATCACCATTCAGGGATGACGTGCGGCCATATTACTGCTGTAATTAGCTAAAGTAGATTTTCTTACACATTTCCCTCTATTTCTCAAAAAAGAATTACCTATATTGAATTTTTGTTGCGCATAATTAACAGGTGTCAACTCTAAACAGTTATTTGTATGGTAAACTCATAATAGCAATATTTTTTTCCCATTATATTCGGTAAAAATGAATATTTCCAGTCAGTTTAAACAGGTAAACATTTTTTATTTAGCTATTATATTTATGATATCAGAACCAGCGTATTCGTAATGTTCAATCAGTCTAAAGAGATAATTAGTTTTAATATCAAATCTTGGTTATGATGAACGTATTTTAGCTGAAAACTATTTTAAGCATTGTCTACAACTGATCAATTTGACCCATTGATAGGCCTCTCAAACATACTACCGATCCGGTTTAGAACTGACCTCAAAGTAATGATAATGACGAGTACGTGGCTAGATTGGCAGAATAATGTTAGAGACTTCAATTCTTCCAGGGTAACCCACATTTCTGGACCTGGGCCATAACTAAGCTAGACTTATTAAAGAACTATATTCCCAAGAGCTCCTGGACTAGAGTTTCACACTCGCAATTTAGTGCCATGACCCAGGCATTTTTACTGTCTACACCTCAGTAGATTTTCCATGGCAATATTTTAAGAAAGTACTGGTAACGTTTTGTTGAAATCATGCGTTCAATACACAAGTCATTGCAGTAACGGTTAAAAAGGAATAAAGAAATAGTGGAATATTTTGTGAACGTCCCTATAAAAAGGTCTGCATGGAAGGCATTAAAATTTAAAAAAATATAAAGGTAGATCATATGAAAACAAGTAGAACCTGACGGAAACCAGAAAATGAGAAAGTACTAAAGGTTTAACAAAATAAAACAACAAGAAAGAAAGAATTTTGAATAAAAAATAATCTATTTTTATCTTGTCCCACTATTATTCAGATTAGGCATCTTTATATATACTTGCGTTGGTTTATAAAAAAATTATGTTTCTTAATTGATCAGTTTATTTTGAGTTTGGATTTCTTTTATTTAATGGCATAACAACCATTGAAGGTTATTTAATGCCAAAGTCATTCTCCTTGAAGAACAGTAGTGGCACTATTTAATCCATAGCTAGGAAGATAAGGGGGTTCATACCTTTTCTAAGAATATTTGCGCGAAAGTGAACGTAATAGTGCGACTGGAGTTCGAACTCGCTAACTACGATGTGGCAGTCCAGCGGTTTAACAATTATACCACGAGGACACCCTCACCAAGTTTCTTTTGAGATAATAATGAGAATTTTTCATTTCTATGTATCGAATATTTATATCCTATTTAAAGGATGTTTCAAGTTCAAAACGCATTGATTAGCCTGATTGTTAAAAGATTAAACAAGAATTTTCCAGGATCATGCAAAAATAAGGAGGAGGGAACTATTTTTAAAAAGCAAAATTTTTCAGAACTTGTTTCTATATTTGCAAACTATGCATTGTTTTGAAATACTTTATTGCTAACAGTTTTTTTTTCTCGCAAGAATATTGGTTTTGAGGCTATTCCAACTGGTGATGAGTCGAAAAGCGTGCTCTAGGCATGAGCAGAACTATATAATCAAATTTCTGGCGGCAAAAAAATGCAAACTTTGCGAAATTTACAGAAGAGTGTGTGATATGTACGTTGAAGTGGACAAAAGAAGCTAAACATGATTTTTTCACTCTGAACCCAACTCGAAAATACTTCCCAATGAGTGGAAAAAGCCTGACACACCGGTAAAGAAAAACGTTCCATGTGCAGCAGCAGTATGGAAAGTGATGTTGACAGTATTCAGGGACATGAAAGTATCCATCACAATCGACTTCCTTAAAAAAGGTGGAACAGTAAACAGTTCTTCCTATTGCCAATTTCTAAGGCAAAATTCACCGTATTCATTGAATGAATGATCTCGTCTTTGATAAATATCTAAAGGTCTGTAAAATCTTACATCAGTAAAAAAAATATAATTCCAGCCAAGTTCACATTGGGGAGCTTCTTATTGAATCATGCACAATCACATTTTGGATTACATAAATCAAAATGACGGCTGGCTTGTTTGGGGATGTTTTAAGTATATCAACCTTCGGTGATTATTTAATGCCAAATCCTGTTTTTACAAAAGACTTGTAAAGCAACCATCATCATCATCATGTCGGGCCCCCAGCACGGATTTCCCTTACCCTCTCCCTCCACTCCTCTCCATCGTCCATCAACCTCACAGGTCTTCAAGGCTACATCCTGTATCAGCACAGTGCTGGTCGTCATGTTCTTGCTCGTCCATGTAAAGGGGTCCACAGGAGTATGTCACTTATGTGTTCGTCCCTACTTCTCCAGCAGTGTCCTGAGTGTCTGGTTCTTATAACTTTCTCATGATGGGGGGTAAGTGGTAGTACAGTTGCTGCTTTGTTGGGTGCTGCCTCTAGGATATGTTTAATATAGATCGCAGTATTCTTGTTTGATTGCCGTCAATCTTTTTGTCCATACGTTTTGTTAGCGTCCATGTAGTGCATTCATATAGCAGTATCGACTTGAAAAAACTGCGTTTAATTTTATTGGTCAGGTCTGACTTCCATATGACCAATAGGCTATCGATAGCTATCCATGCCTTTGCTAGTCGTGTGTTGATGTTAGTCTCGGTTGATGAGGCACTGCTTCCCAGGTTGGCGGACTTGTCTACTAGTTTCAGAGAACTACCGTTTAGTGTGGAGATGTCGCCTCTTTGAATGTGTTTGGACACGGTTAAATTGTTATACATATACTTATCAGATGATTCTATTTAATATCAATCATTTGTTTGTATAGAGTTAAACAGTTTCAAATATTGCAATTTGATTTAGTAATTCTATTCATTTCGTATTCTTATGTGATATCGATAATTTGCATACAGCTGCAGAGTTACAAATAAGTAAAAATATTAATCCTTAATAAATGATAGAAGAATCATATTTCACTCTTCTATTAGTAGTCAAGTTGACTGGGCCTGAATGTAATACTGATTGCATTTCTTCAGAGGACTGAGACCTCACAAAGAGGGTCCTGGTATGACATGGAGGCTCTAGTAATACTGGAGGTAAGGAAAATGCAAAGTAACACTTCACTGATATCACTCCCAGGTCTACTCTGGCCAAGAGTGGTAGCACATGACAGGATTCTATCTATGGGTCACATAGAACAACTTTTAAATTTAAACTGAGTTCAAAAAAATGTCTTAAGCCAAATTGGACCGTTGGATCATTTAACAGTGTGTAAAAAATGGTTGATATTTTATAGAATTTTCAATGATATATTACGATACTTGGAACCATTTAACGGTGTGCAAATGAATGAAAAATGTCGGGTCAAATTATTAGTGTTAGATGGCAATACATGTTACCATTTTACTTGTCTAAACAAAAGGATTCATATCAAATAGAATTATAAGTGTATGATAGAAATTATTGAAAGAATTTAACTGTGAAGAAATGATAGCAAAATTAGTGTGCAAATAAATTAGTCTACACAAATTTTAGAAATGAAATTATCGACAAACTAATCTCTTACATATAATCTATATCTAGTCAAATGTTTATCAACTGAATGTGTTTACAAATCATATATATCTACTATATATGTATGAGCAGAGTTTAGCATTTAATAACCTACAATATTTGATATGCCATTAAATAAACCAAACCAAACCAAGCCGTAAAATAGGACCTCTCTCGATCTGAATAAATCTGTGTGTAATGGCAATAAAAAGGCACTCCATATTCCCCAAAGCTCCAGGACTAAAGCCTCACCATCTGATACAGTTTAGTATTATATCCAGAACATCACTTGGCAAGTCTGAACTTTCTATTGAGGTTCAGTAGACATATTCCCCTGAATTACTCGAGATCGTAAACAGGTTGTTGATTAGTTAAAAATTAAACTAAAAATTATATTGAAATTGAAAATCGACTAATGATTCATTTGAGTTTTTAATGTGTTACAAATACAATCGTATCACAAGATGAATTCAAATGGATTTAAATGGGAGTGCAACTCTTCAGTTGTCCTAGAAAATTAAAACTAACAAATTAAAAAAGACAAAAACAACAGAAAACCTACTTCGAGAAAAAAAACATTGTTGATTTTTTTTCTTTTGTCATAAGAAAAGGGCAAAAGTTATTCATGCTGCATTTTCACACATTTCTCATTTTAGCACATTTTGAATCATTTTTACGAATTACGCATTTCGGGAAAATGAAAATTTACTCATTAGACATTTTAACACATTAGGCATATTCACACATTTCCACTAATTGTTACATTTTACACATTTTCGCCAGTCATCAGAATATTCGTAAAAAAACGTTTATTTTTCGAAATGTCAGATATAAATCCATCCTTACATATTATATATATATATATATAATTGTATGGGTGTGTATATATATATATGTGTGTGTCTGTGTGTGTGTGTGTGTGTGTGTGTGTGTGTGTGTGTGTGTGTGTGTGTGTGTGTGTGTGTGTGTGTGTGTGCGCGCGCGCTTGCGTTTCACGTATGGATATAATAAATGAATTTTGAAGATGATAATCCTACAGAGAGAATATATCAATCTTTATCGATACTGTCCTCCACATACCATAAGATTTCATTTTGAAAATTTATTTCTAACCCTTATCCTTGAGTTTATATATATTGTATCTGGTAATTTCTTCATCTTTGTGGCCTGGTAAAATAAATATTCTGAATTTTGATATATTTTACATGTGACTCAAAAGTAAAACAAATGCAGATATATTTAACTATTACAGTTGGGATTATTCTGGAAATGTTGGAAAACTATTTTCATTTGATTGCGTCGATTTGAGGATCTTAACGTCTAAATGTAAAATGTTTGATTCTGTATAGATAAGAAACTCTATGATATATGGGCAGGGATACTCTAATACATCGATAGATAATATCAGACTGGGATATATAGTATGTCAATTACACCATTATATATACTTAAACAGAATTATTATTATCTTTTGATTTCCTTGTTTCTCAAATATATATATATATATATTCATGTGTGTATTGTGAGTGCATGTGCGTGTGTGCGTGTGTGTGTGTGTGTGTATGTGAGTGTGTGTGCGTGTTGTGTAATAATTATCTCATTTTTGGTTATATACACAGAAAATAAAACAATTTCTCGTGTATATAAACAAAATCACACACACACACACACACATATATATATATATATGTGTGTGTGTGTGTGTATATATATATATATATATGTATATATATATATGTTTGTGTGTGTGTATGCATGTATGTGTGTGTGTGAATACGTATATATATATATATATATATATATTCATACACACTTATATGTATATATGTGTGTGTGTGTGGGTGGGTGGGTGTGTGGGTGGGATTATGAGTGTGCATATAAACTAATTGAGAATATAAGATAGATAGTTTTTAACATATTACTTGATCCTAAAACTGGATTCTTTATAAATAGGCGTTTCCGATCAACTTGTGGATTATTGAGGGATATTTCCCACCTCTGTACAGACGGGATATGTAATAAGCTCGATTTCCAACTTTTTTTCTATTAATACTAAATATAAGTTGAACTCTTTTAGTTTTGTAATTCATCAAAGTGAAAATCCACTACTAGTGTAATCATTTTTTTTTAGTTTGGCTTTGATAATTTTATTTTTTGCGAGACACTATTTTTGGACATGACAAAAAATCCTATTTTATTAAGAGCTATGTTCATGTATATGTTGCTGAATGCAAATTTTCTGCTTGTACACTGTTCTGGGGAACTGGCGCCCTTTCTACTATGTTAACATAGGACAATCTAACAGCATAAATAGTCCGGACATTTCTTGTCAAATTTTAAGTTTAATGAGGTAAATGCATTCAAAAGAAGTCGTTTGTTTGGCACAGAAGAAGCAGGAAGATGGCCTCAGCATCAGAAGGATCGCCATGGATTTGAAGCTGTCGAAATCAACGGTCGAATACATGCTGAAGACAAACTCCGAGCGGAAAAAGAAGAGAGGTCGGAAAAGATCAATTGGCAAGAGGACTGAAAGGAGAATGAAGAGGACTGTGACATGGCTTTTGACATCTGGAGAAAAAGTTACTGCAAGAAAAGTGAAGGAGGAATGTGAATTGGATGTAAACGTCCGAACAGTACAAAGAACGCTGCATAGGATTGATTTTAAGTATGCAAAGGCTAAGAATAAAATTACACTAACAACGAAAAACAAAGGAGCAAGACTGGAGTGTGCTAAAAGGTGGTTAACAAAGCATGTTGACTTTAAGAAGGTTATATTTACTGATGAGAAGCGTTTCAAGTTTGATGGGCCCGATGGTTGGTGTACTTGGTGGAGAAGGGGTGAGCCTGTTGTACGGAAAAAACGACAGATGGGAGGAGGAGGAGGAGTTATAGTTTGGGGTAAGATCTTTGCTAATGGAAATATATGGTTGGAGTGGCTGAAAGGACGACAGAACAGCGAAAGGTACAAACAGTTGCTGGACGAGAAAGCCCTACCAAGGATAAGAGAGATGGGGAATGATTTCATTCTACAATGAAGACAATTGCAGCATCCATGTGTCAAAACTCATGAAAAAATTGATGGCTAAAGTGAATATGACTACTTTGGAATGGCCTGCAAGAAGCCCGGATCTAAATTTAATTGAAAATGTTTGGGAAATGCTTGCTCAACTTGTCTATGATGGACCTGAAATAACGAAAGAGGCTCAACTATGGGAACGAATACAAGGAGCCAAAAAACAACTAATAGAAACACGTAGAGATGTTATTGTGCATATGTTTGATCATTATGAAGAGAGATTGATAAAAGTTATTGAGAAGAAAGGTGATATTACAGACTATTAACAGTTTTTCAACGATGTCCGAAAAATAATGTCGCGTGTGTTTTGTAAAAAATGATGAAAATTAAATATTTTTCCTTACCTAATCGAGTTTCTTCCATTTCTATTACATGTATTGTCTTTATAAGTTTATGCTATTCTATTGAAGGAATTTTGCCACTCTATGGTACTCGGAAAGTCGAATACTAAAGTGTCCGAAAAATATTGTCGGGCCCCTGTATTTCAGGTATCCCTATCAAAGACAAATCATCTATAAACAGATCTACTAGACAGGTTAAGGGATCCAAATAGACTCTGCCATTACCAGTAAGAGTAGACCGAGGAAATTTCCAGAACTGTAACCTCACCCCCAGATGCTGTTCAGTGTTGTACACTGGAATTCATTTTTATGGTTCATAATATAAGACCTTCCTTCAATGAGCTCCGTTTAGAATATTCCAAAGAAATGCCAATGTCCCATTTCAAATTCTATTTTTATTTTATTTTCCAAATACAGAATGTGTTCGGTTAGTCTTTTGACGCAGATTTTCTGGCACAAATTTGTATTTCTCTTCTTCACAATTAGGAAATAGTAGTAATCTATGTGGGAAAAGTGGCTAACGTACTTTGCTTCAAAGCCGTAATAAGTAAGTTCGAACTCCAATTGCGCTATTTTGTTCACTTTTGATCTATAAGTTTTTGGAAAGGTATGTACCTCCTTATTCCCTCAACTATTGATTTAATTATACCACTATTGTTCTTTCACCAGATGGTTTTGGCTTTAAATACCTCTCAAATGGTGATAGGCCATTAAACAATGAAACCAAACCTAGACATTACGAGTCAATGATGTGTCAAGATGTATTTCTTCCTTTGAAATAAAAACTTTATAAGGAGTCTAATCCAGACAGTAGGCTAATTACAAAGAAATTTTTTATTCGATTTACAAAAAAAGAAAAACAAAAAAAAAAAAGAAAAAGACTGAAACAAACAAACAGTAAATGTCAAAGCTGAACAGTGGTATGTAAGTAAGTAGCATATCCTCGTGCCGTTTTCTAGTTTCGAACATTCATCCCCCAAATCGTTTTAACCGTGGACTCCCAGTTCAAAAAATAACATTCCCTTTAACCGTTGATGATATCTGAGGGCTTTTTTCTTAAGATGATCATCTTCCATATTTGAAACGCTGAGGCCACATAAGACTGCGTAACGGAAACATCGTTACTATATAACATTGATTCTATTGGATAAGTATACTTGCTATCATATGTATGTAAATTATTTGTATAAAGAAGTTACATTGTCGCTTATTAGTTATTAGAATTAAAATAATTAGTTGGAAGTCATGGTTGTTAAATAGGTATGCAAGAAAAAATAATGTTGGTGTCTCCGTGACATAGTGGCTAAGGTGCTTGCTGCGTCATCATAGTAAGCGAGTTCGAACTCTCGTAACGATATTACCTTCATTATTGTATTTAAACTCTTCGGATCGGTATCAATACATTTAACCCTACCAGCTATGGCTTACATAGTGTTATATCGTCATCTACTGCATCATAACGACACAATAATAAAGACGGACGCAGGAAGACTTCTTTATAAATATATGTACCTCTTACTTTATTGCAAGGGTTCGAAAAGGTTACTCAAAGTTTGCGTGTAAGAGGGAGCTGGAGACCGAACAGAAACTGCTATATTTTGACCCCCACTCTTATGGTCGTCAACGTTGTGTCTTTCTCGTTCTCCTGATACTCAACCGGAGGCCCTTGGGGCCACTTTGCTGGGTGATGGCTTTCTTTACTGCGTCTTATCAGCATCTTCTCTGGACCTCAACTCATCAGGGCCCCAAGCCCCTTCGGCCTGGTGTGGCTTTCCTTACCACATTTCGTTTATAACTCCGTCCGTACTCCAACTGGAAATGGAACTGTCTTGACTTCCGTCTTGACTGAGTTATATAATAGTTCAACGTCCACTCGATCGCCCACGCGATCTTTGAAATCGCATGTTTGATCGTCATCAAGCGGAAATAAGTATCATGCAGTTCACAGGTCACTCTCTTCCGGTGAGTCTGTCTATGAGTGTACGATTGGAATTTTTTACCTCGTCCCATTTCATCAGCCAATTTCCGCCTACGCGATTTCCTCTCATAACTGCCATTAGAATGTGTCACTTCTTTCCGGTGCATCACTTTGGAATGGCATTTTTGGCCGGGTCAAAGGCCAAAATACAACAATAGCATCTCTAATCTCCATCTTCATGGGTGGTCTTGACATTAAATCATCCATGAAATTTGATAAACCATTTAAGAAACATGGAAGTTTCAAAATAGAAAACTCAGAATAATATGCTTTAAAAAGAGAAAATGTATATGCAAACAAATAAAAAAAATGGTTTAAAAAAGAGTTATTGTTTATGGTAGAACTATTAGAAATCAGCTGAATGAAAAGGGATTCACATGAAAAACGAAATGACAATGAGCATTAATACAAAAAGGAAAAATATCATAAACTTGGCCAAAAAGAAACAACTGAACTGTGTTAAAATTTAGAGTAAGGTGATATTCGGTGATGAATCAATAATCTGTATAAGCCGTAGCGATTATGCTGGATGATTTTTTGAGTACTATTGAAAGAAGATGTATAAAGGTAACTGTGGTGAAAAAAAACATGTTTTGTCATTCATGATATAGAGTTGCATGCCATTTTAAGGACAAAATTCAAATTACAAAAGAAACAAGTTGACCATCCTCTCAATGTTTAAATTCCATAATTTTTACCACGGTGTTATACAAGACATGTTTCTTAATAGTTCAAGTGTAAGAAGAACAAAAGTAAAATTTTGCTCTAGAATTAGAATAAGTTTCAAGTGGTATTTAGCAAGAAAACATTAGGACTTTTTGTTTCATACCAAAGCATGGCTATTAGTGATCCCTCTAAAACTGATTAAATAGGATCTCATCTATCGTGCACAAAGGTTCACTTAAAAATTACTTACGAAGATGTGTTTATTGTGATGTAGGACCAGCCACGCTTTTATGGATGCGCTGATTATAGGATAATGTTTCACGGGTAGGCCACAGATTCTTCCGAACAACACTCATAAGGTCTTCAACAAAGAAAATATCTATTTCCGATTTGATTACTTGAGATAAAGGACCCAACTACTCTACTATTATATCCTTAGCTGTAGAGAAGGAAGTGAAGGATTCATGCCTTTCTCAAAGGAATTTAAGCAAAATCGAGTCAATTCCTAAGATATCAATACAAATACTTAGACACTTCCGATATCAAATAGTTGTATTTTTAAGATTTAATTTAAAACATAATATATTGCTTACCGAAGCTAAAATAACTAATATGAAGTCATGCTGCAAGTCATTTAGCTAACAATTGCATTAACTTTTGCCTTTTGCGTATCTACTGAAAGTACTTTATATATATATATATATATATATATATATATAGTTTGATCCTTCGGGAAAGCAGAGGCAGATGTTTGTTTCGATAGCAGGCACGTTGTTTCCGGGAAAATCAAAAACAAACATAAAAAGAAACGAGACAAAAAGGGGGCAAATGTGAAATAACTATATAGATAGAATATATTCCTCTGAAGACATCATGTACCATTTATCTTGATAATTGTAGAGTCCATATGAATTGCTCATGAATGACAACAGTGACTCACGCACTTTTACGCCTGTTTTTATCCCGTGAAATGGAAATTATACACATACGTCCACTTTATCAAAGTATAAAGGGATAATTCTATTTACCATTAGATAGCTGTATATCATTCTGCAAGAAAAAATATATATAATCACGATAATTTTACTGCTGCCAATTTAACAATCACTATAATCTTGTTAATTCGATTTTGTCGCATTGCAAGTCATGTGTTTTGGCCACCAGATCTGACAACTATTTTTTTTCACGTTATCCCGGACTTTTCTGCCATTTCGATGTCATAATAGTATCGTTCCGGACCATCGCTGGATTCGATTAACGATTTAGAAATATTCTCGTTAGATCCTCCCCTTTGTCTGCGTTTATCAATATTCAACAACGTTTGACCGCCAAAACTACTCCATCAAAACTAGTGTTGTTTTGCCTTCTGACAATTTGCTGTTAATTTCTAGCAAGGAAATTGACTACTTTTTGTTAGGATGAATAAATGTTTCGAACTGAAATGGATATGCTGTCTCTTAAAATAAAGCAAGAAACCACTATACTCTCAAGACCCCTATAAATATCTATGTAGTTACCCAAAAATTCCGACACACTCACAATGTGAAACATAGTCAAATCTAAACCTTTTTTTGATTTCAGATTCTCTCTTTACCTCGACAGTTTCCATAAGAAATCTGAAGACTCCAGTATACCCTAATATTTTACCATACTTAGCGGCTGGGCAACAGATGAATTGACTCCGATTCCATTCCCTACGGTATCAACTCTTAGAGTAAGAGGGTCTCTACAAGTAAATCTATTAACTGACCGAATTTTTAAAGTTTTCTTGAAATATTCTAGAAAAAAATAGTCTACATTATTGATTACCAAACGCTGCCCGAAGCAACGTTGTCTGTGGAGTCCTACGCATTGACAAACCAATGGCGGCTGATATGCAAAGACTAATATTTATCGACTCTATGCTGGCACTAGATGCACTTTAGGCGACCAGCCAAGCGTGATAGACAATTGGGATAGATGGTCAAAGAGTGTCTAGAGAATCCCTGCTGTTAGCATGAGTCGATGATGATGAGGAGGAGGATGAAACTTTACACCACTTGTAAATCTGCGAGTGAACATAATGAATAGCAGTTTCAAATACATACGTCCTCAATCTATCAATTTATCTATGCGTCTATATAATATTTAAGAATAAGATTTCAGTATATATATATATATGTATATATATATATATATATATAACAATATCGATATTTGAAGATATAAAATCATATATATTTTCTCACTAAAATGATAGGGATTGTAATCTATCATTTTTGACACATTATTATTATTATTATTATTATAATTATTATTATTATTATTATTATTATTATTATTCACTCATTAGAGTTTTTCACATCAGCGATAGCCGATGGTTTTTCACTGAAGTCTGAGTAACAGCAAATCTCCTCAAGTCTCCAGGACTCTTCTTAGTATTCTGGCCGTTCTCAACAATGCTGTCATTTGGATGGTCTCCACTCGTCCGCCAACCTCCAAGTCCTCTAGTCCCTTTAGTAATCCCTTAGTTACTGTTCCAAACACACCACTTACAATTGGTATAATTGTCACCTGCATCTTCCACATTTTTTTCAGTTCCCTAGCAAGGTCGAGGTACTTATCCTTCTTTTCACATTCTTTTAGTTTTATTCTGTGGTCTGCCGGGACAGCAAAGTCCACTATTTTGCAAGTTCTCTTTTTTTTGTTAATTTATTAAGTCTGGTCTCCTGGCCGGGATTAGGTGATTCGTTTGTACATTAAAGTCCCACAGGAGTTTATGCGTGGCATTTTCTCGGACAGGTGCTGGGTTGTGCATATACCATTTGTTACTATGGTTGAATTTAAATTCCTTACACATTACCCAGTCAATCACCTCATCGACCCAGTCGTGTCTCGCCTTATACTCCAGCTGTGCTAATTTGCTGCATTCGCTTATTATATGATTGATGGTTTCATCTCTGTCACCACATAGCCTGCATTTGCTATTTTGTTGAGTCTTATCTATTCTCGCTTTGATATGATTGGTTATTACGGCGTTGTCTTGTGCTACTATAAGGAGAGAATCTGTTTCTCTCTTAAAGTATCCTTTTCTTAGCCATGTCCAAGTTTTGTCGTGTGAGATATTGTTTATTAGTCGTTTAAAGTGGCCATAGAGTTGTTTTTCTTCCCGTTTTTGTTTCCTAGTTATTGTCATTCTGTTGTTCATAGTGTTCTCAGTTTCGTGTCTGGTGGCTGTAATGATTCCTCCTTCGTGTTTTTGTATATAGTTTTCGAGTTGCTGTATGGATGTGTCAACGCTGTCTTCAATGCTAGCAAGTCCTCTTCCTCCCTCTTTTCTTCGAGCATATAGTCTGTCAACGTCGTCTCTGGGATGCAATGCCTTATGCATTGTCATTAGTTTTCTTGTTCTTTGGTCCATTTGCTTAAGTTCGTCTCTGGTCCACTTGAGAAAGGGTCCGGAATATCTAACGAGGTGTACAGCCCAGGTATTTATTCCTTTGATAAGATTTCTGCTATTGAGTTTTGTCTCGAGTAGTTTTCTAGTTCTTCTGAGGTATTCTTTCTGGATTTTTTCTTTCATTTCTTCTTGTTTGATGGTGTCAACCTCCAAGATGCCCAAGTATTTGTAGGTTTCGTTTTCTGCGAGCGTTTTTATCTTATCCTTTTTTGGTAGTTCCATACCGCCAGTTAGAAGTCGTTTGCCACTTTTCATTACAAGCATTGCACACTTTTCTATGCCAAATCCCATTCCTATGTCCCGGCTGTATATTCTAACTGTGTGTATTAGGGTTCCCAGTTCTTTTTCATTTTTTGCAAAAAGTATGATGTCGTCTACGTACATTAAATGATTAACTTTTTCCTGTGATCTGCCGAGTTTGTATCCGGCTGTGCATTTTCTGAGTATGCTGTTAAGTGGCATCATGGCAATTATGAATAGCAATGGTGACAGAGCATCTCCTTTGAAGATCCCTCTCTGGATCTTTGCTTCAGCTAATTTTCTTCCTCCTGCTGTCAGTTCGACTCTCCAGGTTTTCATAGTTTTATCGATGAAGTTCATGACTTCGTCTGATATTTTGTACATTTTGAGGCTGTTTATTATCCAGCTATGCGGAACCATATCATATCCCTTCTTGTAGTCAATCCAGGCCATAGCAAGATTTTTTCGTCTGGTTTTGCTCTCATCGAGGATCTGTTTATCTATGTAGAGTAATTCTGCTGTGCCTCTGGATCTTTTGCAGCATCCTTTCTGTTCGTCAGGGAACAATCCGCGGCTTGGTAGAGAGTGGTAAATCTCTTCCCTCATTTGTGCTGTTAATATTTTCCACATCATTGGTAGGCAAGTTATGGGTCTGTAATGGTTGGGGGCGGTTCCTTTGTATGGGTCCTTTTGTATCAATGTGGTCCTTTCTTTAGTCATCCACTCGGGTACGTGTGCTGTTTGTAGGCATTTGTTCATTTCTAATACTAGTCTGTCGTGAAGTGAGGTGAACTTCTTGAACCAGAAACCATGTATTTCATCATGGCCTGGCGTTTTCCAGTTTGATACCTTTTTAAGTGTCGTTCTGAGTAAATCAGTGTGTATTTTAGCTTTTGGGCCTTCTTCGAGTTGTTCTAGTTCTCTTTTGATATGGTTTATCCATTCAGCCTTTTCATTATGTTTTTTTTTTTGTTGCCATATTTTAGTCCAGAACCGTTCGGTTTCTTTCACATTCGGCTGTTGATGTGTTTTATTGTCATCCCCTCCCAATTGTTGATAGATTTTTTTCATTGTTTTGGAATGTCCTATTTTGTCTGTATTGTTTTACCCTTTGTCGATATCTTTTTAATCTTCCTTCTTTTGCTAGTACTTTCTAGTGTATTTCCTCAAGTTGTACCGTAAGTATTTCTGTGTTGTCTTTTCTTTCCTATTTATTTCAGCGTTTTTCTTTTGTTTTACCACTTTCAGTTGTTTTCGTAGGTTTTCTATCTGAGTTTCTAGTCGAAATTCCCATCCTGATTTTGACTTTTCTTTCATGTTTTTTAAGGGGATCCCAACGTTCTCGCAAACTAATTTTGCTCCAGCATAAATTAGTTCATTTAAATCGGTTATGTTATTTGTTGGTATATATGTCAGTACTTGATTCACTTTATTCATCTCTGCCTTAACTATTCTCCATTCAATGTTTCTTAATGATGGTAAGGTGGTCTTTTCACTGTTTAAAATTCCCTTTAAATTTCTTAGAATTAACTTTTGTTCTTGTGTTAGTACTAGGTTGTTTTGTTGTGTAGTGTTTTGTTGGGTTGGGTTTCCATTTTCCGAAGTTGGTTCATTTTGGATGGGCTTTTTCTTTTTGTTGATATTTGGTGTGTCAGGTAATGTATTTCTCCTGTCTTAATCATTTATTTTTTGGTGTATTTCACTTATTTCGAGTTCTGAAAACCAACCCTTCGTCATTATCGTTCTAACTTGATCATCGAGTCTCTGACTAATTGTCTGAAAATTATAAAGTTCTTGCCATATCTCCATCATTTTTTCCTGTATCCTCTTTGAGTAGGGTTACTCTTAAAATAGCAGTGTAGTGCAAGTTGGTCGTCTTCCCTAGTCCATGTTTTCCATTTAGGTCTCTGGTTGGTGTGGTTCATCGAGTCGTTATTTGTGTACCTGAAAAGAGAACAGCCAAGATTCGCAGGATGACTACCGGGTCTCCCATGTTGGCTATCAAGAGAACACCTGCCGATCATGACTCCCAAGTCTGAATCCTGGGCCCCACGTTGTGTAAAATATGAATTTGACATTTTTATCATGGGTGGTATATTGTGGCTATACCAGACCCTAGCGTTGTTTAAATTCTGCGCACCGGACACAGACGTGACCGATGACAGTCATGGTGACTGTACATTGACAGCGGGTCACAAAAAAAAAATAATAATAATGATGATGATAATAATAATAATAATAATACGACTCGATGGTGAAGTTGATTCACTAGGAATTTTGCAAGTGGTTTAAGTTATGACCCTACGAACAAATGGTTAATGCACAACTTAGATTTTGTCCATGAAAAAAAGACACAGAAAATTCTTTAGTATTTTGAGATGAAAACGGATCATCTAATCTCGGTCAGACGAGCAGACCCAGTGAGAGTCAACAAAAGTATGAGAACCTTCCGTATAGTGGACTTTGACGTTCCGGCTGACCATCGGGTAAAACTGACAGAAAGCAAAATGTGAGGTATGTACGTAGACATATCAACTTTAGAAATGAAAAAAAAAAAAAAACTGTGAAACATGATGGTGATACCAATCGTAATTTGGGCGATCAATACACTCACCACAAGACTTATACAGAGACTAGAAGACTTGAAAAAAAGAGGACTAGTCGGGACCATCCAAACTACCAAGTTATTAAGATCGGCCAGATTACAGACAAGAATCCTGGAGATTTGAGAAGACTTGCTGTCACTCAGATTCCAGAGAAAATCACCAGCTAACAGTGGTGTGAAAAACTCTCTAAACAATTGTGGTAATCAGCCAAAAAAACCCAACTTCACGTCAGGTGGATTTTGCCCTTGCATCAGAGCAAAGAGTGAAAATAAAGCAAAACAAAAAGATTGACAAATACTTTTACCTTACCAGCGAACCAAAAAAGTTTGAAACATGGGGATGATAGTGGTACTAATAGTAATTAGTGAAATCTAAACGTTTCTAATAGGCTTTTAAAAAAGACTTGGTGAACTGGAAATCAGATGAAGAATCGAGACCTTCCAAACTACAGCCTTCTTAAAATCGGCCAGAATACTAAACAGATTCCTTAAGACAGAGTTAAGTGAAAGACCACAAGCATTGGTTAGTGAGAAAACCATGCGATGAACAAAAATAATATCAAAAAGGGAAACCTTAAGTGAGAAAGTGAACCTGTTCTAATAGCAGCAGAGTACAACCTCATAAGAATCTAAGATATCAAAGCAAAAATAGATAATACGTAACAAAATAGCAAATGTAGGTTAATATATATCAATTACATGATAAGGGAATGCAGCAAACTAGCCCAGAAATAGTATAAGACTCAACACAATTGGGTGGGTAAGGTGATCTACTGGGAATTGTGCAAGAAAATGAAGTTTGACCATACACACAAATAGTACATGCAAAACTTCCTCTGGGATTTTGAGATATAAACGGACCACCTAATCTCGGCCAGACAACCAAACCTAATGATAAACAAAAAAAGAGTTGCTGAATTATGGACTTTACTGTCCCGACTGACCACTGATTAAAATTGAAGACAGCGAAAACAATGGTATCCAGTCCTTGATAGTTAATTGAAAAATACTGTGGACCATGAAGGTGATGGTGACACCAATTGTAATTGGTACGATTGGTGCTGTGTTCAAAGGATCGGTACATGAACTGGAGATCTTGGAAATAAGAAAACAAGTGGATACCATCCAAAATCCTGTATTATTTAGATCAGTCGGTAAACTGAAAATCTTTCCAGAGCCTTGAGAAGATTTGCTGTCACTCAAACTCCAGTTAGAAACCATCGGCAAACGTTTGTGAGAAGAAGAAGAAGAAGAAGAATCATTATATTAAAGGAATACAAGACTTACCAAAATGAAAGATAACATGTACAGAAACAAGAATTTATCCTCGAATATGAGAACCATAAAATAGTATGTTATTTTCAGAAACAAACGAGCATCTATTCACTGACAGACCAAGTGTTAATTAACAAGAAGAAAGTCCAAGTCATCTAGTAGAATTTTCTTTTTCTAGCCGACCAAAATATGAAAATAAAAGAAAGTGAAAAGATAGAGAAATAGTTGCATCTAGCCAAAGTTTTGAAAAATTTCTGAAATTGACGGCGGTGTTAATTGTAGTTGGTTCTCCTGGAAGAGTCCACAAATATTGGAAAAATGACAGGAGGAATTGTAAATCAAAAAAAAAGTCAGGACTATCAAAACCGCATCATTTTTAAGATCAGCAAAAATACCGAGTGGAATGCGGCTGAACTGAATAAAATAACAAACATTTTTTTTTTAAATTTTATTAAGATCGAATGGTATTATTGCACGATTAAGCAAGAGTAAAATATCTGGAGAGGCTCCTGGGATATCTAACTAAAGCAGTGAGGGCCATGGCGTTTTTTTTTTTTTCCCCAAGTGTTATTTCACACTTAAACTAATGTTTGAACTATATCCTTTTAACAGAGATATCTATTATCTTTATCGTGCGGTTTAGAAGTTCTTCGTATGGTTTTATCTTCGTTGTATTTTCGGGGATGTGACGTGTATTCTCTAGATTGATTCATTCGATTGATTTTCAACCGCATTTCAGACTGTCGAGGAATATTTTATACACATATTTTTGGGATTGCTTTCGTTTATCTTATGTGTACTTATTTGTTAAAAGTGAGTTGCACACAATAATATGGTACCAAGTGTTCCTATCTAATACAGACAATTTACCCACAGATGTATAGTTTCAATTATTCCTGTCAATAACTAATATTTATATTGTTTCTAGTAATTATTTGAATTAGATAATAGTCATTTGCTTGCATACACATACATGGTTTAAAGTTACTAATAATAACCCTTGGTAAACGACTGTACCTTCAACTATTCTTTCAACGATTAATTTGCAGTAACATATGGAAGCAAGAATTCGAATACAATTAATATGTAAACATCTATCTATTCATTATTACGTAAAATAATGGAACTATTGACATCATCTTTATTTTTATAATCACGTTTTGGTCGATATCTCTTTCGGTCTTCTTCAGGTGTTTCATGTCGAACTCGGAAGTCAATACATAATATTAAACTGACCAAGTATAGAGATGAATACAATTTGGGAAGTATTTATCAAAAAGGCTCGTTAAAAATGTTATATGAGCTTTGGTAAAAAAATACACAAAAACCCTGATGGAGACAATAGGATTGTTTATCCGAAAAAGTCATTCTGGATTCTCCGGCAAGGACACATGGTACAGTGGATAAGGCATTTGAGTGGAAGGTGCTTCTGAGTGAAATCATCTGGAGGTTGCAGGTTCAATTCCAACAACAGGTAAAACTAACAAGGAATACTTACTATGACGTAACACTTGTACCAGGTCATGTTGAACAGAATTGGAAATGTTCTCTGTGGACTTCCGAGTTTGATATAAGACACCTGAAGAAGGCCGAAATACATATCAGCCGAATCCTTGTGATTATCACAATAAAGATTAGGCCAATCGTCTGTATATTCTATGTAATAGCAATTATAAGGTTTCATCTTAGGCAAATAAACTATTTTACTCATAGATTGGGCCAAAAGAGATGCTACAATTCGAGTACAGATTGAACATAGCTCATTATGAAAAAGCAGGTTCATTCTTCCCATATCTCAAGAGACAGAGGTTAACCATCTTATAGAGTCTAGTATCATATTAAGGATCTCCATTTTCTGGATGGAATTTACCCCTCTGCAGGAAAAAACAGTCAATGCCACAACAACTGGGTAGGTTACTTTCAAAAGAACAATTATGCCTGTTAAAAAAAAAAGAAAAAACAACAACAACAGCAA
>OY757911.1:45651679-45664179 GCA_963585895.1 Sepioteuthis lessoniana | reverse complement strand
GAAAAACAAAATTTAAACCAGCTGTACTCCATGAATAAAAGGAAAACACCCATACAATGAACTTTTGTTGCATTCTGCTCTTACGAGTTAAATACTTCCATACGGATTTACAAATTCATCTAGCAGTTCAAAACCCTTGTCGTTTCATTTCTGAAGAATTTTAAATTCACCCTTACAAATAAAATAAATCAAAAAGTAATTCTTAAAAAACGTTATTTATTTCTTCAGTGAGGCCAGAATTTCATGGTGTACTAGCCCGAAAACTAGTGGCCAGTTAATACACCAAATACATGTACCATGAGGAGGAGATGACACAAGTGGAGTAAAACAGGTTTAAATTCTGAGTTCTCCTTCTAAGCTGGCTGACTATACAAGGGCAGGAAATCGAGTTTACTCAACTATTTACCGATAGCTGGAAAAAGTAGATAGATGTTTGTCTTCCAAAAGGTATTGGTGCAAAATGAAAAGCAAACATCCTCTTCCAAGTTTTGAACTCGGTTTGATCATTTCATCTTGATTGAATGATTACCGTTATTAGTTCTGTATTTCAGTCAATAATTCGAAGGACGTGGGGCCGTGTTGTCTTTAACAGTCATAAGCTGAAGGATACCAGAGCAATCAGTTAATGCATTTATAACTATTGTGCATATAGGATCCATTCTTTCATTTGTTTTATGTTGTGAAGTTCCCTTCTAACCTTGTAAATTGTCTTTTTCTTAACGAATTGAGTAGCTATTGTTTATATTTATTTTCTAGTGAAAGTACTGTGGTTGGTTGGTTGGTTGCCTCTTATGTCATATCAACCTACCTTTGTAGTCAATTTAATGCCAAACTCTGTCCACCATCAACAGCCCCCCAAACACACACACACACACACACACACACACACACACACACACACACACATATATATATATATATATATATATATATATATGATTTGTAAACGAATTGTTTGTAGGTAACACTTTTTGAATGTGCAAAAGCATAATTGAATGGTTTCAATATTCCTTTTGAACGCAACTCATTCTATGCAACAAAAAAGGTTCGTTCACACTCTGATAATGGTTTCTATGTAAGAGTTGCTTTGTAATACCAATAATTCAATTTAACACCTGTCATTTACTTCCACACGGATAAATTGCTTCAAGTATGGAAATTTATCAAGTACTTCTATTTGACGTATAGATTGGACAATAACTGGCATTTTCATTGTCGGTGTAAGCGGGCCTGGGAGTAATGGCAGTAAAGAGTTACTCCCCGTGCCCGAAAACTCCAGTACTGGAGCCTTATGATAAAATGATTTTTTGTGAAATATCAAGTACAAGTGTTGCAGGGAGTCTTACTCCTTTGCATATAAGCAGTTGCTGTATTCTACCGCTGGGCTGTGTAAGTATTTCTGATATATTGTATTTCTGATATATTAGAATCGCTTCATCCAAAGTATTTAAGAGGAAATATAATTGAACTACTTATGCTTTTTATTTCTCTCTCTCTGTCCCTCTCAGTCTCTCTCTCTCTCTCTGTCTTATTCGTTTGCTCTCGCTCTTGTTCAACAAATGCGTGTGAAGATTATTGTGTGTGGTTATGTTTAATTTCTATATCCTGAAATTAATTCTTTTGATATAAAATGAAGTTACTAAGTTGTTTCTATTATTTATTCTATCTGAAAAAATGGAGCCCAAGCCGAAATCATTTAATCTTATATTTAATTTTCATAAACGCTGGCAGTTAAAGTATAGTGAAAGGGAAGAAGGAGACCAATATATAACCAAGTGCTAATATGTGTCAGATAAGTGCTTAGATTTTTTTAATTAGAATTTATATTAAGCAACTTATTTAAATATCTAATAAGGTGATATATAATTCTATTCAAAAAAAAATCCTTCATAAATCTTCAGAAAATAAAAACGCAATCAATGTAATGATAAAACAATATTTTTATAAAAAAAATCGATTCCATAACAGGGATTAAAAATCATTTAAATGAGTTTACGCTGTCGTGTCAAATGTCAAATTAGCTTTATCAAGTTCTGGCTTTGTCTCTCAATGATTTCAAATATTTGAGGATTTTATTCAAAAGACATGTTAATTCATGGTGACAGTATTTACTGGAAACAAAGAAGGATCTCTAAAAAGTTCAAACCTTTAGTCTAACATGACTCAAAGTGCGCTTTGTAAAGAGTAAAATTAAGAAGAAAAGGAAATCCGAAGGATAAATTAAGAGACGATCTCCTAAATGTGTAATATATGCCGTGCGTATTGAAGAGAAATAGTGATCCATCACTAATAAATAGCATGAAGTACATTTACAGATTGTATACGACAATCGTTCAAAAAATTCTAGATATCACACTGATTTATATTTGTCACACACTTCTTAAACTTGTTTTGGCCTTATCTTTACAAAAATTAAGACAGAAATATGAATTAATTTTTTCTAGTTTTATAAGAAGCAGGAATTAGTTATCGCAACGACAACGTTTACCTATGGGGCATCTTTCTTGGTTGAGACTTAGAACTTTTTGAACCACTTTCACATGAATATTATTAGATTAATAAACACAATGTGATTGAAGAAACAAAATTTAACGCTTAAATCTATATCAATATTTGAATAATTGCTTGATTCTAATGGGCTGTCAACTCGTCAAGTGTTATTTCATAAATAGAGTTTAAGGAAAAGATTCATTGAATGTTTATATTTATGTTTTCGTGTAGTTAGTTCTGAAAAAGTTTTTAGCACCTGGTCCTATCTAAAATGAATACTTTTAAAGAGATTGATTTTACCAATACACGTACTACTACTTTCTTTAGGTGGTATTTTATCCCTTTAAAAGTGATACGGTCAGAGTTTTCTAAGATTCGCCGAGTGGACATGAATCAATGGAAATTTGTTATGCATGAACAGAAAAAAATATTTTAAACCAGACATGGGGTAAGTTTTTGCTAGAAGCGTACCAGATGAAACATTGCTCCTAATCAGGCAGACACCAGTACTAAAGAATGTGAGTAGTTGTGCATTGATGTATAAAAACCATTTTTACTACAGAAAACCGTACACGTAAACATCTGTCTAAGAAATAAAGAAAAATTTTTTTTTTTCTCTCTGTGGTAAAAAGATATTGAATATATAAATTTCAAATGTCCGGTTGTTGATTCAAAAAGCACCACCGGGCCTATGAAGAACGCGAGCTGTAAATTTCTTGTGGTTGGTTAGTTGGTTGTTTGGGTTTTATGGCATATCAACCTTTTTCAGTTATTTAATGCCGAATCCATTTTTATACAAATGATGAATTCTAATTCAAACAATTCGGTTTAGCATGGGTACAAAGTTTAATTGGCTAAAACATTTCTATTTCAAGCAATTCAGTTTAGTTAAACAGTTCTAATTCAGCTAATTCAGTTTATTATAAGTATAGATTTTGTCAGCACACAGTTTATTTGTCAAAACAATTCGATACTAAACAATTTAGTTTAGTGTAAGTAGAGTTTCAATGTCACCAGCAGTACCATTTCAAACAATTCAGTTTAGCATTAGTTCGCAGTTTAAATGAAAGTATACGGTTTAATTGTCAAAAACATTTCTACTTCAAACTATTCTGTTTAGTCAAATAGTTCTAATTCAAACAATTCAGTTTAGCAAAAGTATGCAGTTTAGTTCTATTTAACGCATACATAGGGCCCTATAAGGTGCTTCCATTCCGGGCCAGAGTGGACCTGAGAGCAATGTTAATGAAGGGGTGCTCCATATTCTATAAAGGCCCAGCATCACAGGAATCTCACCTTGCCCAGTTGGCTGGGGCTGTAGAATACACCGACTGCTTCCCTGCAGAGGGGTAAGACCCCCCCCAACGAGTGTCCTGGATATGACACTAAACAATCTGATGGTGAGGTTCCAGCAATGCCGGAGCTTTGGGGAACGTGGAGTACCCCTTCATTGCCATCGCTCCCAGGTCCACTCTGGCCCGGAGTGGTAGCACCTGATAAGGGTCCTATCTATGGGTTAGATAGAACTAACAGCATACTTATACTAAAATGAATTGAGAAAACTTAATAGCTTGAAATAGAAACGTTTTTGACAAACCGTACTTACACTTAAACTGCGTGCTTATGCTTAACTGAATTATTTCAAATAGAACTGTTTTTCGACATTAAAACTGTACTTACACTTAACTGAACTGTTACATATAACTGCTTGAATAGTTTGAAATAGAAATGTTTTTGACAATTAAACTGTGTACTTATGCTAAACTGAACTATTTTCAATAGAACAGATTATTTGCATAAAAATGGATTTGGCGTTAAATAACCTACAAAGGTTGATATGCCATAAAACCAAACAAACCAAACCAAACCTGGAACCTCACCATCAGATAGTTTAGTGTCATATCCAGTACACTCGTTGGTGGAGGGGTATTACTCCTCTGCAGAAGTGCAGTCGGTGTATTCAACAACCTCAGCCGACTGGGCAAAATTTTCCTGTAACAGTTTTAAACACTTGCATTTCTTTTCATGCGAGATGCGTAAAAGTCAATTTTGGAAGGCGAGATTTTGTATGGTCAGGGGAAATGATAGGAGAATTCAAAATAAAAGAAATCAGAGCTAAACATCGAAGAGTCTCCAAGAAACTCTGCCGAAACAGAATAGTCTTATTTCAGTTTCATGGGAATGAAAATGGAATACTTTATTACAAATTTCTGGAATTTGGATGAATTGTTACAACACAGCCATGCAGGGATAAATTGGCACATTTGAATGAGGAATTGGAACAACGAAGACCTCTTATTGAGTGAGCAAATCGACCGGCCACTGCTGCATGACGACGCCCGTCTTCACGTTGAAAATATGACAAAGAAAGTGGTCATGGGGTGGAATAGGAAGACCTGCCGCATGCAGTGTATTCTTCAGACCTGTCACCTTCAGATTGTCACGGATTTTAATCTATGCAACATTAATCGATGTGCTCAGCTATTCCTACAATCAGAAGATGTAGAACACTTCCTTAAAAAATAAAAATAATCGAACCAAGACAGGAAATAATATAAAAATAAAAATATATTTTGGTGTTCCAGACCATATTAAACCAATTTATATGAATAAATCATTGAGGTCATAAGTTTTTGGACGCAATTGCATTAACTATATATATATATATATATATATATATATATATATATATATATAATACAAACAAACTCAAAATACACACACACACACACACACACACATATATATATATATATATATAAAATATTGTTGCGATATCACGAGAAAAACGTGTGTGTGTGTGTGTGTGTGTGTGTGTGTGTGTGTGTGTGTGTGTGTGTGTGATTGAGCAACGGTCTTTGATTTAAGTAAATGAATCCACCAATTCCAACATGAAACTAAGACACTTATCAGGGAATTTAAAAGGATCTTAATAAAATTAAATAGACAGAATGTGTTTTTATTTATTAATCAAACTTGCATATATATGTATATATATATATATATATATATATATATATATATATATATATATATATATATATATATATATATATATATTTTTCTTTAATCTGAAAAGTGGTCAAATATCAGATAGGAAAGCAGGATAATTTCTAAGTAAGTGTTTCCGAACATGTTCATTCCCTTCCTATGGGTATATGTTTCATGCACTGGTACAAAAGTAGAAACTTTTGATGACTCATGCAACGAGAATGGATGAAAAATGTCCTCGCCCCAACCCAAAAGGTGCATGCTATGTTTTCTTTGATTTGGTTTAATTTAGTTTCTTTTTTCAATGACAGATCAACTTTCGTGGGTTATTTAATGCCAAAGCTATTCTGTTAAGAAGACAGTACACATCCGATTGCTGGCGTGGAAAGAGAGTTCATAGCTTTCCCAAGGGTAATATTTCCTGAGTGGATTTTGAACACCCCCCCATATATATATATATATATATATATATATATATATATATATATATATATAGGGAAACTGAACTGCATCCAAAAGTATGAAAGTATAAAAATTAGCAAAAGACAAGGATGATATTATTCATTGCCAACATAAACGTTTTCATTTTTTTAGAAAGGAAACATTAAAATCTTCAATATAAAAGCAGTAAACCTTTCTCAGAGCATGTGAAATTTTGAATGAAATGAAAAATTTGAAATCTTTATTTTATATTTGATAAGATAAATATGAACATTGATTGATAGATAGATTGATAGAAAATTTCATAAAGGCAATGTTTTAAATTTTTTAAAGAATCTTTCAACACTTATGTGACATCATTTTTAAAGGAACTATGATACGTTTTTAAGACTAACTTTCGAGCACTAATTACATTACACACTAATTACAACATGTAGTATTTACGTCAAAGAAATTTACAAAAGAACACCAACAACGTACATTGAACATTCAAGACATTCCTTTTTCTTTTTGTATATATTTTATTATAAAATATAATCATAATACTTCTTTAAGATCAAAGCGAATATTTGCTACTTTTTCAAAGCTCTACTCATACTTGTATTGATGAAAGGTTGTTGCATAAATTACATAATTCCTGTAGAATAGAAAATTTTAATTTATTTGTTGGAATATTTGTCGCGATGATTTTAATTAACTTTGTTTTAAAAGTTGAATTCTTGTGTTAGTTTAATACGTCCCTCACAAAAGAGAAAGAAAAAATCAAACAAATGTGGAATTTCTAGAAGTTCAGCGAGTATCATTATTATTGTATATGCGTCAATTCTTTATTAATAACATTGCTTCCGTTCCTGCTAGTACTGAAATATTTGTTTGGTACTTTTTGTTATTTAGTAAACGCATTAGCCTAGCCTTTATTTATCGTTGACTTAATTCCCCGTCAGTCCAACTATCCATTTCCCCATTTTATTTATGGTTCTGTTTCATTCTTCTATATTGTAGTTCATTGCTTCCGCATATCTGCAACTGTCGTTTTTATTAACTGCATTGTCTTTTATCTTAATCTTATTATATTACCAAACATTTCCTATTTGTTTCTGACTTTTCCATCATCCTTACCAATTGTTTTCCTCTCTGAGAGTTCTTTATTCTAACCAACCCATTTTTCTGTTGATCAGTACTGATTTTTTCGCTTTCATTATTGTTCACTTCCTTTTCATCTGATTTCTTATTTTTATTTTCTCTTCTTTTTCTCTTTTTCTTCCTGCCATAAAATTTCCTCTATATATTACTTTTAATAATTCTATTGTTGCCATTGTCCATTATTTTCTTTTACCCTTTAATGCGTTATTAAAACCAAACTTAATTTTTTAGTTCCCCTTCCAGTAAATGAAATAAACAAAAAAATCTACCTATCAGATTCACTATTTTTATATTCGTTTTCCTGTTGTTTTTTCATTTTTTTGTATTGTTCGCTTCTCTCGTTTGTTTTTCATATAATTTATTATGCAGGGTTGTTCAGAAAAAAAATTACATCATTTCGTAATCTAATAACTTGACCAATTCTCATTTAAACGATCTCCAATTTTAGCAGTATGTGAAGAAACAACTCAAAATTGTATGTTCATTAATTTATTTTTTGGCACAGAAATGTCATTCGTCGGGGAAAAAAGACGTTAAAATATCAAACATAGAATTTTCCGTTGTTTCTACACATGATATTAAAACTGGAGATCTTTGAATGGGGATTGATGGAGTTATTGAATTATGAAAATATATCATTTCTTTCTTGTACATCTCAAATGATATCCAATTCTTTGAATTTCTAAATGTTCTCTGTTGAGGTGGCCGAACATTCGGTAGCTCAAACATTTATAAATCCTGGCTGGCTTTGTTCGTTTTAAATTTGCTATAAAGAACTTTGGAAAGTCATGAAGCCACTCCTTTTTTTTAAGCTATCGATAAACAGAAGAGTAACTGAACACGTTTAGCTTTGAAAAATTAGTCAGTTTTTGCGTTTGATAGGAAGGTTAATAATTGTAAGTTGCTGCTCTTTCCATGTAACCCATTACAATCAGTCACTTATTACATGGCAAATGAATTTCGATATATCATTCCTTTTGCTATGAGAAATGATCTGAACTTCATTCTAGATCAATAAAAAAAATAATCTACACAAACTTTCTCAATTTTGTCCAGAAGGTGAGGGACCAAAAATATTGGCTGCAAGAACCCGCCGATAAAAAGCATTCAGGTATTACTCTCAACAGCATACAATGATGAGTCTCTGGGGAGATGATGAGTATCTGAGGAGTGGGGAGCGTTCCTTTGTTATTGTTACTCCTAGATTAACTCTGAACCTGTTAAGGTCCCATGTATGTGTCATATGGATCTGCTGAAAAAGTATTCGTATTCGATAGGATCGTCTGCCAAAAAAAAAAAAAAAAAGAAAAAAAAAGTAAAAATCGACGACACAATAATTTAACTATTAACATGTATTGGATGTAAATCACTTAACACAAGAATTTAAATAACTATGAATATGTAGATAAACCGTTAAAATCAATTAATTTATCAATCAAGAAATTTTTTTTTTCTTCTCAGTCCATATTCAAGTGGATTTACTAGGCAGATTTTATTAGGAAAGCTTTTTTTCATAGGGTTAATTTTATTTTTATGATGTTATATATGTAAAGTAAACACATTTTTTTAAAAATTTATAAGAAACATGTCCCCTGATTTCTTTAACTTTACAATGATATCTTTTTTTTTAAATTTCAAGTATGTATTGTTCTCCTTGGCCCAATAAGTAGAGTGTTCACCAGTGGTCCGGGAAACTGGGGTTCAATCCCAGGTCGAGTCATACCAAAACCTCAAAAATGGTACTTCATAACAACTTGCTTAACACTCAGCATTATAAAGTAAGGATCAAGGGTAAAGAGGACCAATCCAGGGAATGGTGTAGCGCCCTCCGCTACATCTTGGGGTGATACTATTTACCTAACCACTCCGCTCGGGCAGGATATGACACAAGGTTAATTTTAAGCGGAGTTTAACAGGTTTGAATTCAGAGTTTTCCTTCTCCTAGACTAGTTGCCTAACCAAGGCTGAAGAACCTAGTCCGTCCTACTATTTACACATAGCTGGAGGGAGAATAATTGGATTCATACCTTCCCCAAGGGTATTAGTGCTATGTGAAATGCAATCAGTCTCGTCCAGGATTTGAACTCGTTTCGCTGTGTCCATTTCCTATGACGTTAACGACTACACCACGGGCACCTCCTTGGTGTGATAGTTATTGAAAAGGAACGCTTCGGGTCACCTTGGAATTAAATTCGGCAACTTGATTCTTCTCCCAAAGAAAGCCATTATACCTCCAGCATTAAGTTAAATAGTACAACTTTTGCCCTTCTGAATGAATGGTTTTGGCATTAAATAACACACTCAGGTTTATATGCAATTAAATAATCAAACCAAATCAAACAAAACAAAACTTCAAAGCAACAGAAAATAAAGAGAATAGTAAAACATCTCTGTGAAATGTTCTTTTGAGAGAAACCGGGGTTAACAATAAATAAATTTTAACATGGTTAGACGATACAAAATAAGAAGATTATTTTACTGGATACATGCATTGAAAATACAAAGACGCTATGAAAGAATATTTTTCTGTCAGTGAAACTTATGTGTCGGTCTGTGAATATAAAGTTATATAAACTTTCATGTAGAACCATATGTGTACTTTTGAATATTTTTCATACTTAAGGTCTGCTTCTATAGTGGTTAATACTTGCCCCTGGTAGATTTTTATGCGTACTGTTATATATTCTTCCTTGATAAGTATGAGTATACTGTTAAAAAGGTTTTCTGTGAAGGTTTGTGTAAGTACTGTTAAGTACTCAGCCAAGGTTGGTCCGAGTGTGTATTATTAAATACTCTTCCTGTATAGGTGTGTGTGGGCATACTGTTAAATACGCTTACTGGGTTGGTCTGAGTGTGAACTATCAAATGCTTCTCCTGGGTAGGTATATGTGTTTACTGCAAGGTACAATATGTGGGTAGATCTGTGTGTACTGCTTTATATTATTTGTCTACATATTGTTAAATGCTGTTTCTGGATAAATTTTTCTGCCCTCAGTTAAAAACTTTTCTATATGGTTTTGTTTTCTTACAGTTGAATAGTCTTCCTAAGTGGTTCCGATTGAGTACTGTTAATTACACTCCAGGCCTGCTCTGAATTTTTACTTTTGAATTTATCATTCTACATGTCCAGTTACATTAAATATAATTTATGCAGAAGATATTAGCTTAATGTGAACATCTAAATTTGACAACACGATTTTTACATATAATTACAAAACAAAAAAGAAGATAAATCTATACGCAATAATATATTGCATGAATAAACCATTAACTAGAAACTCTCTCTCTCTCTCACACACACACACACACACACGCGCGCGCACACACACACACACACACACATATATATATATGTATATATATATATCATAAGAGTCAGTTTAGACGAATAAACAAATTGATTAAAAGCGTTTTATGAATCAAAAAATGCTGACCAGCTAAGTATGTTAAATGTTACAAGAGAAATTATAAAATCCTCACACCTTTTTAGAATCGTCTCACGACTTCATGTTCATGGATCAACGAGGAAACAACTATCAGATAAAACAATGAAGTACGTAAAGAATAATTAAAAACTAATTATGCAATTAATGATTACTGAGCACGGCAACAGAAATAAAAAGACTAAGGATTGTTTGGTTGGTTGGTTGGTTGGTTGGCTGTTTTTTATAGCATATAAACCTTTGTAGGTTATTTAATACCAAATTCATTTCATACAAATCGCCAGTTCTATTTCAAACAATTCACTTTACCATGAGTACAGAGTTTTATTGTCAAAATCATTTCAAGCTATTCAGTTAATTCAAATAATACTCATTCAGCCAATTCAATTTAGTTAAAGTATATTTTTTCTTTACGCAGTTAAATGTCACACAGTTCTATATTAAACAATTCAATTTACCGTCAGTACTGTTTCAATGTTAAAAATCGTCTATTTCGAACAATTCAGTTTAGCGTAATTACACAGTTTAATTTTCAAAAATATTTCTATTTCGAGCTATTCAGTTTAGGCAAACAGTTCTAATTAAAACAATTCAGTTTAGCATAAGCATGCAGTTTAGTTCTGTTTAACCCATAGAGAGGGTCCTATCAGAGGGTACCATTCCGGGTAGGAGTGGACCGGGTAGCAATGGGAATGAAAGGGTGCCCCACATTCTATAAAGCCCCAGCATCACTGGAACCTCACTATCAGATAGTTTAGTGTCATATCCAGGACCTCTTTGGTGGGGGATCCTACCCCTCTGCAGAGGTGCAGTCGGTGTGTTCCACAACCTTAGCCGACTGGAAAAAAAAAAGAAAAATACTTCGCCGAAAACTGATTAAATCTTATAGAATTGTCATTATCTTGAGCATTTACCATGACATTTATATCTTAAAGACAAATTTGATTTAGTCAATAAGTTATTCATTCGAGTGTGAAACCTTGCGGCGTTGTGGCTAACGGGTTAGACAGTAACATCGCAGTAAGCGAGTTTGAAATGCAATCACTCTATTACTTTAGCGTTCGGACTTATACCCTGGTGAAAGATATAAACTCGCCTATATCATTGATAATACTGCAACTCTTCTTCTACAAGAAATGACTGGCATTAATAACCCAGAAAGTTTGAAATGCCATTAAAAAAACAAACCTATTAATTCATTCCAACGCTTACATTCATGGAATCTTTTTGTTAACGATATTCATAATACAGAGTGTCTCAGTATACATGGGACCCATATAACTGTACAAGAGCACATAAATGGGTACCCTGTTTACTTCGATGAGCGTCTTTGTGGCCTATTGGTTCATGTGCTGATCTGTTGAATCAGAGTGACAGAGCTCAAACTCCAGTCAGGCTATTACGTTCACCTTTGGACTGATACACTCGGGAAAAGTGGGAAGCCCCTTATCTTCCAGTAATGGGTTCGAAGTTCCCTCTACTATTATTCTACAAGGATGGTTTTAGTATAAAATAACTCTTGAAAGTCGATATATAAAAAAAAACATATATCTTTCGACATATGTTTATTAAACTTTTTGGTTTTATCTAACTCAAGCGCAATGCGACGATGCCAAATCACTTAAATTTGATTGAGCTCATTTCTAAAGTTTTATGAAAACCACTAACGTAAGAAAAGGATATGTCTTTAACCAAAATATTTTTACTCTTGCAAAAATACGTAGAAGCTAAAGTGTTGTACTGCAGCCATAAAGTAGACGTGTTCGTGCTCCAGACACAGTATTACGTTCACTTTTAGATTAAAATGCCTAGTAAAATTATCCGCTTAACAATGAGTTAAATGATGTTATTGCTATTATACAAAGACATTTTTATCAGTAAATAACCTCCGAATATTGATTATGCCATTGCCTAAAGAAACCAACCAACCAACAATTTTTTTTCATTCTTCATTTCATGCAATAGCTGAGAAGTTAAGCGCTTGTCCTTTGC
>OY757911.1:45549179-45646679 GCA_963585895.1 Sepioteuthis lessoniana | reverse complement strand
TTGCAACAATAACGATTCTCTATTGAAACACCAAAGTAAAAGGACGATCAGCAGATGGTGACACGGAATACTTCGACATTGTAGCAGGAGTACTAAAAGGAGACACGCTGGCTCCCTACCTCTTTATCATTTGTCTAGACTACGTACTTAGAACATCGATTGACAAAATCAAAGAGAATGGCTTCGAGCTGACGAAGAAAAGAAGCAGAAGGTACCCCGCAAAAACAATTACCGACGCCGACTACGTCGATGACATCGTGATACTGGCAAATACACCCAACCAAACCGAAACACTACTGCATAGTTTGGAACGAGCAGTCACAGGCATATGTGCTATAATCAAAAGGGGGACATCTCCACTCTAGACGGAACCCCTCTTAAACCAGTAGTTAAAATTCACTTACCTAGGAAGCAGCGTCGAATAAACCGAAAAGGACATCGACACGAGGTTAACGAAGCATGGACAGCTATCAATAGGCTATCGATTATCTGGATATCAGACCTAACCGATAAAATGAAACGCAGTTTCTTTCAGGCAGCGGTCACATCGATACTGCTGTATGGGTGCACTACATGGACTCTAACAAAACGGCTGGAGAAGAACCTAGACGGCAATTACACAAGAATGCTGCGTGCAATCTTGAACGAGTCCTGGCGGCAACACCCTACAAGACACCAACTGTACGGCCACCTGCCTCCTATCACGAAAAGTATTCAAGTTAGACGAACCAGACATGCAGGACACTGCTGGAGAAGCAGGGACGAACTCATAAGAGATGTACTCTTATGGACCCCCACACATGGCCGTGCAAAAGCAGGACTACCAGCACGAACATACATACAGCAGCTATGTGAGGATACGGGATGTTGTCCTGAAGACCTGTCTGGGGCGATGAACGAAAGGGAGGAGTGGCGAGAGAGGGTCATGGATATCCGTGCTACCAGCGCAACATGATGATGATGATGGTATTTAAACAGCGTATTTATGCTAAACAGAATTGCTTAAAATCGAACTGTTTTGATATTTAAAATGCGTATTCATGCTAGACTGAACTGTTTGAATTAGAACTGTTTTGACATGTAAACAGTGTACTTATGCTAAACTGAATTGTTTTAAATAGAACTGATTATTTAAAAAAAATGTATTTGGCATTATATAGCCAACAAATATACCAAAAAACCTAAAGAACCTTCAACTAACCTTTCATTTTTCTTTACGCGTATTTTTGTTTTTCTGTTCTTTGGTCTTTGAAGGCACTCGGACCAAATGTACTCTGCTACCTAAATTAAAATCCCGTACAAGTCTGGTTGCATTTCACATAGTGCGCATAGCCTTTCGGTTGGTATGAATCCAATAGTTCTTCCATCTATGGGAAGATTATTCGGTAGACGAGACTCTTTAAAACTTTAAGTGGTCGAGAAAGAAACCTCTAAATACAAACCAGTTTTAGACATGGAGAGGGATGGGCTGCACCAAACATATGCTATATGGTTAATGACCTTACGACCAAACCAGGTCACGGGGTAAGTTGCCTCTCTCTTTCACAATTTCTATGCCGACCTCTTTCTGCATATGGCTCAGTCGGATGAAACTGCTGAATCCATCAACCGCCTCTATGCAAAGGGGTTAATACTCTTCCAACGAGTGTCCTAATATGACCATAAAAATTCAAATGATGAGGTCCCAGTAATCCTGGAACTTTGAGGAATACGGATTACCCCTTCATTGCCATCGCTCCCTGGTCGGCACCTGATATGGTCATATCTATATTTCAAATAAAGATAAACTTTATAATTACGCTAAATTGAATTCTTTGAAATAGAACTGCTTTGATTTTTAACTTTGTGTAAACAAAAACTATTCTTATACTAAGCTTAATTGTTTGAAAGTTTTATTAAAATGTTTTGATTTTGCATTAAACGACTCGGAAAGGGTTGACACGCCGTAAAAAAAACAAACAAAAAAAACAAAACAAAAAAAAAAAAAAATTAACCAACTAACCAGTCAAACTCTCTGAATATCTCTACGTATTTCCTCTCTCTATCTTTATACCTCTCTCTCCTTCTATCCCGTGTCTTTCTTTAACCGTTATTTCTTTCTTTTCATGTTTTTGTCTTTTTCACTCGGTCGGTATTCATTTTTGTTTTTATTTTATTTTTATCGTTTTTCAGCTATCTTTGATTATTTTTCTTTCTCCTACTTTCATTTTTATTTCTTTGTCTCTTCCCATCTATTTTCATTTTTCTCTTTTTTCCATATTTTTTCCTTTTATCCTTTGCTTGTATTCTTTTATTTTGTTTCATTCTAAATTGAGAAATGAATTGGCCACATGCATATTGTAATATTTGAAATTATCTTTTTTTGCTTTTATCCAATCTATACGAATATCGTTAACACCGCTGCTTTGGTCATCACCCATGCGAACTTATTTTGCTTATTAAGTTATCTCCCGGCAACGAGGAGACATGGGAGAGAAAGTAAAGCTAAAGAGGAATATGATTTTGGGAAAAGATTAAAGAAATAGGGAGCGGTGATTGAGAGGCAAGAAAATGTAAATCAATGAGAAGTGGAAGGGCAACAGAAAGGCATAGTTCTCTAACAGAGTTATCTTCTCCTTGGGCGGCGATATTGGTATAAGAAAAATGGATCAGATATGACGAATGGGGGTAAAATCGAAAACACATACATTGAATGGAATAGGAATATGTACGGAAGGAAGAGAGAATGTAAGGATATGTTATTAGATGGGAATGAATGTGAAGTATTCGTAGATAAATATTATATATATATATATATATATGCAACTCCAACAATATCATATTTAGGTGTATAGATATAAAGATAGATAGATCTTAGTCAGGAGAGATAGATAGATAGATAGATAGATAGATTTGTGGGTTGTTTGGGTTCATGGCATATCAACCTTTTTAGCTTATTTAATACCAAGTCAGTTTTTATACAAATAATCCGTTCTATTTCAAACAATTCAGTTTAGCATACAAAAACAATTCCATTTCAAACAGTTCAGTTTCAGATAAGTACGCAGTTTAAATGAAAGTACACAGTTTAATCGTCAAGAACATCTCTATTTAAAGCTATTAAGTTTTGTCAAACAGTTCTAATTCAAAAAATCCAGTTACGCAGTCTTGATAGATAGATAGATTTTATCGTAATAAATAAAATGATGTTCAGAATATTATCAAATACAGCGGAAAATAAAATAAAATTGTATAATCGAGACAAAACGAGAGTAGTACAGAGTGGGAAAATATTAAAAAATTATGTCAAAAGATAAAAGACAAAATGGGACAGTAAACTATTGAATAATATAAATATATATATATATTCAGTCAACATCTGAAAACAGTGGGTGTGGATTATTTACATATATAGAATATGAGGAGTATCATATAAATCTATGTGAGTGCTCAATGTATGGCTATTGTTACATATCTTTTTCCTTCCAAGTTTATATAACCAAACTCAAATACAGAGTGTATACAGGGCAATTTTTAGGGTGTGTGTGACCTTTCCTCTCGAGTTGTTGGATCGCATTCGGTAGGCCGTTTTACCTCTAGGCGCTTCTGCCGGGTGTGCCTCGGCACTGGAGAGTTCCTCCAGCCTCAGGTGGCTATCCCACAGGCTTTTACCTCCTTCGAGGGGGGTAGGTTAATTGCCTGGCACCTGAGGCGCCCCAAAAAGGGAATGCCGACGGGGTCGAAGGTATTTTTGGTCTTGCCGGACGCGTGTGGGCTTAAGTCCTGCGACCGGACCAACCTTAAAAACGTCCTTGTGCCATGTTCGTACGTTGGTGGGACGTATCGATAAATAATAAATAATAGGAGGAAACTCAAACCTGGTTAAATTGTCACTATAAATTTATTTCGCCGGAGAATATCATTATACTCTCCATTTCATCAGATGATCGTACATTTTTAACTTGAGGTTGAAAAACTTGAGGTTGCTCAAGTTAAACATATACGGTTATCTTATGCTAATACAGATAAAACGGGGTACATGTGATTTAATTAAAAAAGAGATACCTGCACACTATATGGTGGCTCCATGAAACTAAATGACCAGTTTATCTGCATCTGAAGCAGTGTCTTATCTACAGAAAATGACATCAATATGCGACTAGGAAAGGCATTGACTGCTATCGATAAGTTATCAATCATATGGAAGTGAAACCTATCCGATAAAATAAAACACTGTTTTCTCCAAGCAGCATTCGTGTCGGGTCTACTATATGGATGCACCTCATTGACGCTGACTTGGCGTAGATAAGAAAACTTAGACGAGAATTGCACAAGAATGTTACGGGTCATATTAAGGATATCCAGGAGGTAACATCCCACAAAGCAGAAGCCGTACGGCCGCCTACCTCCCATCTCTAAAACCCTTCAAATAAGACGGACAAGACATATAGGACAAGAATGCACAAGAATGTATGGGTCATATTGAACAAATCCAGTTCTATTTAACTCATAGGAACTCGAAAAACTCTAACCCCTCCGGTTCAGAGTGAACATGGAAATAATGGTAATAGAAGGGTTTCCCCGTTCTCAGAAGCTCCTGGTTAGGAGTCTAATCATCAGATTCCTTATGATAATTACACAACACTCGACATTGTGTGTCTTACCCCTCTGCTTAAGTTCAATAAGCTTATCTTACAGCCCCAGCTGTGGTGGCAAAGAGATAGCGAGAAACACACTGAGATAGAACTTCAGTGAAACTAAGAGAAATAGAGTAAAGTGGATACAGGCGGTAAGAAAGAAACGATAATAGACATGAACAGAGAGACACAGGGAAACAAAGACACCGACAGACAGACAGACAGACAAAGTAGGAAATAACATATTTTAACGAAAGGAAAAGAAAAGAAATCGAACAACAGGATAACGAAAGAAAAGAGTCATGTTAAATTAGAAAAAAATATTTTTATTGAAATAAATTGAATGCAAATATCAGTTCGTGTAGTTTTTTTAAAAAAAGAGAAAAATTAATTGTGTCAGTAACAGAGAATAAAGTAACAAAAAGAAAGCTGTCGTTTGAAAATAGATTATAAAAAATGAGAAACCATTAAATTACTGCTTAGCGATAAGGGATGAGAAGGACTGTTCGAAGAAAGATAATGTAGACGATAAATGGAATGCAATTATTATTATTTTCAATTTATGCAACTTTTTGTACAAGTTTTAACTGATTTATTTTTGCTGAAGACTTAGTGACAGCATATTTCCTCAGATCCCAAAGACTCTTCTCACTTTCGTAGTTGATATAAACACTTAGTTTGAGTGGTCCGTTTTTATCTCAAAATCCTCGATAATTTCATGCGTTTCATTATCTAGAACATATTTGGGTTTGTGAATATATCATTTTTAAACTTGGTCATATTTTGATAACTAGCTCCATTCTCAGAGGATCAACTTTCACAACCAGTAGGAATTAGTTATGTATTTATTTTGTGCCAGCTTGCTGCATTCTCCTCTTTCGAGATTAACTGACTCGTCTTCATTATACCATGCTTGTCTTCTACATACCTTTGCTTTGACATAATTTTTTCTTATGGCATGAGAGTTGTTCACGCCAACGTCAGCTGGTGATCTTTTTCCTTGAATCTGACTCAGAGCATATTTCCTCAGCTCTGCAGGACTCTTATGTGTACTCTAGCTGATATTAACAATACATTGGTATGGATGGTTTTGATTAGTCCTCTGTCTTTCAAATCCTCCAGTCTTTTTTCCAGGTATTTAGGAATCGATCCAAGAACACCAACTGCAATTGAGGGCACCGAAAACCTCATCTTTAGATTTTGTTTTATTTTACTTCATTCTCTATTATTTTCAATGCGTTGTTAGCTGGAACGGCAAAATCCATCAGAGGAAAATTTTTGTTATTTTTTTAATCAATACTAAGTCTAATCTTTGGCTCAGGATTAGGTGATCTGTTTCTATCATGAAATCCCTCAGAAAGTCATGGGTCTCATTCGCTAGGAAAGATTCTGGTTTGTGCATATACCAATAGGTCAAATTTTTATCTCTTTCACAATTCCCTGTGGATCATCTTCCCAAATCAACCATGCCTAATCGTGCACTTCTTTTGTGATAGTTTGCTGTATACCCTTATTATGTGATTAACCGTTTTATCTCTTTCTCTCCACAAGTTTGGCGGCCCTAACGTATGATGGCCCTAACGCATGATTGCTAATGTAATGGATTGCGGCATGGAAGGAAGCGAGTTCAAGCTCCTGTTCGACTATTATGTTCACATTCGGACTAATACCTTTCGGGAAGGTATGACTCTCTTTTTCCCTCCAGCTGTTGGTTAAATAGTATCACTGCAAGGACGGTGTTGGCATTAAATAACCCATGAAAGTTGATATGCCAGTGCGCAAAGAAATCAAAGAAATACACCACATCATCTGCAGTTCCTATTCTCTTGGGTAGTATGAATTATCTTACCGTTTGAATATTATGCTCAGTCATGTGCTCCCAGAAAAAAATTTGTCTATTTTGTATAGATGGTGAGAAAATAAAACGAAGTAAAAAAACAAAAACAAAAAAAAAAAACAAGTCCCACGCATAAGAGAAAAAAGAAAAAAAATATAAAATAAAGAAATTTAGTAGTTAGGGCAATTTGTACATCAGACGCTTACTTTCTGCTTCAGAGGAATTGCATAAAAGAAAAGAAGGAAGAAGGAGAAAAATGTTTAAAAAAGAAGATAAAAAGAGACAGAAATTGATGAAATAACCATATAGTTAGATAGATCGATATATAGGTTTCGTCAATATACCAGTTTTTTCATAAATCAATATTTCATAGTATTTACATACTTTTCAATGAATGTAAAGTCCAACCTTATCAGTATATATCAGTATTCTGGTCGATCTTAATAAAGCTGTGATTTACATGGTCAATACTCATCCTCTTATTATCAAGTCCTCCAGTCCCTGTACCAAACCATTTAGTGACTGTGTCAAGAGCACCAATTACAAAGGGTATCACCGTCACCTTCATGTTCCACAGTTTTTTCAATTCCCTAGCAAGGTTCACGTACTTTCATTTTCTCTCTGTGCTCAGCCGAGACAACAAAGTCTATTATTAGGTCTAGTCTTCTGGCAGAGATTAAGTGATCTGTTTGTATCTAAAAATCCTAGAGGAGTTTGTGTGCCTCATTTTCCACGACGAGTTTTGTGTTTTACATTTATTCGTGTGATCAAATTTTAGCTTCTTGCTCAATTCCCAGTGGATCACTCCTCATGCCCAGTCATGTTTAGTCTTATTCTCTTTCTATGCAAGGTTGTGGCATTCACAAATTTATGTTATTAATTGTTTCGTCCTTTTCACTACATAACCTAGATTTGCTATTTTGTTTCGTCTTATCTATTCTTTCTTTGATATAACTGGTCCTTATGACGATGTTTTGTGTTGCTATTAGAAGAGATTCAGTTTCTCTCTAAAGGTTTCCCTTTCTTTGCCATGTCCAAGTTTTCACATGGGAGATTTCGTTCGTTTGTCCACTAAGTTATTTTTCTTCCCATTTTTGCTTTATAGTTATTTTTGTTCTGCTGATCCTCGTGTTATCAACATTATTTCTTGTGACTATAATCAGTCTTTCTCTGCGATTGTCTACGGAATCTTCGAGTAGTTGTATCTATGTATTATTATTATTATTAGTCGTTGCGTATTTTACACCAGTTTAACCTGATGGTCTTTCGCTAGAGTCTTAGTGACAGCTAGTCTCTTCAAGTCTCCAGACCACCAATTAGTTTACTGGCAGACGTTAACAATGTTTTAGCTTGGATGGTTTCAGCTCATTCTTCAATTTCCTACTCTTTCAGCCCCTTTATCAATTTGGTGATTGTTCGAAGCGTACCAATTACAATAGGTACCACCCTTACCCTCGTGTTCTATAATTATTATTATTATTATTATTTAAAGAATTGATCGAGACGCGAATAAGTTCAAAAACATAGGAGAGACGTGGAACATAAGAAAACGTTCAAAAGCAAAAAAGAAAACTTGTCATATATGGATAATCTCTGCTGTTACGAAAGGATATGAAATTGTGAGCCGGCAAATTCAAAAAGAAGCTGAGAAAACAAAATAATTCAGAGGAAAAAGGGTAAAAGGATTGCGGATAAAAATAATGTAAAAAAAAAAAGATTAAAAAAGAATAAATGTGTTGCACGTAAAAGGAGGAACCATGCGGAAAACGAAACAAATTAAGTTAATAGGAAAACGAGAAAAACGAGAGAAACGGGGGAATCATATTATGGACGCAACTTCGCAGTTATATGTATATTATAAAATGATTGTGCACCAACCAGTCCAAAGGGTCGAAATTAACAAACAGATGCAAGAAAAGAGAATCTGTTTGGAGTTCGCCCGGAAAAGAAGAGAGATAGATTATAAAATAATAAAAAAAAGAAAAGAAAATTGATGGAAGAGAATTAAACCACAAAGCAAAAAAAGTGAGGGACAGTGATTGCATGTCGATGAGAATATTCAGTTGATATATCCTTTTTTTTCTTCCCTACACATATAATCACTGGAAGAAATGAGAGCCCCCAGTGCGTGGTATCTATGTGCATGTTTATGATTGTCAATTACTAGTGCATTTATTTCTCTTTGTATCATATTACATTTCCTAATAATATTTCTTCCGTACGGTATTTTTCCCTTGATGCTACAACATCAGATATCAATTATGTGGGGCTAAAATATTTGATTTGTTGGATCAGTGAAGTGAGTATACTCTTATTATTTCCTATTTAAGAGTTGGTGACACAATACTATTCATGCCCTGTAAGTAGGAGGAAATATACCATTTAGTCATTGGGAAATGACACATTTATTGTGTAATTAGTTTAGTATTTACCGAGCTGACAATTGTCGCAGTTTATGAAATAGTAGCGTGTATAATGTCTATACATTTGTAAAGTACCTTTAACATATCAAATTTAGACAGTTGAACGATTTTTCGACATTCAATTCTACAGATTCATTAGAAGTATTATTCGCTAGAAACAAGCTTATGTAGCATTGCTAAAAATGAATAATTTCACCATACACATTGCTTTTGGTGGGTACTGAAAAGGTCTTGCTCCAACCATTTACTGTTTATTACATTTTATTTTAAGAAAGTTTGGTCCAGTCGGTTCGGACGGGCCCCAACCAAGATATTCTACATGATTAGCGTCCTTACGACCAAACCAGGTCACGGGGTACGTCTCCTCTCTCTTTTTCAATTTCCATGTCCACCTTTCTCTGTATATAGCAAAGACAGCTGCAGCAGCAAAATACACCGGCTACGTCTCTGCAAAGGGGTTGATACTCTCCTAACGAGTGTCCTAGATATGAAATTAAACAATCTGTTGGTATAACTTCTGTAATGATAGAGCTTTGGGGTATACGGACTACTCTTTTATTGTCATCGCTCCCAGGTTCATTCAGACCCGGAGTGGTAGCACCTGATAGGGCCCTATCTATAGTTCAAATAGAACTAAACTGTTTAATTATTAGAAATATAACTGTTACATGTATAAAAAAAAGGTGTGGCAAAATATAGTGGTTGATATGCCATAAAACCAAACTGAATCAAACCAAACCAATCAAGGGAAGTTAGAAAATTATTTGTTGAACTGCAGAAAAAATACATGGATTATTATGTATGCTTCTTGTTTTTTGATAATTTCATTGTTAGTCTGAACAAGAACTTATTTGTAAACAAACGATACAATGATTTTTGGATGTGGAGAGTTTTGAATGTATCAGAAATAACAGTGCGCATATTATTATCTATATCACAGACATTGTTTGAAATAGTCTGAATACATAATGTTTTAACTTGGATTCACAATACATGTAGAGAAAGTTTCCATGATTTAGTGGCTTCCGGTTTGGACAGCCAAGTTGTAGTAAAAATGCGTAAATTTGCCTTACATTTTGTTTATGGTTGCTACCGAAAACTTCTCGATGCAACCAATTACTGTTTATTGTATTTCTATTTCTTAAACTAAAAAAAAGTTGAAAAATTATTTATTGAACTGCAGAATGAATACGTGGATTATTATGTATGTATTTACTAACATCTTATCATGGGTAGGATGTGACACAAGGTCATTTGAAGCAAAGTTTAACAGACTTGAATTCAGAGATTTCCTTCTCTTACACTCTTAACCAAGAGCTACCGAACTCAATGTGCCCTACTATTTGCCCATATCTGGAGGGATAGTATTTGAATTCATAATTTTTCCCAAGAATATTAGTGTTATGTGAAATGCAATAAACATTGTACATAGTTTGAACTCGTATCGTCGTGTTCATTCGGTATGACGATAGGCATTACATCACGGCTTATCATGTACGCTTCATGCATTTGGATAATTCAAGCAATGACCAGGACAAGAGCTTTTCAACTTACATTGGTAAACAAACAAAACAATGACTTGAGGTATTTGTTAAATAGTACCAATGTTGTATAGCCGTGATACAACTATACGTATACATATACATGTGAAAACATAATCAACAATAATGACGAACGAACACAGTTCATTAGAAAAATATACCTCTCACATTTTATTCTTAAAAGAGTTGCGAAAGGGTTGTATGTAAGAGGTGAGTCGGAGACGGAACAGGCTGCAACATATTGACCACAAGTTCCTGTGACTATAGCAGCACTTCTTTCTCATTCTTTCTCATTCTTTCTCAACCGGGGTTCACTGAGGGCCCAAGCCCTCTGTCTGAAGCTGGTTCTCACTGCTTCGAACAGCAACTCAAACTCCAACTGCAACTGACTCCAACTTACTGAAACCGTCTGTGGCACCGGTTTATATAATTGTTTGACGTCCATAATTGTTCGGGCATCGCAATTGCACTGAATTCAACCCGTCCACAGGTCAAGTTGATACCCTGAAGTTTTCGACCAGATGTATCTGTAATTTAAACAGGTGCATCTCGTAATTGACAGCTCAGTCGAGGGCCAATATGTTACACCCATTCTTTTCTTCTGCAAGGATTTCATTGGTATATGAATTACCCTCAAAGGTTGAAATGCCATAGATTAAAAGAACTAATCCGATTTAAACCAATATATACATTTATTAGGATAGTACATTTTCGTCTGTCTCCGTTGTATTGTCTTATCAAAAAATTGTATGCGTAAGTGAATTATTTATAATGCGTAATACTATACCTATGCGTACATATTTTAATAATTTGTGTTTTATGATGTTCGTTACAAAATCGAAGAAAAACAAAGAAGAAATCATATAGGTAATAGCGAAGATTTTCTTTGGCATTTAAAAGAAATATTTTAGATATATATATTTCTTTTAAATACCCTATCCGGTGGCAAAAGCTGCTCGGTAGCGCCAGGAGTGGCAGTACCGCCTTGAGCTACTTAAACTGTGTTATTACCCTGGTTGGCGGCTGATGAGGCTAGGGTATCGCACGTGCTTTCACGCGTTGTATGATGAAAAAAAAAATGGAGACTGACGTTAAATATTATTGAAGTATGAAAACGTTTTCTTTTCCAATTTTGTTTTGAACTTAGAATAATGCTGTGTCATCTGATTACTATAGTTTATAATTTATCAACGTTGGTGATTATCAAATACTAAAATACCATCTACTGTCTTACTTAGTCATTTAATGTTAAGTATAATAAATAATCTAGAAATCGGATTTGATCAAAAAATGCATTTAAAGGTGTCCAATGTGGCTTTTAAGCGAGTAATATATGACGATATGTAATCTATGCTAATGTCGTTTCTCTCCTGAACTAACTCGGTCCTAATATACCAAGAATGTTTTTACCTATGAATAAATTTCTTGATTTGGAATATCTATAAATCCATTTTCACCTCTCCAGGTACAGGTAAATAGAAGGACAAACTCCGTTAGCCATTGTAAGGCAACTGGTCTGAGAGAAAAAAAATCTGAATTTGAACCGTCTTTACCCTTATTCAAAATGACCCTGCGTCACAACATGCGCGTGACAGAGGGTTTAGAAAAAATACATGGTTAAACTACTAATTCTTTTTTTTTTTTTTTTTTTTACTATTTTGATAAAATCATGCTTGATAAAAATCTATATTCGATTTCTAAACGAACATAGAACTTTATCATTTGATAACTGCTTGAATGAGCACTGAAGAAAAATGAGAGTACACTTTCCTTGCTGATTTATTAGCCGATGGAGAAGGTAAAATTGTACGACCGAAATATTTTGATAATGACAAAGAGCAATAAACATAATGCTGTCTATAGTCCGAATGGAATGATTATGCAATTTCTCCAAATTATAGAAGTTATTAGATTCTCGTTTTGTAACATTTTATTTCTCTTCAGCTGAATTTCTCGCTCGTAGACTAAACCTGCATCTTTATTTGGCTTAAGGTCATAAATTTCCGGAAAGGAATTTATAATCCTCCATCGAGTAAAATGCCACTTGAATTACACTAAAATGAATCTGAATATAGTGTTCCTCGACAAGATAATGATGTTAAGCATTAAGAGACTGTGTAGGTATAGCAAGCTATTTTAATCAATTTCAAACATTTTATTGGATACAGGGTTGTGGAAAAGTTCTCGGTCCGACTAATAAGGGGCAGAGTCATAAAATGTTCAAGCTACCATTCTATTGATGGAGCTTTTTTTATACACTGGGTATCCCTTGCAAGGGTGGGCAGATCAATCTCGTTCTGCACCTCTCCTGTTGCCGGGTAGCCCTTCGGCCGGTCGTGTTATCTGCGACACGGATCTCGCCGAGTGTGTCTCCGTACCTGAAGATTTCCTTCGGCTTAAGGGGGCCTCCCCACCAGGCTTTTACCCCATTCGTGGGGTTGGATTCATCGCCCGGCGCCTGAGGCGCCCCTTATAAGGAGAATGCCGACGAGGCTGTAGGCATTTTTGGGAATGTCGGGCGCGTGTGGACTCCGGCCCTGCGACCGGACCCACCTAAAAAAAAGCCTTGTGCCACACGTGCCCGTTAGGTGGGGCGAGCAAAAAATACCACAAGGCTGGGTTATACATAAACAAAACAGGCTGTCCTGAATATCTGATAATGACGTTCCACTTCTGGAGCTCTGGGGAACGTTGACAGTACGAGATTTAATATTCCTAGACTTATTTGATAAACAAAATATTAACCTTTTGTTTGCTGACAGATTTTTGTGTGCTGGAAATATTTCTACTAATATAAATATCAGCTTTTTTTTTGTTTTATTGCTTTACATAAATACTGAAATTAGCGTCATAAGTGTTACTTTCACACTATTGAGTAATATATACGTAAGTAAACCACTTACACACAAAAAATAATATATTGTCTATGTAAGTAAAAAAGTAAAGTTGGCGACCATAGTCGAGGGTAACCCAAAGGCTCCCTTTTCGATAGCTACTACACCAAGGTGTAGGGGAGGGCGCTACTCCTTGTCTATGTAAAGCTTAACAAAATGCTACATTGTATGCATTAACTTTTTTCTTGCGATAAAGATATCAAGGCATATAAAGTCTTTTTTTTATTATGTTTATATCTTTGATCAACACAGAAACTTTTATCAACAAATTTTTAACTCAAGTTAAAGAAATAAAACCATTGATTTTGTCGAAGTGTATTTTATTCAATCATTCACACTCATTTCCTATATATATATATATATATAGAGAGAGAGAGAGCAGGCAGCAGGTGGCAGTAGCCTCCATGTTATTATAGACAAAACGGGACACATTTTTTTTTAATTAAAAAAGACATAGCTGCACACTATATGGTAACTCGCAGAAACTAGAGGAACAGCAGAATCATGGGCTTATCTACTGAAAATGGCACCAATACGCCGTTAGGGAAGGCATGGACTACTATTGATAAGTTTTCGATCATATGAGAGTGACACCAATCCGATAAAGTAAAACAAAGTTTTTTCCAAGCAGTAGTCGCGTCGATACTACTATATGGATGCACCTCATTGACGCTGACTTTGCGTAGATAAGAAAACTTAGACGTGAATTGCACAAGAATGTTGCGGGTAATATGGAAGAGATCCAGGAAGTAACATCCCACAAAGCAGAAGCCAAACGGCCACCGACCTCCCATCTCTAAAACTCTTCAAATAAGACGGACAAGACATACAGGACACTGTTGGAGATGTAAGAACGAACTCATAAATAACATTCTCTTGCAGACGTGCAAGTGGAAGATGACTATCTTGAACCTTTTTACAATAGCTGTGTATAGACAGATGATGTAGTTTAGAGGACTGCCGGAAGCAATGAATGATAGAGACAAATGGCAAGAGAGATAACAGGGATATCTATGCTAGCACCAAGACATGATGATGATGATGAATATATATATATATATATATATACACTCTCCAAAAATCAAACCCGTTATCTACGTAAACACCTCTTAAATAGCACAACGTAAGTATCCTTCAATAACCATCATAGTAACATCTACAAGCTGATTGATGCTATTTTATTGGGTTCGCTCTTGAGACCATTTTCAAATTGTCACATGACCCATTTAAAAAAAAAGAAACTTCAATTCATGTGCTAAATGTATGATACAATATCCGAGATATTATTGACTAACTAAAACTAAACTAAAACCCCTCATGTAATAAATTGTTTTCAAGAAGTTTTCCATTGTAAAACCATTCTTTAAATAACTTACGAACTCAACATCAATAATAAAATCCCATTCATTGATGTTTTAGTTGATCCAAACAGTTATATATTGACTATAAAACTCTCCCTCTCCCTCTCTCTGTGTCTCTGTCTCTGTCTATTTATCTATCTCTATCTCCCACTAAATATATATATATACACACACACTCACACACACACACACATGCACACACATATATATATATATATAGAGAGAGAGAGAGACAGAGACAGAGAGAGAAAGAGAGACGGAAAGAGTAGTGAGCATAATGATGAGAACGGTGTTAAGAAGAAGTCTAAATGTGAAATAACTTTTTATTTTAAAGCTTCATAGAACATTTTATTAAGGAAAAATAAGGATATAAAGGTGAATTATGTAATTCCAAAATATACAGTTCAACAACCCTATTTTGATAAAGTTATAAGAATAATCATTTAACATTCGAAAGAACAGATAATCATAATCATCAGAATGATTAGATAAATCCATAAAACTTAATAATTATTTTGTATTATCAAACATTTTTAGGGTAAGTATATAAAATAGGGTAATTTACTAAATTACACCGGCTCTTCGTAAGCTCTTGCATTGTAAACATGTAGGAAAAATCTGTGACATCAATGGAACTTAGAAAACAGATAGTCAAGTTATGTGAAGAAGATAAACTCTCGATTGGGGATATTTCAAAGATTATTGGGAAATCTAAAAGTATTATTCATAGTAATTTAAGAATACTTAAAGAAACTGAATCATGTGAAGCCAAGAAACCACCTGGCTGGCCTAGGAAAACCTCTGCAAGGGGATAAAGATTGATTCGTAATGAATCGAAAATGGATCGATTTGGGACAGCAACTGCTAACTCTAAAAGAGCTAATGCTAACCTTGACCTAAAAATATCAAGACACGCTATTTCCCGATGACTTAATGAAATAAATATGAACAGTCGATTAGCTTGTTCTAAGCCTTACATTTCTAAAAAGAACAAAATGAGCCGGTTGAAATTTAACATTGAACACGTCATATGGACTGAAGAACAGGGGGACTGTGTTCATTTCACTGATGAGTCAAAGTTTAACCTGTTCAGTTGTGACAGTAGAAGGTTCGTTCGAGGCATTTTTAAGGAACACTATTAGCCTCAGTGCACTATAAGCAGCGTGAAATTTGGAGAACGAAGTGTGATGGTGTTTGGCGTGATTTCCGCGGCTCATACGAGACTTCTTGTCAGGCTACATGGTAAAATTAACGCGACTAAATATAAAGATATATTGAATAGATATGTACCTAATTTGAGAACTTCAATTAATCAACCAGTGTATTTATGCAAGACAACGCTCCATGACACACAGTGAAGTCCGTTAAGGCTTTTCTTTCTGAGGAGGAGGTTACTGTTATTAAGTGGCCTGCTCAAAGCCCAAACATGAATCCTATACAGAATGTTTGGAAGTAGCTAAACGAAAGACCTAAGGAAAAGAATTCAAGAAACCTCGAAGAACTATGGACTAATCTGAAAGGAAAAAAGAGAAAATATCTGTTGATGCATACAAGACCTTAATACGCTCCTGTAGCAAAAAATGTCAAACTGTTATTGAAAGTAAAGACCAATACATCAAGTACAAAGAATTGTGAACGTTATTTTTATTTAGATATGATGTTTCCATTATATTATTAGGGTTTTGTCAATCGTTCTGATGTTTTTGATCATCTAGTTTTTTTCAAATGTTATATAATTATTCAAAGTTTATTGTGCTTTATATTTTGGGATTAATTAATTTACCTGTATGTCCTATTTTTCTTTCATAAAATGTCTTATAAAACTTTAAAATGAAAAAAAGTCATTTCTAATTTTGACTTTTTCTTAACATCATTTTGATCTATATGGTCATTACTATATATATATATATATATATATGTGTGTGTGTGTGTATGTGTGTGTGTGTGTGTGTGTGTTAATATTTTGTCCTAAATTAGAGACAATAATTCATCATACAAGTAAATTTGTTTCAAAAATTCTTATAAAACACAGAAAAGTAAATAAATCAGAGAATTCATTTCAGTCGAAGATTGAATATGACAATGAATACATGAGAGATCCTGGCTTCTGAAAAATACCCAAGGGAAGGGCTCTTGGTGAAATGTCACTCTATTGAACCTGTGGGTTAGCCTCCCTTTCTGGAGAATGTGGATTATTCCTTCATTGCCATTACTCGTACGTCAACAATATCTAGGATTTGTTGTAGCTGTCAGGGTTCAATATAGACTTGTTTCAAATTATTCATATTGGATCTGATTGTATTTGCCCTCCCCCGACGAAAACTCTTAAAAACAGTTGCTCCAAAAGGTAAACATAAATGTACAATCTACGTAATTTGTTGAGATTCCGTTAAAAATCTATCGATTAACCGATCAATCTATTCATCAATAATTGGCGGATAGAATGAAACTAATAAAAATTATTAGCTATATCCCATTAAAACTCATTGAAAGGGATGAGAGAAACTAAACCTAAAATATTGCACATAGATTCACGCAGACACAACGCTTCTAATTCAATATTCTAATATTGTTAGGGATTATAATGTGCTTGCTGCATACCCTGCATAATTGTACATTATACAGTTATTCCAGATATTTCTAGGTAATATCTATTACCGAACTAGGACACAGTTGAATTCAGTAAAAAAATATTGTGCTGTCCAAAACTTTATGTATATATATATATATATAGAGAGAGAGAGAGAAAGAGGGAGGAAGAGAGAGAGAGAGAGAGAGAGAGAGAGAGAGAATGAGAGTGAGAGAGTAGTGGTAAAAATTCTTGTGTCAGAAATGAATACATAGTCATGTGTCTATTTATAATTCTCTGTTTTTGTATTTTTCCGCTTGCCCTAATAATTTTTTAACGAAGTTTTCCCAAAGATACCTTTTGGTGAAACCTGACAAGTAAAATTATCTAGTTCTCTAAAGTGGTTCTGTGTACGAATAAACGACTGACTCAGAATTCATGTTTTGCAATTCATCACGTTTTCTTTTTCACCAAATAATTCAGCGGTCACTCATTCATTTTCTTTTGTTTTGCTTTCCATATTACTTTTATTTATTCTTCAAAGTGTCAATTTCTTTTCCCTATATATATATATATATATATATATATATATATATGATAAAGGGGGAGATCAAGATAGATGAATAGACATATATATATATATATATATATATATATATATATATATAGAGAGAGAGAGAGAGAGAGAGAGAGAGAATGAGAAAAATTATCAAAAACTTCTCCGCCTCGACCAAAAAGAGTCGTTTTTTAATTGATTTAACTGTTTTTTTTTATTTAGTATAGTGTCCTTTGAATGATGCTCCATGGTTAACAATGCTTCTTGAATAATGCCCCTTGGTCAACGATGCCCAAGTATTCTATTTCATCATCAGAATAAGATGTCTTTCAGGTCCTTCACAGCACATATAACTTCAACATTATTTCCAAAATGGCGACCACAAGGGTAGGACTTAAGTTTACCAAACAGGATAAAATGTGATGGAGTTAAGTGTAGTGTGTAAAAGAGGACGGTTTAGCTATAATTGGATGATTCAGCTACTGCTGCCTAAGCACTGTGAAGGATTCATATGCAAGTTAAAGATCACACTTATCCTCAACCCTTGAATACAATTTCTTCATCCAGTTATTTCAAATCAAATCCATAGCACAGTTCAAGATAAGTTTTTTTTTTTCCAGGTAGTTTATTATAAATATGGCTACAGAATATAAAGTAAAGTTGGTGACCTTAGTTGAGGGTGAACCGAAGGCTCTCTTTTCAATAGGTACAACAGCGTGGTGTAGGGAAGGGCGCAACTCCATTCTCCTGAATACCTTCCCAATAAAAAATAAAAAAGCCTTGCAAACAGATGTTGCCTGCTTTACTATCCTTGTGTTGGGAGAACCAGAAGTTTTCCAGTATATATATATATATATATATATATATATATATATATATATATAAGGTCTTGTCTAAACGTTTTACAAAATGCAAACAAGCGCGGCTAGTGTTTTGACTCATTTCACTAATCTCCTTTTACGCGTTACTGAAGATTATCTTAAGCAACTCTCTTTATATTACATGTAATACAATTTTACCAATAAGTTGGGAGAAGATATATGGTTATCAGTTTTCTGGGGGAATTACTCACACTCGAACGCAATCTATCAGCCCCTAGGTTTCTTTCTCTACGTCGTAAACCATTCTAGCCCTAATACCTCTTGCAACAGTTTGCCCGCGTTATTTATTTACTTATTTATTTATTATTTACTTCTTCAGAGTTTTTCACATCAGCGTTTGCTGATGGGTTTACACTGGAGTTTAAGTGACCGCAAGCTCCTCAAGTCTCCAAGACTCTTCTCAGTATTCTGGCCGTTCTCTATTATTATTTAGTCCTCGATAGATTTTCACATCAGTGTTAGCTAATGATCTTTCTTTGGAGTTTATGTGACAGAAGGTCTCTTCTCATTATTCTGGCGGTTCTCAACAGTGCTGCAGTTTAGATGGTCTTCCCTCGTCCTCCAACTCCCATGTCCTAGACTCCCTTTAATCATAATTACCAACTCCTCCGCTCGGGCAGGATATGAAACAAGGTCAATTTTTTTAGGCGGAGTTTAACAGGTTCAGAGTTTTCCTTCACCTAGACTAGTTGTCTAACCAAGGCTGAAGAATCTAGTCTGCCCTACTATTTACCCATTGCTGGACGGAGAATAATCTTAAGGGTATTAGTGCTATGTGAAATGCAATCAATCTCGTCCAGGATTTGAACTGGAGTCGCCGTGTCCATTTCCAACGACGATAACCATTACACCACGGCCACCCTGAGTCCCTTTAATAACCCTTTAGTTACTGTATCATATGCACCAATCATGATTGGTATAATCGTCACCTTCATGCTCCATAATCTTTTTCAATTCCCGAGAAACCTAACGATTTCGGACAAAAATATTATGGCAAAAAAAAGCCTAATGAATTAACAATATAACTAAGGAATCAGAAATCCTCGAAGAAGGCCCGAAACTAGAAATACACATCGATTTACTCAAAACGACACAAAAAAATACCAAACTGGAAGACGCCAGGCAATAATGGAATACACATTTTCTAGTTCAATAAATTCACCTCCATGCACGACAAACTAGCACAATAAATGAACAGATATCTACAAGGAACACAAGTACCCGAATGGATGACCAAAAAGAAGGCCATATTGATCTAAAAGGACCCATAACCGATGATGTGGAAAATATTAACAACACAAATAAGGGAAGAGATTTACTACACGCTAACAAGCCACGGGTTGTTTGCCGAGGAACAGAAAGGATGCTGCAAAGGTTCCAGAGGCACAGTAAGATTAACTTACATAGACCGGCACATCGTAAACGAGACGAAAATATGACGGGAAAAATCTAGCTCTGGCATGGATTGACTAAAAAAAAAGTATATGATATGGTTCTGCAAAGCTGGATAATAGACTGCCTCAAAATGTAGAAAATTTTAGATGAAGTCATAAACTTTATCGAGAAAACCATGGACACCTGGAGAGTGGAATTCATAACAGAAGCTCTGCTGAAGAAAAGATCCAGAGATGTATATTTCAAAAAGATGGACTCTCATCGTTACTATTCATAATAGCCATGATGCCACTTAACCACATACTCAGAAAATGCACTGCTGGACACAAACTTAGTATATCGCAAGAAAAGATTGATCACCTAATGTACATGGATAACATCAAACTATTTGTAAAAATGAAAAAGAACTGAAAACTCTAATAAACGCAGTCAGAATATACAATCAAGACATAGGAATGGAATTTGGCATTGAAAAATATGCCATGCTAACAATGAAAAACTGGCAAACGACATATGAATGACGGAATGGAACTACGGAAAAAAGACAAGATTAGAACGTTTGAAGAGTAGGAAATTTTCAAATATTTGGGCATCATGGAGGCTTACACCATCGAACAAGTGGAGATGAAAGTAAACATTAAGAAAGAATATCTCAGGAGAATTAGAAATTTACTCGAGTCAAAACTATCTAGCAAAAAACTTATCAAAGGAATAAATACATGGGCTGTATCCCTCGTTAGATATTCGGCACCCTTTGTAACGTGGATCAGAATGACCATGCAATAGAAATTACATCCCAGAGACGACGTTGACAGACTATATGTATCATGAAAGGGGGAGGAAGGGAACTGGCCAGCATTGAAGACAGTGTTGACGCATCGATACAATGACTTGAGGACTACAAAGGAAAGCATTAATAGGACTGATAACAACCATCAAAAACGATACTGCAACACGATGACCAACAGAATGACAATAAGTAGGAAACAAAAATGGAACGAAAAACAACGCTATGGGCGCTTTAAATAACTAATAAACTACATCACGTGCGAGAAAAATTGGACGTGGCTAAGAAAAGAAGCTTTAAAAAAGAAACAGAATCTCTCCTAATAGCAGCACAAAACAACGCTATAAGAACCAATCAAATAAAAGCAAGAATAGATAAGGTGTAACAAAATAACAAATATTGGTTATGTGGTGATAGAGACGAAACGATCAATCACATGAGCAAATGCAGCAAATTAGCACATAAGGAGCATATGGCTAGACACGGCTGTTTGGGCAAGGGAGACGTTCAAGTAATTTAAATTTGACCATACAAACAAATGGTATATGCACAATGAAGCATGTGTTCTGGATAATTACACACACACAAACTCCTATGGGACTTTGGCATACAAACTGATCACCTAATGTCATCCAGAAGACCAGGGCCTTATAGTAATCAACAAAAAAGGAAACTTGCAAAATTGTGGACTTTGCTGTACCGGCTGACCACAGAATAAAGCTGAAAGAAATGGAAAAGAAGGATAAGTACCTCGACCTTGCTAGGGAATTGAAAAACCTATGGAACATGAAGGTGACGAATAATCGTCACCTTCATGTTCCATAGATTTCGTATAGTAACTAAAGGATTATTAAAGGAACTGAAGTACTTAGAAGTTGAAGGACGAGTTTTTCACATCAGTGTTAACTGATGGTCTTTCACAAGAGTCTGAGTGACAGCAAATCTCCTTAAAGGACTCTTCTCAGTAATCTGGCCGTTCTAAAAAATGTATTAGTTTCGATGGTCTAAACTCCTCCTCTTATTTCCAAGTTCTCCAGTCCCTTTAATAATCGTTTGGTGACTGTACCAAAAGCACTAATCACGACTGGTATAACTGTAACCTTCATGTTCCTTAATTTTTCTAATTCCCTAAAGAGTTCCAGGCAAATATTGTTTTTATTTTAAATACGTTACTAAGACCGATATGCGTGACTATTGCAGCAATGAAGTATATATCTAGAGTATTATATACTTAATACTTTGATCACTCATCTATGGTTTATTTATACAGCTAACATTTCTACAACAGCCAATATGTGACAAAGAGCCAGTGTTTAAACCAAGTACATCCGGTTTAAATTCAGAATTTTCAATCTCCAATACTTGTTGGCTAATGCTTTGGACTCCAGTCTGCCTTACTATTTACCTATAGCTGAAAGAATAAGAGATGATTACATGTTTTTCTTGGTGGCATTAGCGTGAAATGAAATGCGAATAGCAGCGTCCAAGATTTGAACTCATTTGCTAATTCCATTTCCTGTGACGATAATTGTTATGCTAAGCACACCTTCCGGCATTGGTGTAATGGTTATCAAACTAGATCATATTATCAAATATCAGCAGGTTTTTGTCCTGGATATCACAAAACTGTGGCCTTTTGCCGAATCAAAATAAATAGATATTTAATAATTTATAAGTACATAAAAGAAATACAGCAGAACAGAATACTGGAGAGGTTGATTGAACGTGGCTCACATATAAAGAATTCATGATCAACACTAAATAATGAGGAAATTCATAGAAAAGCTTAAGCGCCTTTTGATGTAGAACGAAGGTTAGCAAACTAGATTTGCATCACTAGTTTACTGAATTTTATTCTTACTGCGTTTCATACAGGAAAGCTCACTGAATGATTAAGCGGAATTTCGTAAATGCATTCCTCGAAAAAGAAACGGGACTGACATTATCAATTCTAATAAAACAAGGAACAATCGCGAAACTGTAATCAGCAGGAGTCGGTAATATTTTCATATGAAGTTTTCCAAAATGTATGTGAATGTCTCTGTATGTGTGTAGTAAAAATAAATCAGGAGGAATATGTTTACACCAATGACTGTGTCGGTCAATATCAAGTAGAGAAGATACCACACACACACACACACAAGCACGCACGCGCATATACATATCACTTTTTAATACCCAAAATTCTCACGATCATTTAAAATTGCCTAAATACACAGGTTTACTAATCTGTGCACACGAGCGACAGTGTGTTATACAAAAATATATTTTGTTTTCCAATATCTTCTAGTCACCGTAACTTTTAAAGACAGTAATTTCTATACGCAAACATACACACACATACATATCTATCTATAACACACATACGTATGTATGTATGTATGTATCTATCTATCTGTACATATATGTTGAGTTTGGTAGAAAAAATACAAAAATACATATTTCGATGCACGCATGCACATGTGTGTATGTGTGTTTGCAACACACACACACACACACACACACACACACACACACACACACACACACACACACACACACACACACACACACACACTCACAGTATGTCTCTGTTTTTATTTCTCTCTCCATCCCTATATATATATATATATATATATATATATATGCGTATGCGGAGATAGAGAGAGGTAGACAACAGACTTATATGTATTGACACAAGGGTACGCTTCCGTGTATGTGTGTGCATATGTGTGTGTGTGTGTGTTTGTATGTGTGTGTGTGTGTGTGTGTGTGTGTGTGTGTGTGTGTGTGTGTGTAAAAGAATGTCCGCTTGCCTCTATGTTAAAACTAATAATTGCATTTACCCTATCCTCTGCCCATTTTATTTGCTATAATATCAATTGGTTATATTATTATTACAAGCAAATATCCGAACTAAATAATGCATTTAAGGAAATCGTCGCTTACTTACTCAGATTTACAACCCAAATATGATTAAAGACCGAAATGCAAATATATCCAATATCGTGAACAGCCTTGGATTCAGAATGACGCCTTCATAAGTCACACTTGGACAAATCTATGCACTGTCTCCAATAGACAGCACTTCGGGATTTTAGATTAGCGTATTCTGTATGCATTGCATACAAACCGGCAATGAAAGCTAAACTTTTCCTTTGCAAGTATAATATTACATAGCACAAGTAGATTTTACAAACTTTCTCTAAAAAGAAAATCGCGACTAGAAATATGTAATGAAGCAGTTTTATTTAGAAATTGCAAGAAGAAATGGAATTCAGTTTGCAGATTGAATAAAACTTATGTCGATTTATTTATAAGTTATTATTACAAGCAGAAAAGTCGAATCTGTTTTCAATTTCACACACACACACACACACACACACACACACACACACACACAGTGGGAGAGAGGGAACAACAAAGTGAAACACAGAAAATGAGACTCAAAGAGAGAAAAAACGATCAAGATAAAATCAGTGATGAAGTTATATATATATATATATATAAATACACTCTCTCTCTCTCTCTCTCTCTCTCTCTCTCTCTCTCTCTCTCTCTGAAAATATATATAGAGAGAGACAAAAAGAGAGAAAAGTGGAAAGAAACAAAGAGAAACACATCTAGGAAAAGAGATATAAACAAGGATAAATAATATATATATATATATATATATAAAGAACAGAACTTAAACATGGTTAAATTGTCAATAAAAATTTATTTCTGTGTATAATATCATTATATTTTTCTTCTCTTCGGATGACTTTCTACGCTTAATTTGAGGATAAAAAAAAGCAAATATGAATTACAGTATATATATATATATATATATATATGTGCACACGAAAAATGACAACATATATAAATCTAAATTTTCAGCTAAAAAGGAAAGGGGTTTAAACAGTAGAATATTAGAAAAATTAAGAAACCAGCAAAAGAATGTTCCTGTAAATTAACTTATCCTAATTTAAATATTTGCAAGATTTTTTCGTAGCAGGAGGAAATGTTTGAATAATGTAAACTAGTAAAGTAAATTATTAACTCTTTATATTTTTTCTGTTTAATCCCTTTTCATGTATTAACCCATAGTTAATTGATCTTTCAGTCTCATACGCCTAAAAAAAGAATGAAAAACTTTCTGCACTCATCAGGTGCCTTTAATTAACCCCAAATGGTTAAAGAAACTAACCACTAAAATTTAAAAAAAAAATCCTTATTGCGAATGATCTCTAAGATTCCAAAATATCCTTCCTTACATAAATCCACCAGACAAATGCTGGATTGTGCATATACCATTTGCTCGTATGGTCACATTTAAATTTCTGGCACATCTCCAAGTGGATCACCTTGTCGACCCAGTCGTGTCTTGTCTAATACTCCTTCTGTGCTAATTTACCCCATTCGCTTATCATGTGATTGGTGGTTTCGTGTCTATCGATACATTAACAACATTTGCTGTTTTGTTGCGTCACATCTATTCTCGCTTTGATGTCAGTGTTTCTTATGGCATTATTTTGTGCTGCTATTAAGACGGAGATTCTGTTTCTCTCTTAAAATTTCCTTTTCTTAGCCACTTCATGTCTTCTCGTTTGAGATGCTATTTGTTAGTCGTTTAAAGCGCCCATAGAGTTGTTTTTCTTCCTATTTTTGTTTCCTAGTTATTGTCATTCTGTTGGTCATCGTGTTATCAGTATTGTTTTTGTTGGCTGTAATCAGTCCTCCATCGTGCCTTTCTATGTAGCACTCCAGTTGTTGTATGGATGCGTCAACACTGTCTTCAACGCTGCCAAGTCCTCTTCCTCTCTCCTTTTTTGATACCTATAGCCTGTCAACGTCGTCTCTGGGATGTAATGCCTTATGCATAATCATTAGTTTTCTTGTTCTTTGGTCCATTTGCTTAAGTTCTTCTCTAGTTCACTTGAAAATGGGTCCCGACTTTCTAACGAGGGCTACAGCCCAGGTATTTTTTTTCTTTTGATTAGTTTTCAGCTACATAGTTTTGTCTTAAGTAGCATTCTTTCTAAATGTGTTATTTCATCTCCACTTCTTTGATGGTGTAAACTTCCAAGATGGCTAAATATTTGAAGGTTTCCTTTTTTCCGAGCGTTCTAAACTTGTCTTGATTTGTTAGTTCTATTCTGTCAGTCATATGTTGTTTGCTATTTTTCATTACTAGCGTGGCACATTTTTCTATGACTATTCCATTCCTATGTCTTGACTGTATATTCTAACTGCGTGTATTAGAGTTTCCAGTCCTTTTTCATTTTTCGCAAATAGTTTGATGTCATCCATGTGCATTATGTGATTGGTATTTTCTTGCGATGAATTAAGTTTGTATCCAGCTGTGCAATTTCATAGCATGTGGTTGAGTGGCATCATGGATATTATGAATAGCAAGGGTGATAGTGCGTATTCTTGAAATAATCTTTGGATCTTTGCTTCAGCTAAGCTTCTTCCTCCTACTGTTAATTGCACTTTGCAGGTTTTCATGGTTTTCTTGATAAAGTGTATGACTTCATGCGCCTATCACCATGCTTTGCAGGACCGTGTCATATACCATTTTTAGTCAATCCATGCCATAGCTATATTATTAACTCCTTAAGTTTTTCACACCACCAATAGCCGATAGTTTCTATCTTGAGTTTGAGAGACAGCAAATCTTCTCATGTCTTCAGGACTGTTATGAGTATTCTTGTTAATATTAGTAAAGGTGTAGTTTGGAAGGTCTGTACCCGTCTTCTTTTTTCAAGTCCTCCAGTACTTGTATCAATCGTTTGGTGAATTTACTAAGAGCAACAAGTACAATTGGTATCCCCGTCACTTTCATGTTTCACAGTGTTTTCAATTCTTTCGCAACGTCCTGGTATTTATCCTTCTTTCCATTTTTTTTTTCATTTTTACTCAATGGTCAGCTGAGACAGGAAATTCAAAAATTCGACAAGTTCATTTTACTTTTTTGGTTGATTATTACTAGGTCTGATCATCGAGACGAGATTAATTGATCCTTTTCTAATTCAAAATACCAGAGAATTTTGTGCGTTTCATTCTCTAGCGCAGATTGTGAGCTGAGCATATACCATTTGTTCATGTGGCCGGATTTAAATTGCACAATTCTCAGTGGATCACCTTGCCCATCCAATCCTGTCAAGTCTTAAAGTATTTCTGTGCTAGTTAGCTGCATTGGCTTTTTATATGATCGTTTTGTCTCTATCACCATGTTTTTTTGTTGTCATATCTATTCCTGCTTTGACATAATTGGTCCTTCAGGCGCTTTTTTTATATGCTCTAAGAAGAGATTTGGGTTCTCTCTTAAGTATTTCCTTTCTTTGCCACGACCACGGTTTCTCGCGTGAGATACCGCTTGTTAGTCGTTTAAAAAGTCCATATAGTTATCTTTATTCCTATTTTTTTTTTTTTTGGTGATTTCTGTTCTGTTGGTCCTTGTGTTGTCAGAGAATTGATTCTGCTAGCTGTAGTCAGATTTCAGCGCTTTTCCATGTAATCTCCAGTCGATGTGTCGATGTGTCAACGCTCTCTTCAATAAGGGCAAGTCCTCTTTCTCCTTCTTTTCTTGACACTTAGCTTGTTTACTTTGTTTCTTAAACATCCATCTGTTTTTACTATCTTCTCTCATCAACCTTTAAAAATAAATTTTGCCCTAAACATATTTTTTTAAATCATCTAATTTAATTTGAACGTTTTCAACACTATTACTGTTATTGCTGATTTTGATTAGATTAGGCAATTTCTCGAAAAAAAAAAAATTAGCGAAAAAAAGACCCCAGACGGTTGGTAATCTTTTTTTAATCTTTTCAGTAAATTCCAGTTCGTGGAGAAATGTTAAAATGTCTACAATAATTAGAAATTCCACTAATCATTTTGAAAATTTCATTTAGAACATTTGTCGTTATTTTTTCTTGTAAAGTAGTCAATCATTTTTTTAAATCTATCTCATTTACCAAAGAGTCCAAGAAATATGAGGTACAAAATTACTTCCTTATAGAAATGAATAATTTCAATTTTTTTAAATTATTAAATTATTAGTTTAACATCTTCGACATAGATATTTCTTAGATGAAGATAATTTTTACTGAAGATTATGTGAATAAAACTATTACTCTTTTAGCAATATCTTACGAGATAACATCTTAGTTTTTTTTATCTACATTGGAGACTCTAAGATTGATTAATTTTGCTTATAACTGATGTAATTTGTGAGAGGTTTTCAAGCAAAATTTTTTTGTTAACACATCCCATTAGTCCTCATTACTAAACTCGTTTTTTGGCGACCAGAAGAATTTGATGATGTCTCTTTCATGAAAGTTAGATCATGCATAAAACTCAGTGACCGGTCAGATCGTGGGGCTGAATCGGCCACTGAACGTGCAAAATGCGATTTCTATAAATGGTTACACCTACTCTTCACTTGTGTTCATAAAATGATCACTCAGCCCATTACATTTCACAAAAGTGACAGAACTCAGTTATTCCAAGAGTAAAAAAGCTGAAGTGATATTATGCCACTTTCGGTTTGTTTCTCATCGTGTATTCTGGAGCAATGGCTTTTTCAGGATAACAAAGTACCAGTAACCTGTTGGCGATATTATTAAAGAGAAACGAGAGGTTTTGGACCAGGGAATTTTTTTCCCTTCATATCGCCTTCGCTTCCAATGTACACATGTCCAGTGAACACAAAAAGCTTATTACGACGGACACATTGTCCGACCTGCAACGAAAGGAAATTTGAGACCTGAGTAAATATTCTGAAAGAGCCTGTTTTCATTTCATAAGTCTCATATACTATTGGAAAATACATAAATACAACTATTTTCTGTCAAGCTGTGGATAAATAATAGGGAAGACAAGGTTCTTTAAAACTGATATTACAACCGTTTTAGCAGAAAGAAAAATCAGAATTAACACTATTTGTACTCCACGAATTAATTGATCCTACGTCGTGGCAGATGAGTTTTGTAAGTACATACACATGCATTCTTTCATCACGATTAAACATATCGGCAATTTGTACTGCGTTTGAATTAATTCTAAATTATATAATATCTGTTCTCTGTAAATGCCAGAATTCCATTTTCTTGGTAAACTACAGCTGCTCTAAGTCCCAATAGATTTTAACGGAAAAATACTGAAAAGTAGTTCTAAGGAAAATGAGACTCTTAGGTCTTTCTCTAGGAAAGGACATTTTTTTCGATATGATTAAGACTTTTACTTCTTTTTAAATAATTCGGTTATAATTAGAACCAAATAGGCTCATGGAACATAATCTGATATTTTTTCTTGAATGTCGTTTAGAAATAAACCCTGGAATATCCACGTGCTCAACTTGTTGTGGACGATTGATATAGCAGTATCGGATTGATACAACCTTCAATTTTTTTAATAAATCCTGATTTGTATAATAAGTTACATAATTAATTACATCTCACTCGACAAAAGAATGTCAATTACGAACGTTGTCAGAGAAAATACATCCTTATTCTCACTGAGAAAGAATCCATATCAACACCAAAATGCATAAAGAAAGACCTAGAAAGCCAATAACTACCGTTATTAGTCTAAAAATAATAAAATTGTATATCTATTAAAAATATTTCTTAATTTTTGGAGGGGTCATCGGAGATCTTTGAAAGAAACCAAAAATTTCTTCCGGAAGTCACAGTTGTTGTAAACAAGAAAATGATATGTAGTGAATAATCAATGAAAATAAACAAAAAATAAATAAATAAATAAATAAATACAGATGTTTATCTTAAATCATAAAAAGGGTGAATCTGTATCCTTTATTTTGTGATAATGATCATCTTCTAAAAATTTTGTCCACTTTCAATTTATACTCAAACATAGAATAATCCGAGTTATCAAAACAACTGACTTATCTTAAAAAATAACATTTTCATTTATCAAAATTATGAAATTACTATCAGTAACTTTGAATTTTCTAGTTTACCCAGTATTTTTATAGATAATGATACTGAGTTTTTAAGCTATTTTTCAAAATTGTGCGTGTCAAATATCCATTTTTCACTAAATGATATTATCTCCGTGTCTGTCTGTCAATGAAGCTATTATTTCCTTAGCTTTTTATCTGTTTATTTGTTTGTATCTTTCTCTCCAAATTTTTTGATTCGTTACATAAATAAGTCATAAAAGAAGATGAAGTTAACAATTATTCTAAAAAGATATATTTCAGAGTGTATGAATGAAAAAAAGCGACATATTATGTAAAGGCTGTTGAAAATAATATACTCTCAGCTCTAGATTTCTCACTTTCGAAAAAATGCCTCAAATCAAATGTTTCTTCGAAAAAAAGAGATACTGATGTATTTTATCCTATAGGATAACGTATAACTCACTCAATTATCTGGTTGACTACATAAAGCTTCGCTTACTAATTAGTACATACAGTAAGTAAGTAAAGTTGGGGACTGTAGTCGAGGGTTACCGGAAAGCTCCCTTTTCAATAGCAACTACAACGAGGTGCAGGGGAGGGCGTTAATCCATTCCCTGGATTTCTCCACTTTACCCTTGAAACCTACCTTATAATGCTAACAGTTAAGCAAGGAGATATGAAGTCCCATATTTTGGGTCTTTGGTATGACACGACCTAAGATTGAACCCCGGTCTCCCGGGCAATTGGCGAAAACTGTACCACTCAGCCAATGGGCCGGTATTAAGTTCATAAATACAATTAAAAAAAGGATTTTCTTCTAAATTAAATATACTCCGACTTTATTAAATCAAGGGGAAATATATAATATGCAGCTGTGAAATTGTAAATGATATTTAAAATTGCAAAGTCATAAAGGATTTACGTCGCATGCATTTATATTTATTTAAGTTTATTTTTTGCTAAGGAAGGATTTGAAGTTTGATTTTTATTCCAGAGTTTGAAAGCTGTCAAGTCTGGTGCAAGAGATACTTACACCGATTCGTTTAGATTCAAGAAATTTTAACGAGAAATTATAAAATCCTATTATCAATGTTTTCGAAGAAAATAATTATTACAAGAAATTTTGTGTGTATATATATATATATATGTGTGTGTGTGTGTGTGCGTGTGTGTGTGTGTGTGAAAATATGTGTGTGTATATATATATATATATATATATATATATATATATATATATATATATATATATATATATATCTGGTTCCAATTTCTAAAGAATGGTTAATGTTATATATATATATATTTATATACGCACACACACACACACACACACACACACACGCGCGCGCGCGTTCGCGCGCTTGTGCATACACACACACACACACATATATATATATATATATATATATATATATATATGTAAACAGAGAGAGAGAGAGAGAGGTTGGTTGGTTGGTTGTGTTTGATTGTATTTCAAACCTTGTAGCTTCCTTTATGCCGAATTCTATATATATATATATATATATATATATATATATATATATATATAGATAGATAGATAGATAGATAGATATTTTTATTAAACGAATGACTTGTTGGTGGCGATAATTTTAAACGAGACTGAGTTGATTTTTTTGGCGTACAAATAGATGGTTTCAATTAATCTTGTCAAGCACTGTTGATTATATCCAATATAATATATTCGTTGAATTGCAACATGTATAGCAAATGATTAAATAATTCTATTTGACAATCCGAGGGTTTATTGCCAAATGCAGGAAAGCCATTGTGGGATATTACTCCCCCGTAGAGGGTACTGTCGGCATAGTGTACGGCCCCAACCAACCAGGCTGGAATGCGAAAGAGGGAGAGAGAGAGGGATGAAGATAGATAGATAGATAGATAGATAGATAGATAGATAGATAGATAAGTGAATATTATCATGGCTGCTATAGTAACGCGTGACGCTTGAGTTTTTGCCTATTGCAATTCTTTCGGAAGTATAATTTTTAAAAAATGTATGTTTATTTCCAAGAGAAAGATGTGATATTTTTTAATCAATTGTCAAAGTTTGTTTACAACGTGTGTATGGTTTTAAGATTTATGAATAAAAATAAATCATGAAAAAAATTTGCATAATATTAGAAATCTTTGTTTTCAAATTATACCTTCAAGCGGATATGAAATATAAAATGGTCAGATATTTACAGGAAAAATAAAATTATATGTCGAATTTAGTATTCATCTAAATGGAGTGAAGATAATCGTAAGCCTCATATATATATATATATATATATATATATATATATATATATATATATATATATATATATATATATATATACGTGTGTGTGTGTGTGTGTGTGAACATGTGATTTGATATATATATATATATATATATAGACGCACACACACACAAATAAACTCACACACACACACACACACACACACACACACACACACACACACACACACACACATATATATATATATATATACTTATGTGTGAGTGTCTTCTAATGTGCATGTGTGTGGAGGTGTTATAAAAATGAAATATCGAGTTAAGTGAAACTAAGAAAATTGTGGAATACCCTTTAGGCAGAGGAATATGCAATTAATATTAAATGTTAAAACTTTTTAACACTTTCCTACCACTTTCACGAATTTGACCCTCAGGCAGGTAGTAAAATTTATTTCACTCCGTAACTGAAGATGATTTTACTACAAACCCCAATATAGTACTCGGGCAATAGAAACATTTTGTGATTTTGAAATTCATGAATTGTATGTGTGTGTGAGTGTGTGTGTGTGTGTGTGTGTGTGTGTGTGTGTGTGTGTGTGTGTGTGTGTGTGTGTGTGTGTGTGACACATGCAAATCATTATAAGTGTATCTTTATTCAAAAGCTCACATGTAAAAATAACCATATGCTATTACATTTATATTAAATGCAACTTTTTTTACGGTATATTATTTAACATTTTTCATTATATATATATATATATATATATATATATATATCCAACCAAATTGTACCAGTTTTTGTAAGTGTAAAGTACAATTAAACTGTTATATCTTGAAATGCTTTTTAAAAGTACATACTTAAATTCTAAACATCATACAAATATCTATCTATCTATCTATCTATCTATCTATCTATGTGCGTGTGGGTGTAGTTATGTGTGTATTTGAGTTTTCTATCATTAAAGATATCATCTCCTAATGGGACTATGTTAATATCATCTCCTAATGAAAATGTGTCTGTGTCTCAGTGTTTATTTTAACGTAGTATACCTATCAAAATAACAGAAAATATTTTTATTATATCTACCATAGATAAGAACGAATTTAAGATTTTGATCCAATTTTATATTTCTTCTTAACCACATACCTCAAATTATTACCATTTCTTGCAGGATATTAATACAATCAAAAGACATCCTTTTTGACTTCTGATAATCTACGTATATACTTTAGTCACTACTAAGATCATCGTTAGACTTATTATTACAAAAATTGCAAGAAAATCGGAGTAAAACATGACGAAACATTGTGGATTCCTAATCCTTATCACGACTATATTTTAAACACAGAATATGTTAGGCTTATTATAAGAATAACATAGAATAAAGTATAAGTTTACATACAAAATCAATTGCTAATAGTTCGGCTTGATTTTGCCCCACAAAGTTACTCCTATTAATGATCTCATAATATGTTGTTTTAAAAGATATATACTGATTAGTTTAATGGTAATTCCAGTGGAGTAATGACTAAAGTGATTGTTTATGGTTTGGTTTGGTTTTATGGCATATTAACCATGTTGGTTATTTAATTCCAAATCTATTAATTATACATATAAACCGTTCAATTTCAAACAATTCAGTTTAACATAAGTTAACAGTTTAAATGTCAAAAACAGTTCTATTTCAAAAAATTTCGTTTAGCATAAGTCAATGTTTAGTTCTATTTGACACATAGATAGTACCCTATTAGTTGCTACCACTCTGGGTCAAAGTATTCCTGAAACCAATGGCACTAAATGAGTATTCTGCATTCCCCAAATCTCCAGCATTACTGAAGCCTCACGATCAGATGGTTTAGTGTCTTATCTAGGATACTCGTTGAAGGAGTCTTACCTATTTACAGAGATGCAGTGTATTCTTCGCGTGTTTATTATATCGTAATGTATAATTGCAAATTCCAGTCTCGCTATTATGTTCATTTCAGAACTATTACTCGTGGGAAAGGTACTGATTCCCTTACCCATTACCCCTTTCAGGTAACTGTTGATTAAAACCACTGCTTTTATTGAACACAGATGGCTTTGGCATTTGATAATCCATAAAACTGGATTAAACCAAGTCAATAAGTTTAATAATGTAATTATAATTGTCGTTGGCATCTATTTACTTATGTATAACTAAAAAATTTCATTATATGTGTGTGCTTGTCAGTCAATTTGTGTGGGTGCTTTTGTAACTGTTAACAGGTATGTGGTATCGCAATATCTGTTAGAGCAATGTATTTGGTATCGCAATATCTGTTAGAGCATTCTACTTATTGAATAAAAGCCGGTTTCAGTCAACTTTTCATAATTATAAACGTTTAGGATCTGGACTCTTGATGAATGTCTTGGAGGTGCCCGTGCTGTAATGGTTATCGTCGCAGGAATTGGACACGGCGACACGAGTTCAAATCCTGGACTGAGTGTATTTCACATAGCACTAATACCCTTGGAAAAGGTATGAATCCAGTTATTCTCCCTCCAGCTATTGGTAAATAGTAGGGCAGACTAGGTTCTTTAGCCTTGGTGAGGCGCTAGTCTTGGAGAAGGAAAACTCTGAATTCAAACCTGTTAAACTCCACTTAAAAAATTGACCTAGTGTCATATCCTACCCGAGCGGAGGGGTTGGGTAAATATGATGAATGTCTTTTTCGATCATTCAAATTCCCGATATAACGGCAATTTCGATTAATTGCTTATTCGGATCATTCACTCGTCCCTAAATGGAAGTATGAATATGATTTAAAAAAACCTCTCTTACGATGTGATTTATTTGAGATGTGGACTCAAAAGTCCACTTGTAGTCAAATAAATCACATATTTACTTTATTTACTATTATGGTCGTTTTTGACATTTTTTTCAAGCAGCAGGAAAAACAAGTAAAGAATATCATAGTTATAGAATTTAAGAAGCTCTATTTTATATATTTTAGTCTGTATTTTTCATAAATGCAGGAAAATGAACCACCCTATCACAGGGTCCTTACCTGTACTTATTCATTGTAAAGTAGAATATGTTAGGTTGATTTACCGCATGGTCAAAGTTTACGCTGAAGATGTAATCTTCAAAGAATAATTGACCGTGCGTTCATAATATAATTACTTGTGTATGTGTGTATTTTATTGCGACCGATAATGATCGGATTACCGCTTTCTCGAAAAACGATGGGACGAAGAAGAAATATGGAAATGAATCATGTTGCTTAATTTCCTTTTATGGTCATTTTTGAATCGTATACTTGAGCCAAACCGAATAAGTCTCATGATTTCCTCATTTCATATATAGCAATACAACTAAGAGAACAAAGATCAGTGAAACTAAATTAGATGCAAATTCGAACCGTCTTTCTTGTTATTGCTGATGGGTGTTCGTTAAATGTAAATACCTATGATTTGGAACGACGACAATTGGGTTTGAGCCAGACAATTGTTATGAATATTGATTAACGCGTTGCCAAAAATTGAATGATTGCAATTTGTGGCTTCGGGAAGAATGCCTGCTGCGAGACACACTTAAATGCAGCCGTTTTCATTAATTACAGAACTGTGTAGCCATTGGCATATGTGCTGTTAAAATTCTTGCCCCAACCATTTTTTATTTGTAAGGAAAAGAAAATACTGAAGCATTCTCTAAAAAGATGAACTTGAATAAAAAGTAAAGAAAAAATTGTACTCAGGTCACATATTCATAATATATAATTGAGTATATTTTATTAGTCTATAATAGGCTATTAATATTTGTGTTGATCATCAGCCTATTGTTGGAAAAACATAACACCGAAACAAGACATTGAATAGTAACAGGTAAGGAGCACATCTGAAGACATACTTGAAATGAACTTTTCTTTATTGAGTTTTTAAATGGGATATTTCATTCTCAGGATATATAGAAAATACGTTAATTTTTCAAAGGCTCGGCATTGATTATTGGGAAAATAGTTACTGTTATTTTTATTCAGTAACTTTGATTTGAAACGAAGCAATAATTACAAAATCTTAATCCGTCCTGTGCATGACAAAATAAAACTGAATTCGGTAGTGTGGCTCTAGTTTTTGAGATCTGGGGAGTATGAAGTTTCCTTTTATTCGCATTACTCTCAATTCCATTCTAATATGGAACTATTGAAACTTTTAGGATCCCACATATGGTTTAAATATATATGTTTGAAAATTATTAATACTGTAGAGGCGTACTTGATATCAAATAGATTTGTTTAGAAATGTTTAACATCATATAGTTTCTAAGTATGTAAAAAATACTCATTTTAGAAGTACTTGAAAACATATAAGTGAGTGTGAATTATTTTGTAAATTATTAAAGTTATCAATGTTTACCGAATATTATGATTATGAAAGATAAATAAGACTGATATTCATAATTATAGATAAAAAAAGGTACCGTTGAAAATACTTGCATTGGAACGTTAAAATATAAATAATTATGCGTATTATCGAAAGTGTTTAGGAGTCGGTGATAAGTTATATATAAAGGTTTATACAGGCTTCATGAGAAGTTAAATAACGTCATTGTCAGCAGTCTGTAAGGGCTGCTAGAGCATTTGAAAATTAATCTTAATTCCATATTTCTTGCTATTCTCCCAAATCTTTTTCTACCTCTCTCTATTTCTACCTCTCCTACTTTTTATTGATTTAATCAGCTGGTTAACCAATTATCTCCAGTTGATTCAAAATACATTAAACTTAGTAAAGGCAGTATAGAATGATATTATGCATGAATGTTACAAAACCCAAAATAAATTTTAAAAAACAGCTGTGTGACCAATAATATCTGCACTAGATGATCACTATGATTTTGAACACGGTTTCGGTTGACCAAACCATCATTACTACAAACCCAGGACACTTTTGCAGTATTTTTCAATACCAACAGATTTTGTTATTTTTCTGTCACATCATAGGAATACCCGGTCAAGATACAGTCTAATGCTATGTTGGCTTGGGCAGTAGAATACACTGACTACATCTCTGCAGATGGGCAAGACCTCCCCACAACGAGTGTCCAGCGTATGACTTTAAAACATCTGACCGTAAGGCTTCAGTAATGCTAGAGATTGGGTTAATTCAGAGTACTTCTACATTGCCATCGCTTCCTTGTCCACCTTGACCCAGACTGGTAGTATATGATTGGGTCCTATCTATGGGTAAAAAAGAACTGACATATAAACCGAGTGCAAAAAGTGACTGATGCTAAATTGAATTGCTTGAAATAAAACTGTTTGATCATTTAACTGTGTATAAAGAAATAACAGAAATTTTATTTAATTGTTAGTGATATATAACAATGCTTGGAAACATTCAACTATTTGCAAAAGGATGATCTAAAGTTCATTTAAAAACGTTATCAACAAAATGTGTTTATACATCATGTATATGTCACCATCATGTCATGCTGCTAACACGGAGGTTTTCTAGGCTATATTCTGTATCGGCACAGAGCTGCTGTATATAGGTTCTAGCTGGTGGTCCTACCATTTCTCGTCCATGTGAAAGGCGCCCACTTGAGTACATCACTTATGACCACCCCCTTACTTCTGCAGCAGTGTCCTACATGTATGATTCTTCTTACTTTGATAGTTTTCGTGATGGGTGGTTTGTGGCCGTACAGCTATTGTTGTGTGGGGTGTTCCCTCCAAGAATAGTTTAATATTGCTCGCAGCATTCTTGTGTAATTGTCGTCAAACTTTATATCTCTACGTTTTGTTAGCGTCCATGAAGTGTATCTATATAGTAGTATCGACATGACTGCTGCTTGGAAAAAAACTACGATTTATTTTATCAGTCATATCTGACTTCCATATAACCGATAGCCAATCCATTGCTATCCATGCCTTTGCTAGTTGCGTGTCGATGTCATTCTCGGTTGATGAGACTTTGCTTCCGATGTAGGTGATCTTGTCCACTAGTTTCAAAGGCCCACCCTTCAGAATAGAGATGTCACCTCTTCGATTAAAAGCATATATTCTGTTTGTCTGTGTTGACATGGAGGCCTATGCCACCTACTGCTCATTTAAGACTACGTAGCAGAGATTCGGCTTGGGAGGGTGTGAGTGTTATAAGGTCTATGTCATCGGTGTTGTCCACGTCCGTAATAGATTGTGCCGGGTATCTTCTGTTTCTTTCCTTTGCCAGCTTGAAACCGTTTTCTTTCATTAAATCTATAGAGGTTCCAAGCACGTACTCTTAGTATGGGACGAATGGGTCTCATTGTAGCACACCTACCACAATGTCGAAGTAATCTATGTCTGCATCTGGGGAGCGGACTTTACTTCCGTGATTTTTAAAGCATAATTATGGCTGCGACGGTTTCTTTGGGGACGCCGTAGGCGAGAAGAATTTGCTCCATCCTCCCTCTTTATATGGAGTCAAATGCATTGGAGAATAATATTTTTGCCTCAAGGATTTTTGCACGAACTCCTTCTCGAATTCAACGCATAGTCAAAATGTGTAATGTCGTTGAAAGATTTCTCTGAGTGCCATTTTTTCTTCCTAAGTATTTTCTCAATTCAACCGCAAATATATATAAACTATTTATGTATTTGGCATTAAATTCATATTACCGTCTCATTTTCCTCCCTGACAGCAATCATGGCTGGTATTCCTATCATTTTCAAGGTAAATATCTATACGCAAATAGTTATATAACAGTATCTCAGTACTTCCGACAAAAATTATTCGGATATGCTTTTAGAGTCATTTTTTTTTTTTGGATTTAGGATCTGATCATTCTGCAAAATTAAATTTAAAACAAATGCACGAAGAATTACTCTTCATTCAATATTAAATAACTTTACATTTTTCAACTGTTTAAATTTTCTCATTTGCCTCTTTTATCTAGTCATTTCTTTGCACTTCTTTCACTTACGAAGTGTAATTAAGCCCTGTCGACGCAACCTAGAATGCGATGACGACTTGTGGTGGAGACTAATCCTTGTTGATAGTAGATTTCAACCCATGCTAAAACTCCAGTTCTGAATATCAAGGGACTGTGGACTTTTTTCGCCATTGCTATTAATCTTACCGGTTTGCATATATTTTTTCTAATAATATTAATTTTTGAAACCATATAACATTAAAATGAATGATCATTATTTGATAGGAATAAATACTTGATACAAACTATTTGTGCATAAAATATGGGTAATCATAGAGAAACTTGACACTATTTAATGTTCATCATCGAGTGGTGCTGATAGAATAGAGACCCTTGACATTTCATCCGTCCCAATTGTTAAACGTTCTTGGTAGATCCTCTTTACTGCATCCAGTGTTCCTTCAGAGCTGATGTATATAAGTCCTTGCTGGTCAGCGAAAACTTGTGTGTTCTTATGAAGGAGACCGTTGCTTTGAGTTTGTCCTTACGTCTTCAGCAGTGCCGAGCATGTCTTGTTCGTCTTAAATTGATAGTTCGTGAAATGAAGGATGGGATAATTGGCCGTATAGTTGTTTTGGGGGTGCTGCATCCAGGAGTTACTTAAAACCACCCAGTTATTTTTAAAAGGACTCTGTTAGTAGAAATACACCAAACCACATAACTGCTTCTAAGTATTTTAATTAAGAATGATTAAAGCCATAACGGCCTTAAATTATCATTATTGGTTCTCGGGAACCCAGCATTTGCTTGTAAAAAAACGGTCTTTCGCATTATAAAAACTAACAAATATTGATATGGCGTAAAACAAAATTACCTGTCAGAGATGGATTTGAAGTAATCGATTCGCAAAGTTTAGCAAAACAGGATAATCCCGTGATTATTTAGATAGGCGCCATAAGCATGTAAGATATAAGGAAAATACAGATACAATTAACATGTGTATAATAGAAAAAAACCCAGAGGTTGTGCCCAAGGAATGTACCTTGTTAGCGCGAAACTATGAAATCTGATGCCAGTCCATTGTCTCCACGTTATAATTAATAGTGTCTGTGTGTGTTTTATTGTTGGTCAATTCCAAGTAATATTCATTTTCCTTGCAATGATTTGTATTATTGTTATTTTATTAGATTTGGAACATTATAATCTGCTGCAAAGACACTTTCGATGGTTTGTTGTTAATCATATCTTAGATGATCATAAAAGGTTTTCCTTTTCTTAATTTTCTTACAAATAAAGCATTGAATTTGTTCGGCACTGTTCTGTAGGAATGGGTTTTATATACTGCTTCGTTTTTTTTTTTCTCGATTTGTCTCACATCTCGTAAAACATTTCTTAATTTAGGGATACGGTTTCTCCAATTACTTTGGTAAGTTGTTTCTTGAAAGTTTTATGACAAGTATCTACATGATCAAGCATATAATACCGGAGTCAATTATTTCCTCGTAAGTAGTTATTTGGTTTAGTTTATTATAATCATTTGTAAATTATTACGGCCACATGTAACTATTAATAATTCAAATGATTTTTATAACCTTATGTTTTCAAGTATTTTTATTCAATACTAATTACTATTTCACAATGATATGGTCTAAAGTAAGAATTCTTATTCATTATTTGGTAGCATTTATTGTAGTTAGAGTGTGTCAATATGTTTATCTAATACTATTAATTTTTAAAGACAACTGTTTAATCGATGAATGGATTCCTGCAGATCAGATTGGAGCTGGGAGTAACGTCAAAGAAGTGTTACCTCAAAATTTGCTGGACTTTTAGAACAGGAGCCTTACCTCTAGCTGTCTTTAAGTGCTATGATCAGAACACTAACCCCACTTTTTCAACTTTTTATCTTTTTTAGCGCTCCGCAAAGAATGTTGTTACTATATGCTTAGCTCCAATGACAGTGCAAGGACTTGGTAGAAATATTTAAATATGACTTAATTCTGTTTATATGCTAATGGAAATACTAGACTGCTTTTTTTCGAATCACAAACTGGTATACTTCAGATTTTTCTTGAAACTATGCAGTATATTCTTTGAGTAATAACTTGACAAGGACATACAAATTCCTGCTTTTTATATATCTTACTTAACATTCTTTTGTACATCATTATTCTTATAACTAATCTTAAGAGCAAGATTATTATCTTAAAATCCTCATTATATTTTTTGGTTATCAATACTTTGAAATTATTGATTTTAATGCAGACTTTGGCTTGATTTCGAGTCAAATATATTTATAAAATCAATATCTTATCTAAACGCAAACAGGTAAAAGGAACATCTACACAGGTCAGTAGAGAATTGTGAGCATTTATCAACATTCAAAAGGTAAGAAAAGAAAGACAAACAACAGACTTGAATTCAAATCTTCCCCACTTAAAAATCCGTGCTCTGTTTGTCTTTACTGTTTCGCAACTTACTGTCTAGCTGTTGATTTTCAAAGTTTCAATAGCAATGAATGTAAAACATTCAGAATCAATGATAGACTGACCATATGTAGTTATTAATTACGTATCATTTTGAGTAGTTTAATAAATTTTTATAAATTTATTCGATTTATTCTGTTGTGATGTCAATTAGGGTTTTTGGAAAGCACTTAATGATATACACCCTATACGGTGGATTATTTTGAAAAGAATAAAAATAAATTTTATTACGAAATTTTTCCCATAAATTTAAATTTTGTTCTATTTTAAAGTGTTTATAGCAAAATTTATTTTTATATGGCGAAAATATTTGTTTGAGGATATTCAAAATGGCTGCAAATCAAACAGTCTTCCAGGCTAAGACAGAGGTCTATCATCATATTTTTGTTGGCTGAGAAGAGCAAACTGATTGAAGTTTACAGATTAATTTTTGTGTACGTAGAGCATGTTTCAGTGAAAAAAAACATAGTTTATGTAAATACTGCTTCTTTTTGCCGAATCTTAAGCGAAAATTCAATTTATTTATTGAATCACACTTATCAATTTAGGCTTTTCGGAAAGCGATTACTTTTTCTCGTAGAAGCGATATAAAATGTATAAGTATTTATAAGAAGTTTTTTGGTAGATTCTTATTATTGAGAAATTTTGACGTTGGTAACTGGCCTTCTTTTCTTATCCCCCGTCAATCTGTTATCTTCTTTGAAGCTGCAAAGGAATGGATGTCGGAAAGGAGAGAGGCAGAGATACTTTTATTCTCGATAGTTATTTTGGGGGTTTATGACTATTTATGACTATTGAACATTTTCCTGATCCAGTGGAAATAGACGTGATTTCCTGTCGAGGTGTTTGAAGAATTTCAAAAATCCTTTTTCGCAAATTGTGAATTTGAGTGTCCCCCATGTGTGTCTGTGTTCAGATGGTATTTTCATCTGACGCTACCACGAGCAAGCGATACAATGAGCTGCTAAGGCGAAAGGGTTTAGCAAACATGTGTCTGCCGATAGTTAGTCAGGAGATAAACGAATGTCCCCCTAGTCGAGGTATTTCAAGAAAACTATGAAATAGTTTCTCTTAAACACTATAAAGCCCTTCATTTAAGGCATTCGAAGATTCTTCATTCTGTCAGAGACTTCCTGGGAGACTTATTTTAGCATTCTTTATTTCGTGTTTCTTTGATTTTTTTAATATTATTGCATTTCTATTTCTACTTTAAACCCTACATAGCTATGGTGAGTATGGAGGATATGGAATAATTTCCCCGCTATAAAGGTATAAACTTTTAATGGGTTTGCTGAGGTGCAATAACTGAAACGGAAGTTGACTTTACACTAACATTTAAGTAAAGTTAATTTGATTTTACTTCCTGTTTGATAAAAAATACTTTCCGAATATCCTAATATTTATATATATTTAACTAGTTTTTGTTTTTATATCCTCTCTGGTTAAACGTAATTAATTTCCGAATAACTTAACATTTAAATGAATTTTACTTTCATTTGTTTTTATACCCTCTCCAGTAAAACCTAATTACTTTATGAACAACCTGATATTTCAATGAATTTAACGTACATTTGTTTTTATATGATCTCTAGTTAAGTTAATTATTTTACTAATACGCAGATATTTTCATACATTTAACAGACATGTGTTTTCACATGTGCTCTGATGAAAAAGAAATACTTTCACCGCACCCAAAGTATAAGTAAATAATTATCGAATATCTTATTTATAAATATTTGCAAAACCAAAAGTGAACTTAACGTCCCCCGTTAATTTTTAATGTATAGTTGTCGTATATAATTAAACTATCAAATTTACACGGGTTCTTTGAGTTAATTTTAATTATCATCATCATCATCAACATCTAACGACCTGCGTGTTTGCATAAGAAGTTATGACCGAGACATAAGTTAACTCCTTTTTATTTCTCGTTACCTTTGCACACTCAGAAAACAGTGGGCTGTTTTATACTCATTATGAAACCTTATGATATCAATTTCAATAAAAATATTTTTCATACGATTTTTGTGTGCCTCAATTATGATGTTCACCCAATCGACCTTTAAAGTTTATAGATTTGCTGGACAATAAGGGAATATTAAGTTCTTTTTTCTTTATTTAGTTATCTTATGTTTCTAATTAAGAAGCAAGCTGAAACAGACACTTACGATCCAGCAGATAAGATATTCTTTTGCACATATTACAACCACTCTTTCCACTTAGACATTGCATGTCGGTAGAGGTAATTTCTATATGATCTTATCTATGTCTCTCCCTCTGAGTTTTAAAATGTGCCTTATTTTTAAATAATGTTTTTATATCTTATGTAATTGTCAACTACGATTGCGTCATAGAAGATAATGAGGAACTAATCTATTAGTAGGGAACGGTGAATAAAATTATTACACATCTCAAATAAAGGATTTTATATCGTTTAATCTCTTGGATCAATTACAAAGGCCGAAGAGATATATATAATCCAATGACGGACACAAAATTTAGGGTAGAATTCTAGCTTTTTGTTAAAATAGGAACCAGTGGAGTTTCCTCGTGGTGTAATGGTTAAAGTGATGGACTGCGGAATCGTAGTAAGCGAGTTCGTACTCCAGTCGCGCTATTACGTTCACTTTCGGGAAAGGTATGAGCCACCTTATCCTCCCAGCTATGGGTTAAATAGTACCACTACTATTCTTCTTGGAGAATAGCTTTAACATTAAATCACCTACAAAGGTTGATATGCCATTAAACAAAGAAGCCAGGCCAATAAGAACCAACACTTCTAAGACTTTAGGGTGGTTATTACTCTCTCAGTCAAGGCTATCGTTCCTGCCCTCAGCTACACAAAGGTGGACTCTTAAAAGTCCAATTGTTATATAGCCGTAATACAAATACAAGAGGACTCAAATACACAGGAGGCACCGTTGTTCAGGTACGAAAGTTTTATTAATTTCTGACATCAGCTCTTTGACACGAGGAGAGAGACAATTCTTCAAAGTCTTTCGTATCATACTATGCTAACAACACCCCAACGCTCAGCACATCACGTGATCCAATTTCGATTTCTCAGCATCATGGTCGGACCCAACTTCTCCACACATGGTCAGAACTCATCTTCTCAACACACTGGTCAGACCGAACTTCTCAACACCATGGTCGGAACCAACTTCTCCACACCATGGTCGGAACTCAAGTAAATATTTTTTCAAAATCTTCAAAATTCTCATCCCATCTCTTCTGGGCATGACGTCATCAACACTCCGGCTCCATTTCCTGTCTGAGGTTTATTAGGACAACGGTGATTGTCATATCCTTTGCGCCCGAGCTTAAATTGTACCCAATGATATGCACCTGAACTCTTAACCCGAATAGTTCAAAGCCCAACCAAACTGAATGATAAAATATAATTAATGAAAAAGGATTAAAATGAAAAAAAAACATATGATTCTTTAATTATATAACACAACTCCTTTCATAAGAATTCTCGGAAAACCAAACGCCAAATTGCTGGAGTCTGATTTTGTTGGCAACACTTGTTAATTGCTGTTTTTAAACCAGAGTTTATAATAAAGCCTATTTTATTGCATTTTAACAGCTAGTTAAATGTTTGTCAACTCGTCTCCTTTATAGCAGTTGTTTATATCATAATCTAATAACTCATTTATTTTTAACCGGCTACAATTTCCCTTTAGAATCATTGGTTTCTTCACGTTGACAAACATTATTCATAATGAAAAAAAAAGATCAAAATTCAACCGACTCTACGCACCCACTTCTGAGACAAACATCCGTGAAAAATATCGGATTATTATAATATATTATTATTATAACAGATATTATAACGGATAATCAGAAACCAAGCTAGATGACTCTCAGCAAGCCTTTCTGAACTTCTCATGCACCATGTAGGAAAAGTGGAAGAAAGTACCCAAGCAACAGAGAGTGAACACGTTTAGCAATCGGCTTCAACATCTGGGAGGGTCTATGCAACATACCGCCTCCAGCTACATCTCAAATGTCCTCCTTAATTACGACTTTGGTACTCGACATTCCTCATAATGGACAAGCAAACGATATTTCATGTCCTTTTCAACATCAGCGCTGGAAAGCTACATATTCCTTTACAAATTAACGAACAAGATTAAAAAAACGTAAACGTTCTTCTTCTCTATAAGAAGTCACATTTATTTTCACCTGTTAATATTATAGCTCCCGCTACGAGGTCATTGACAATTGCATCTCTCTCTCTCTCTCTCTCTCTATATATATATATATATATGTGTGTATGTGTGTGTGTATATATATATATATATATATATATATATATATATATATATATGCAATTGTCTTTTTAGTGAACATAATATTGAATTTGAAGGAGTAGAAATCCTCTTTTGTTTTGCAAAGCCAATAAGGTATTGAAGTTCCCGAAGAAGAAAGGTAGGTTTAGTTTCTTTCGTGCCATTTTAGGGCAGCATTCGTAGCAGATCACAATATAGATGTCATAGAATGAAATACACACTTGAAGGACAAATCTGAAAATAGTAGACAGACATTTTATGATTTTAGGAATCTTGAAAACATGTAAATCATGATTACAAAATGGATATTTTGTCCACACACGGAACGGAATCTTTGAAGTCCAGTTAAACGTAGCTTGAAGAAATTTACTTGAAGAAATAACAGAAAATTTTGGTAGAAAGGTTGTACCAAACCCTCTTGGCTCGAATCACTTTTCTAATACCTGTAGCCGAATATGGAAGATTTTTAAGCTTTACTAAATGAAAAAAAAACCTTGTTTCTTTTGGATAGCTCAAGGCTTAATTAAGGTTTGAAAGTCATTTTAAATCTATCCACAGAGTACCCGTGAATAAATATCAAGGGAATATCGCCCTTAACATATCAAAATATGATGTTCAAATCATAGAACAAAAGCTCCATTCTTCAATGTAATGTTTTATCATTTATAGAATTTTATTTTTTTTTATGTTGTTTGTCAAACGATGATCAGTACTTATAGTGAATTTTTCCCGGTAATTCATTCTCAAGCGTCAGAGAGCTTTTTTAATCGCTTAGACTTATTTTTCAACCGTAACATCATGTTTCTATGACGCTTCTTAGGCTTTAAAGGATAGCAACTGATCACGCTTTCTTAGGCAAGACTGCAGTTATAGTTACATCTAAAACATCAATTTCAAACTGAAAACAGATACTCTCATTGATAGCCTTAATGACAGATTTTGTCTTCCTTTTTTTGATCAGATTAAATGTTCTTTTTGACTTAAGGATATTTCATTGTGGTACATAATAAGGATATTTTAGTAGAACAATAACAAATCTATTGCTTATAATTTAGCATTTTTCATATCCGGTCAGGATCAATTTTTCCCGCCATGTTCTTCTTCATATCTCAATATTTACAGTTCTCAGGAGAAAAGATGCATTTGCATTCATTGGACATAAGATTTGTTTTCTTTGTGATTTTTGTAATATCATATTTAATATAAAGGCCAAGGGATTTCGTTTTATGCCTTTGGGTTTAGTGAGGCGGAAAACCTTTCGGCTCTGTGCATGGATTACTTAGGTGCAACATTAACGCAGGTGTTCACGCGCCCGGGCGGAGCGGACGTGTCACTCAGAGATGTCACAATAGCCCGATGGGAAACGGGGATAGAGAGTGCAGGTGATGTCACGCACCGGAAGCACGCGGAGGATCTTGGTAATTTTAAAGAAAGTTAGTTGAGTTGAGAACTAGACACTGGACGAGAAGCGTCGACCTTCGGGGCTCGCAGAGGCCAGACGAATTTGTGCGCTATGGGCGCCGCACAAGATGGGGGACTGATGAAAAAGCCAGAATAGAAAAAATGTGTATCTTGAACTCAAATGTAATAAAAAGTTTCGTACCTGAACTAAGAAGTCGTAAGTGTTTTTCGTGTTTCGGGATTCCTATGTTTGATATATGTTATGAACATTATATGTACGTTTCACATATCCGTACATATTCATGTATGACTATGGTACATTTTGAGAAATTTCACAATCTTGATATCATGATGTTTCAACTTGACATCACGAGTGCAGAAATTATCACGGATGCATATCTCTTCGCTGCTAAATTTTATAGCACCATTTTTCTCAATTTGATCATACATATAGTTATGAAAATTCTTAGGAAAAATCAGAACGATTTTCGGAATGATCGATCGAGTAAATAATTCTAGTATATGGTAACCACAAAGAAGAACTTCAATCATTATAATGCTTAACAAAAAAAAAAAAAAAATGGTTCGCTCACTCTATACTGATACAGATTGTAATTTTACAGTGAGTGATGCATCTAAATAAGCAAAGGTACCTTTGAGTTTCTTTTCCTTTGAAATAAATGTATAACACGTAGAAAGTTTGCAACCGAGTTTTTAAACCCCAAAAGAATTCTTGTGATCTTATAAAGTTTCCAAACGCAAAATCAAAAAGTACTCCATTGATCCCTCGAAGAGGAGTATAAAAACTCTTATCAGACTATTGAACTAACTCGTAGTTTCATTCCTTTGGTTGAAAATAAATTAGAATTATAATTTGCTGATGGAGCTTCGGCAAGAATTTAAAAAAAACATCCTTTCTAAAAATAGGGATTTCTTATTTAAAGAAAACATAGGAAAGTGTTTACTATGGAGCAATAAGTGTAAGTTGGAATTTTTCAGTTTATATATATATATACATATATATATATGTGTGTGTGTGTGTGTGTGTGTGAATAAAAAAAACACACAATAGACATATAGACAAAAGCATGCACCATCCTCTTCTCCAAGACTACACACAATCACTATGAACAACATAGACAGAAACCTTACTATATTAACTGCTAAAGTTTATAATGTCCTTCTTCTCAGTCGTATCAGAACTGAATTTGTAAAATTTATTTGAAAAAGTCAGGACGCTTATCACGAAAATAGATAGGAGAAATACTTCTAGAATGCGGTCTCCCTAAATAGACTGTTGCCGCCATAACAATGCTTTACAAGGACGTAAAACAGGAATTCACTCAGCTGATGCTGCCACAATGCTTTTACAATGCTGGAGACTTGCAAGAATATACATTATGGCTATTTTTATTCGTAATCTGCCAAGATCACTTACTATAAACGCCAATAGATCTTATCAAAGAAAATAATCTCACATCAAAAAAGTGCCTGAAACATACGATATATCGAAGAAGTTATCAGGTATGCTGATTACGCAGATTATCTAAGCGCATCAAGCAAAGACCCCTGCCCAAGTCATATATCTACTATATAGCCTGGAACAAACAGCAGAGGCATTGTCCTTTCCATGAACTCAGAAAAAAAACAAAGTTCATGTGTTTTAAATTAGATGGTGCCATCTACACATGAAACGACAAGCCACTTATATTAGTAAGCTGGCAATATTTTCTCAACATACGCAACAAAATGGTATTGACTATTTACAACAGTTGCTCGAACATTGGGGATTGTTGTCTTTCTGATTGAATTAAACGGAATTTCATTTTTGGTAAAGAAGTCTCAGTATTTTTAAATGGATAGACAACCTACATTTTAACGAAACACCTGGGAAAAATGCTACATGAGAACTATACTATGATGCTGCATATTGATCTGAACAAATCCACGAAGCAGTAGCTTAAAAGACAGCAGCTATACGAGAATTTGCCTCTTATCTCACAAAATACAAAAGTAAGATGAACAAGATATGCTAGGCACAGCTGGAGTAAAAGAGACGATCTCGTAAGTGAGGTTTAGTTGTGGGCTTCTAAGCATTGGCCCGCCAATTGAGCAAAGACGTTCATCTGCCCTGTTTGCTCATTAGATGCAGGCTAGAGTACCTGCCCTGAGCGATGGACGGTGGATAGGGTGTCAAGAGAGTTCGAAGGAAATCTGTGCGATTAAAAAATACGATGACAAAGTGAACAGGTGTTTCAATTTAAAATTCCAGGTAATAGTCATTGGCGTAATCAGTAGAGTCTTCGCCAATGGTCCGGAAGACCAGGTTTCAATCCCTGGTCTAGTCATACCAACAACTCAAAAAATGGTAATTTGTTGCGGCTTTGCTTATCACTTAGCATTGTAATGTAAGTATCGAGGGTAAAATAGAGCAATCCAGAGAATGGAGTTGCGCCCTCACAACACCTCGGTGTGGTAGCTAATGAAAATGAAGCCTTCGCCTCAACCTCGACTAAGCTCACCAAATTTCTTACAATGGATCGATTCAAGCACCTGTTCCGAATGATCGATGTATAAAAAATACGCAAATCTTATATGTATACATACAATATATATATATATTAATTACTGTGTTTTTGTGTGTGGTTCTTATCTATGTCAGTTTCGCTGCTTTTTCATCGTCACAAAAATTCCTCTTTTACCACTGAAACTGCCGCAGACAAAAAAAAAATGCATCCTCATATTAATTTACTGGCAATTTCCCTGTTTTAATAGTATATTTTTTAAATTCATTTGTTTATCTATTTGCTTATTTATATATTTATTTGGTTTTCTATTTGTTTGTTTTCTATTTGTTTGTTTATTTCTTCCTTTATTTATCTATTCCTTTCCTAATTTTGTTGTTTATTCATTTATTTGGTTATTTTTGTTTCTTTAATTGTTTGTTTATTTGTTTATTTTACGCCTATTAATGCTGTTGGCAAAAACTTCCATTAAGTTTAATTTAAAAGAAAATACTTGTCGATGTTTAAAACAGTTCGAAAACTTGACATTTCTTTTTCAACTCCATGTGTTAAAAAAAATTGAAAAAATGTTATAGAATGAATAACATTAGACACTATTTTTTTGAAATTTTTGTTTCAATTATAGGAAACTAAAGTTGTTGGTTTTTTTTTCTATAAAGAACAAAACTATGAAATAATAACTACGAATTTAATCAGATTAAATTGAATTTATGGCTCATGAAACACGTCAACGATTTCTAGCGAAGACTCAGACGAAATAAGACATAGCACAACAAAAAAAAAAAAAAGAAAAAAAAGAAAAAATTTAAACAATAAAATAACTAAATGAATAAAATATAAAAAAAATGAATTTAACCACTAAGGATAATCTTGGTTTCGATTATCTCCGTAATAAAACAAAAACGTAAAGAATATGACGTGAAATAATCAAAAAAACGTTCTCACGTGGAAAATACAGTTGTAAAAGTGCAGGGTGGGTGTCTCAAAAGATGGATATGAAATTGATCGGACTTAATTGTCCGGGCAATAAACGTGTATTTATGATTGGTCAGAAACAATCAATTAATTTATAAATCATTACAATAGTAATCAGAATCGGTAGTGGCTGTCAGAAAAAGTGCGCGTTTAAAAAATCGATGAATAGCTTCTTTCGTTGTCCAAAAGAGTTGAAAGATTAAAGCTGAAATTTGCGACCCAGATTGAACATGTATATGAAAGCAAGTAATAGTAAGTACTATAACACTAGCACTTTCTCTCTCTCTCTCTCTCTCTCTCTCTCTCTCTCTCAACCTCTCTCTCTCTCAACCTCTCTCTCTCTCTCAACCTCTCTCTCTCTCTCTCTCAACCTCTCACTGTTTCTCTCTCTATTTTTCTCTCACTTTATATATATATATATATATATATATATAATTGCTCTGTCGGTGTGAAATACACACACACACGCACACACACATATATATATATATATATATATATATACTCTAAAAGTAATTATTATTTCAACACTTAAAGTTATTTTCATATACTAAAATTACAATCGTCACCTGAAAATCAACAGTAAATAGATACTGAATAGAATTATTAAACACTAAATATTCCCTCCACAGTAAAATGTATGAATGAATGCATGACCAAAGAGTGAACCACGCTTTCATTATTTTAAGTGTACAATATCAAAATTAGTTATTTGGTCCAACAAGATAGGGAATAACTTTTTAACTGTACTAACACATTGCTGCAGGTACATAACCCCGTGGCGTAATGGCTAATGTCCTGGACTCCCACCTCGAAGTAAGTGAGTTTAGAAACCAATCAAACTATTACGTTCAATTTCGAACAAATACACTTGTAAAAAGAATGAACTCCCTAATTCCCCCAGCCATGGGTGAAAAACTATTGATGCTTTTCTTCTACAGGGATGGTTTTGGCATATAACCCGCGAAGGTTGATATGTGATTATAAGAAAGGCACCAAACCAATCATTTACTGCAGTAGAAACCTCACTAAGAGGATTGACAGTAATGTATGAATTTTCCAAAAGATTCAACAAAATCTTTATTTTTTCTTCAGAAGAATTGTGGAAATTGGAATTGTTTGAAACAGATTTTATTGCAGGAAGAAAAAAAATGGATGGTTATTTAGTTGTCTTATTGTCATTATTACTCATCTGAATGCTTTTTACACCAACTTTAGCAGATAGTTTTCTTCTGAACTTTGAGTTACAAAAAGACCCCTCAAGGCTCTAGGACTCTTCTCAGTATTCTAGCCGGTCTCAATGTTCTATAGTTTGGATGGTCTCTTGTTTCCAAATCTTCCTCTATCTTTATTAAACCTTTTGGGGATTTTTCCGAGCTCACCAATAACAATCGATATCATCGTCATCTTCTTGCTACCTTTTTGTTTTACTTCTTCAGCAAGGTCTAGGTACTTTTTGCTCTTTTCGCTTACATTTTACATTGTGGTCGGCCAGAACGGCAATGTGCACTATTCATCTACTTCTCTTTTTTGTGTTATCACTAGGTCCGGTCGTCTTGCTGATATTAGGTGACCTTTTCTATATCATAATAACAGAGAACTTTATTCGTCTCATTCTTCAGAACGGATTCGGAGTTGTGAATATAGAATTTGTTCACATGGTCGAATTCTAGTTTAATGCGCATATCCCTGTGGATCACCTTCCCACCGAGTCATGTCAAATATTAAAATCTTTTTGCATTAATTTGCTGCATTTGCTTATTATAGGATTGATCGTTTCGTCTCGATCACCACATGAGCTACACTTGCTATTTTGTTGCGTCTTATCTATTTGGGCTTTAAGATGGTTTGGTTTCTTTGTCATGAAGTGGAGGTATATCATTTTATTTTCGGTGGTATCCTGGTATTTAAGCACTTTCTTGATTAAGAAAGTGTTAAGTGATTTGTTAGTTTAATCGCACACAATGAGATACAGAGACGCGCGCGCACACACACACACACATATATATATATATATATATATATATCCTGGAAGCATCACGTCACAAAACTACTTCTACGACTGTTTACCTCTCACCTCTAAAACCATCCAAGTACGAACGACAAGACATGCAGGACCCTGCTGAAAACGCAAAGGTGAACTCATAAGTGATGCTCTTCTATAGACCCTAACACATGGACGCGCCACTGTTAGCTGACTTACAAGAACTTATCGACATAAGCAATATGCAGACAAAGGATATAGTTTGGAAAGCTTACCGGTAACGAGAGATAATAGGTACAGGTGGAGAGAGAGAGCCTCTGGGAAACTCACGCTTGCAGTGTGACATTACTATATATATATATATATATATATATATGAATACTGGTTTTAGTTTTCCTTTATTTGTTTTAATTGCAAAGTTTTATTCGTGGGTAATTTAATGCAAATGACATACTCATATAAAGAGAGTAGTGGTACTATTTCACTCATAGCTTGGGTATGTGCAAAATTTTACATTTCCCAAAAGTATTAGTTCGAAAGATAACGTAATGGAGAGACTGGAGATCGAACCCACTTACTACAATGCCTCTTTCCTGCACGTTACCCATTACACCACTGGGAATCACCTTCGGATATCAGTATTGATATATGCAGGCATATGTTTATATATATAAGAGTGCGATTCAAATACAATAATCCAACGGGAGGAATTGATATATAGATAAAGTATCTCGCAAAGAGAAAATGAAACCAAATTTGTCTACTGCTTATTCATGTCTTGTGACGTTTATCCTGATATGAGCAGCACCAGAGAAAAAAAATTACCCTTCTTCATGAAAGGTTTTCGCATTAAATAACCCGCGCATGCCGTACTCATGTTGTCTCTTGCTTTTTATATGCTTTCAGAAAGAAAAAGATGAATGTGGCTTAAAATAGATAAACTTTAAGAAGTATATCAAATTTTGGGAAAAAGTATTTAAGATACTAACTATGGTAACAACTACATTTGTGCTTAACATGAAAATTTAACCACGAATGACTTTCGTTTTACTGCTTAAACCACGAGTAATTTTTTTGAATCTTGAATCTTGAAATTCATAGTTTAAAAGACAAGAATAAGCACAATTTCGAATGTATTTTTCATTTCCACTTTCTAACGTTTCATTTTGATCGTCTTCCCTATTAACGTTGTTATGTAAACCAAATAATTGAAAGGTCCCCCAAAATGATTCCTAATTTATTTTTTTTTCAAAATATTTACTTGATACACTTATGTAACACGATACAGAACGGTCACCGAATCGTTGTCTTTTGAAGAGGGCAGTTAAAGCTTCAGTTTTATTTGGCAGTTTTCTTTGACAAAGACGTGAAATTGCTGTGCCTTCGCTCTATTTATTATGGTTGGTTAAACCCAGTTATATGATACATTTCTGGCAGCATATTTCCTTTGAACAAATTTTGGACACGCATGCGTATTTTAAGATACGTAGTCAAACTTCCCTTGGGGCCGAATCAGCTTGCTGAAAAATAAGATATAGAACCAAAGACCGTCAGTGACAGTGCAAACAGAGGTGACAGATGTACATTTCACATGAAGAATGTCAGTGAGTGTCTGTGCAACCTGATATCAATCCACCTGTCGTACTCATGTTGTCTCTTGCTTTAAATCAAGGAGTCACTCGGCAGGAAATAAAATAAGTTGCAGTCACATTCACAAGATTCGTGTTTCGTTACTTTGTTTAATGACATAGTAACTTTCCTGGGTTATCTTATGTCAAAGCCATTCTTGTAGAAGAGCAATAGTGGTACAATTTAACCTTTGTCTGAGGAGATTTGGTTGCTCATACTTTTAACAAAGGCATTAGTCCAAAAATGAACCTAATAGCGCGACTAGAGTTTGAACTAGCTTACTATGATGTCTTAGTCCAGCACTTTAGCCACAACACCACAAATATCCCATTCAAGTTGATTTAGTGCAGCGCCACAGGAAATTATAATGTACAATACTAATCATAGAAGCGCAATCAACAATTTGCGATTCCCAACATTTTCTACTGAAAACAGCTCCACATGTTTTGCATACAGGTATTGTCTAATCCAGCATTTTATACATTTTTGCTGAAAAAAACAAAAGCAAGAAAAAACATTTTGAGAAAATATTTGGCTATAGAACAAAGCACAGGAAGAATTTGTGTCAGTCTTTTTCCAAGAACATTTGTATGCATGAAACAATGATATATTCTTCATTGAATAAACTGATTAATGACCAAGACAGCCCGAGGTAAAATAAATTATGTCTGTTTGTTTGTATGTCTGTCTGTCTCTCTCTTTATATATATATATATATATATATACTTTTGTCCTATCTGATGATTACCCTGTTTTCACCGGTTTTACTGTGAGTTATAAGAATATTAGTAAACGTATTCCATCTGAGCATCAGATTGTTTTGATACGATTGGCTTTTTGTATTCCTTCATCTTTATATTATATATATATATATATATATATATATATATATATATATATATTGTGAGTGTACGTGTGTATATATGTGTGACACAAAAACACAAATAACAACTTACTTCCCCTTGAGGACAAAACACCAGTTGATTATTTGTTTTATCACAGGACGAAGAGGAATGGTTTCCTTGAAATATTGCATGAACATATATTTCACTGGCATTAGATATAAGTATCTTGTGTCTTTTCATTGATTCCACTGGGTTATTAGGTTTTTTCCTTATATAGGCCATACCACTTTTATCAAACTAATATTAAAAAACAAACATCGAAACTACTTTTCAGAATATATATATATGTATAGAGAGAGAGAGAGGGGAGAGAGAGAGAGAGAGAGAGAGAGAGAGCAAGACCAAGAGACACACTGACAAAAAAGTAGATAAAGAGAGAAAGAGATATATTGACTTGGTTGGTTAGTTCGTTAGTCGGTTCGTTGGATTTTATGACATCATTAACCTACCAGTTTATTTAATGCACACACACACACACACACACACACACACACACAGATAGATAGATAGATAGTAGTGCCTTCAATAAGTTTCCATAGTTTTTTGTGCAGGCATTTAAACTGTTGTAGACTTTTGAAAAATCAGTATGTTATTGCTATACATCTTATGAGATGACTGATCATTTTTTATCATTTCAGGTTCAAATGAACAGCTACAGTAGCAATTGGAACATACCATACTAAAGCCTGATTGTCACAGCTGGTGAATTTCAAAAATGCAATCTGGACGTGAGGACACATTAGAAGAACGATATACCATAAAATTCAGTTTTAAACTTGGAAAAATTGACACAGAAACGTATGGAATGCTTCAGACTGATTTTGGAGCATCTTGCATGAATCGAGCATAAGTTTTTGAGTGGCATAAGAGATTCAAGGAAGGCAGGGAGTCTATGAGGGATGATGAAAGGTGTGGGGGGAGTAAGGAAATCAATAGACCAGAGTTGATTGGCCAAAGGGTAAGGGATAGGGTTAGGGTTACTATGTTGAGGTTTTAAGGGAGTTCAGGAAGAGATTCTGTGTGACTTTTGCTAATTCCCTAAGCTCAGAAGCTCTCCTTATGAGACAATTGAGGAGATGAAATAGGCTGTGACGAAGGTCATTGACACGTTAACACAAGAGGACTTCCATGGTACCTTCCAGAAGTTGTTGGAACGGTACAACAAGTGCATTGCAGCCGGAGGAGATTACTTCGAAGGGGACTATAGTTTCATGTGAGTACTATCAATAAAAGTGCCGATACGAGAAAAGTCTGGAAATTTGCTTAATGATCCTCATAGATATGATTTGTAAACAAACAAATTGTTGATAACATTTTAAACGTGAAAGGTTATTTATTTTTCCACAGTTAAATAATTTCAAGTATCCCTGTCATACACGAATAATTCTGTTTAGGATTAATCATTTGATTGCATACAGTCAAATGCTATCAAGTATTGGTATATAAAGCAAAACATTTAATATCGGTTACTAGTTTGCTCACAGTTTAAAAATTAAGCATTTCTATTAACCCATAAATTTGGACACCCCCCAGATAAGAGTGGACCTTGGAGTAATAGAAATGAAGGGTACTTCACATGGCTCAAAGTTCCAAGTGTGAAGCCTGGCCATCAGATGCAGGTTAGTGTCATATCCAGGGAGAGACTCGTTCCTCAGCAGAGATGCAGTTTGCATATTCGACAGGCCCAGCCGATTTAATAGATATATAGATAGATAGATAGATATGAAATTTCATCTAAAAAAATTAAGATTAGATATAATTGGACAATAATAAAATCTATGTATATTATAATCGGCTATTAACTAAAACTTACACAGTATTGGATGGCATCTAATTGGATGTTTAAAAAAAGAATAGCAAATGAATGACGAAAAGTTTTCGTTTGTGCAAGTTTTGATAAAATATACAAAAAAAAACATTGTAGAGGATTCGTTTGTATAGTGGTTATCGTCGTTGAAAATGAATATTGCGACAATCTTGAAAATGACAGTTTGAATTTGACATAGAACTAGTAACCTTTGGATTGGTATGAATCCGATTCTTCACCCTCCAGCTATGGAGGGTGTGTTCTCGTGGTGTAATGGTTAAAACGATAGACTGCGGAATCGCAGTACGCGAATTCGTATTCCAGTCGCTCTATTACATTCACTTTTGGGCAAATACCCTTCGGGAATTTATGAACCCTCTTATCCTCCCAGCTATGGGTTGAATAGTAGCACTACTATTCTTCTAGGAGAATGGTTTTGGCATTAAATAACCTACAGAGGTTGATATGCCATTAAACAAAGGAACCAAACCAAACCGCCTATGGAAAATAGTTGGGTAGACTGTACTATTTAACCTTGATATCGCAGCCAGTCTAAAAGAAAAAAAAAATTAATTGAAACTTGTTAAACTAAGAATTAGAAATAGACTTTTGTCATCTCCAAATCGTGCATAGTGGTTGTTAGATATATTTACAAAAAGCATAGTGATTTGGGAACGTGCTTTTTCTTCATATTTTTTTTATTATGTCCCTGAATATATTCTAAAGAAATTTATTCTTAATATTGGTATTTTGTCCAAATATTCTTTTACAAATTGACAATGAAATTAACTTTTATGCAGATTTTCGAGTTTCCCTTGAAGGTTTAAATTCTAATCTTGGTTCTGTTCTATCGTACCGTATCTCAGAAATGACTTTGTTTCTATATCTTCTCTCTTGTCGGCGGGCCTTATAATACGCTGATAGCATCCTCATCAGAAGGGTAAGACGCCCATCTAAATAAAATTGGAGTGTTTCCTCAGAGTGACATTAAATTACATCTGGAACTGAGTATACTGTTCTGGAGCTCTGAGGAGAATGGTATTCCCTTTATTGCTATTACGCCAGGGTCGACTCTGATACCGTGTTGGTGCACATGTTAGCTTTCCATCTCTGGTTAAACTAGATATCTTTTAAAGCTTTTCGTATCCAAGTGCAAAAGCTCTCTCAAGAAGCGATTACAAATATATTGTCACGTGGTCTGCCACTGAGAGAAGAGAAGTAAGATCAATTTCCCCTACCCTTCTGTGTTTGAATTAACAGGCCTCAAAGATTGACCGTTAAAAGAAAGATATGAATAAAGGTCAATTCTTCACGGCCGAAGTAACGAATCCAGTTAGAATGTAGGTCAAACGATCTGCACTCCATAAGCCCAACCGGTTGGATAGAGAAGGGGATATAGAGATCATGATAGTAGCTCGAATGAATCGCATGACAGGGTGAAGGAAGAAGAAAGAGGCCATATGATTGGCCAGAACCCTAAAGCCGGAAGTAGTAGCCCTTTCGTCAGAGGAAATAGGAATAAAGAATTCAATTTTTAGGACGGATGTCACCGTGATAGGACGTGTGATCTGAGGCCAAAACTACGGGCGAAGAAGTGGAGCCGAGTTTTAGGGCAGGAGTTGGCGTGACAAGATGTGTTGAGACTGTCGCCGAAACTCCGGAGAAAAGCGGAAAGAGTTCTTGGATAGGAGATAACAGAATCCTGCTAGCCCGTTAAAGAAAATACTCTGCGAAGAAACCCGTCGAAAAAGCTAAGTAAACCTTCAAACTGTTTCCTCCCTCCACCCTTCCTAAGTATTGCAATTGTATGAGCGCGCTCTCTCTCTCTCTCTCTCTCTCAATTTAAAGAAAGAAGAAAGAAAGGAAAAAGGAAGAAAGAAAGACATTTGTATTTGATTTTGTTTGCTGGTAATATAGCCGGCACGTTAAATATTTGCTTGTGTCCGCACGTATTAAAAACTTTTTTATATTTTAAATGTCCCCTCGTGTCGAAACTCATTCGTTGTGTTGCTTGCCTATCGAGTTGCCTTCTTTTGGATATTCCTTTTCAGCTTCATTCGCTTCAATTTATTCTCGCTAAATGTCCTATTAGCCTTTTAAAATATTACACGGGAATTGTCGACTACAGTAAAGAATAATATTTCATCTCAACCTAGAGGCCCATATCTTCAGTTATCCTAGGGGGCGTAGGAAGAGGAAGCGGTCTGGTGGGTGTGTGTGCAACGTAAAAATTGGAAACCCCTTGACAGCGGCGTTCAGTCTATCCCCAAATTAACCCTCACATTATCTGCCAATTCCCATGTGCCCGAAAAAAGGAATATTTAACTAAGACTTATTTTGCGAGGGATCAAGTTCCAGACTGCCCCGACTTCACACGTGCGAAAAATAAACTCAAGTCCTGGGAAATAATATTTTCGGCACCGTCACAATATGTAAATAAGCACGAATAATGAAAGGGATTCCCTAACTTCCATGCGCAAAATGAACATTCATGGTTTAACAAGTTGTTTAAATTAATCATCTTTCTTCTTTTTTTCTGGTACTTTTATTTTGTGTGGGATGATAACTAAGCTCAGCTTGCTTGACGGTTGCTGCTGTTGAATATGAACTTTGCCTATCCTTTGCATCATTATCCTCGACTAAAACCACTCTCATCCACAGGATCAAATACGTTTTACTTTGTTCTCTTCTCACTCTTCTCTCTATCTTTCTCTATCTATATATATATCTCTCAACTATTATTATCTCTCTCTCTCTCTCTCTCTCTCTCTCTCTCTCTCTCTCTCTCTCTCTCTCTCTCTCATTGATCCCCTCGTTTGATGAATTTAAAGATATCGATACCCAGTACAACTTGTTATTTAACGCTCAACACATTGCATTGCCTTCGATTTTCCCCAGTGTATTGCAACAAAATATTATTTAAACCAATCCGAGCATTTTGGTGGAGATTAAGAACAAAGTTACATACGCAAAAAAAACCCCCATCTTTTTCGATTATATAAGTGCGATTCCTAAACCGAAATCGATAAAGAGAAAATCTGCTTTTGGGTCTAGATATTTCAGAATGTAGCATCTCTGTACATAAACAAGGGGATATTTAATAATAAATTGAAGAAAAAAAACACTTTTGCAGTTTTTAGATTTTCAAAAAAAGAGTCAAGATTTTGTTTCATTAGTGTGTTACATTTGCAATGGAAAAAATCATATCCCTGTAATTAAAATATATTCAAAAAAAGGTAGAAGTTATATGAATAGGATTCCTATTAGCTCAATCATTGATATTGTCCATTGCTGAAAAAAAATTCGGTGTATTCATATATTATGTACTGAGTCATTAAATAAATAAATGATTTTACCGGCATGCCAAACATTACTGGATTATTTTAAATTAAAATGATAGAAAATTGCTTAATTCTGTTCTTTTGTTGTTTTTATATGGAATTATGTATATATTTTTATATCAAGTTGTCCATTCCAATAAAAATGATTTGCAAACTGATTTATTTGAATAAAAGACGGGACCAGAAGAAGAACTATGTCTCCACACCATAGTGAAACTTAGCCAAATTTTCACTATGATCCGGAGATAATCTTACTTAGGTTTTTTCTATGGAAAAAAGAGGATACTTCACAATTATAAGATCAGCAGAACTAGATGGATTTTAGTGCAATACACAGGATATCCATTTTGGGGTTCTGACCCTTTTGCAGTGGTTATAGTTAGCTTACTCCGAACACAAGCAATATATATATATATATATATATATATATATATATATATATATATATATATATATATATAAGACAGTATTTAATCCGGTTAATCCGGAGTTGGGAACAATTCCATGCAGGACAATTAAAATAATGAAATATAGAATGTTAAATTTAAGTAATCCCGGTAGAGAGCTCAAAGCAAATAAAGTCCACCGAACAAATTATTGAAAAGAAAACAACAATCAAGAAATAAATTTAATGCTATCCAGTTAAAAAGTATTGATATAAATCATTGCTCTGAAATGTTAACTAGCCTTCTTCACATCAAACAAGAATATCTGACCGACTGTTGATTTATTTACACACACACACACACACACACATATATATATATATATATATATATATTCAAAAATAATCCAATAATTTTTTTTCTTTTTTTTAGGATAAAAATTATCGCACTGCGGATTTTAGCGACATTGAGCTCTTTTCCAGAAATAATTAAATTTTGTAATCTATTTTTGAATATTTTATTTGTATTAATTGGAATTATTCCCTATTCCGTATTCACTGGATAGAATAATATATATATATATATATATATATATGTGTGTGTGTGTGTATGTGTATGCGTGTGTGTATGTGTATATGTATATATATATGCATATATATAATACCCTGTCGATTGGGCTTTTTATACGCTACCTGTCTCTCCTGCATATGAGCCAGTTACCATAAAACAGAGTGTTTGGTGTATGACACATTTCTAGAACTCACGGAAAAGTGTGTATCTTATCATTAATACCTAGTTCTCCGTAACACAAACTGGTAGAAACTGTTAGATATATTTACAAAATAATTTCCTTACATAAGAATAACTGAAATCATATAACCAAACGCAAAAACTTAATAATCTACACAAAAATATGTATATAAGCACACAATGTACACAATTCTCTTATTTCTCAATATTGAATAACTCCAGGTGATTTTACAAGCCTTTCAAATCATGCAACTAATCATATATATATATATATATATATATATATATATATACTAGAAGCAATAGTTAGAGGTTACCCAGCATTTCTATAATAAAACTTTTAAGAGAGATAATTCGGTATTTTTTCAAGATTTATTCCTCACATACATTCTCTTTTTACAACCACAAAGTTCATATTGGACTCGTGTAACATACCCACGTCCAAAAATACGACCAAGAAATTTACATGCATAAAACGTTAATGATGTTCATAAGCATAGAATGTTCATACGCATATAAGAATCGGAAAACACTCGAAACACTTACGACTCTCTTTTTTGGTTCAGGTACAAAACTTTTTATTACCTTTATGAGTTTACGGTTTTCCGACAATTGGAGAGAGACACAATTTCTTTCTATGCTGACTGTTCTTACATCGTCAGCTCTCCATTCACTGAATCAACAAACGCGCAGCACATTTTAACTGGTCTGGCCTCGGCGAGCTCCGAAAAGCGACTTGCTTCTTCTAGCATTCAATCTCAACTCACTGTTTTTGTTCAAATTCCAAAGTCCTCATCCCATCACTTCCGGGCATGACGTCATCGCGTCCCCGGTCCTATTTTCTGACTGGTTTTTTTATTGTGACATCTGTGATTGTCATATCCTCCCCGCGCGCGTGAACACCTGCACTCAATGTGTGCACCTAACTAACCCATGCGCTAAGCGGAAAAGTTCTCAGCCTAACGAAACCGAAAGGCAAGATATATAAAACGAAAAATGATAATATTAAAAAAATCCTTCCGCAATTATATTACACTCGTCTGTGATAATTTAATTTGGTTAAGTTATATGTATTTTATAAGTGAAACATGTTTTACTCTCTTTCGTAAACCCCTTATTTCCTATTATTCTAATTATAGAAATTATATTAACTAAGTTATAGAATAATACTAATTCTAAACCTAAACTCAGCACCGGTAAATATTTTAATAGGTGTTTCTGTTTAGACAAGCACTCGTTTTTCACAACACAGCTGCCTTTGAAGAAAAAATATGTGACATTACAACAACATAAGAGTTTTCTGTTTTTTGATTGATTCTCTAGTACTTTGGAAAAAATGGTGAAATCAAAGTAACTAAGTATTGAGGTGAGGGAACAAACTGAAATTTTCTTCCCAAAAAAGGCTAATCTCTAGGAGAAATTATCTAGATATACGATGTAATATTCCTTAGGAAGGTAGTTAGAAGCTGGCTCAAAGGTTGACAGAGAAAATGGTGCACCAAATTGACAACTGCTTCAGGAAATAAATGCGTGATTATTGAGAGCAAGATACATGGGGAAAAAAACTGCTCCAGTGTTGACAGCTGAATTTAATTACTCTAGACAGCAACGTGTCTCGCACTCAACTGTAAAAAATCTACTTAGATCACTAGGTCAACGGATACATAAACATCAAGGAATCCCATTTAATGAAGGGGAATGAGTAGGAAAGACTCTAATAGGCAAAAACGCATAAGACTGGACATTGAAAGTGCATCAATACATATTTTGGAGTTTTTAAAAAATTTAGTTAGTAATAAGAGTGAATTTAATAAGAAAGTCTGGATAAATACTGAATGATTTATGTGTAGTTCCTACAGATGAGAATAGTGGTGGATCTGTTATGGCGTCGGATGGTTTGTGGGATAGACGGATGGAGATTTGATGCTGATCAAAAGGAATCATGTCAGAATTATCTGTAGTATCGTCGAGGTGAAGATACACAGAAAAGATTGAGTGCTTGATATATTCATTCAGCACCAGTATCATGTGCTAACGGATATACACAAAAAGACACAGAACAATAAGTTATAAACAATTAACAAGGGAACTTGCAAGAATTAGAGGGTCACAAAGCTGTATAGCCAAATGAAGTAGGATCAGTCCGAATATTAATCAGCTTCCTAATCAACCATTGAAGCCTTTAATCGTATGCTATTGGCTATGAGGCACTCCATCTGGTAGAGTGCTTAAGAATCATTATCCACTCTACAACGTTACCTTGAGCCAAATTAAGGTACACTATTTTGTAAAGTTTCATTTGACATTTTAATTCTGACGAATCTCCAGTCAAATTAACATTGGATGAATTAGACACGTGAGTTCGATGAGAATACCCAAAAAGTGTGAGTGAGCATTTTGGAGATTAGAAAATTCATGGAAAACGAAGTCCTCTAATTTTAAAAAAGAAATCCAAGAAATTAAAAAAAAAAAAATGGTGGTTTTGTGACCCAGAAATAATTTTGATGCCGTTGAATAATACGATTTGTAGAGTTACGGGTAGATTTTTTGTCAAAAAGGAAGCAAATACACTGTTGTAAATGAAATATGAATATTTGACTTAAACCTTTAGAGGTTTCTAAGATTTCTTAGATGTTTTCTAATGGAATTCAAAATTGGCATATATATTGCCTTGTTTATGTCTTCATATAAATTTAATTGCATAAGCTCTTATTATGAGTTGCTACAACTGTACTTTATATATATATATATATATATATATATATATATATATATATATATATCACAGAAACTCACACACTCACACCCCTATATATATATATATATATATATATATATATATATATATGCGTGTGTGAGTGTGTGCATGTGTTTGTGTGTGCATGTGTTTGGGTGTGTATGTGTATGTACAAGTTGATAATTCTGTATATACGTTCCCAAGTGTATGTCAGTGTATAAGTATCTTTTTTGATACCGTAATCAATTAGAGTAACAAATCTCTATCATTGGATTACAATGGTTATTTTAAAAGCTTAGTCTAGTAACACAACCAACAATTGCAGCGTGCCCCTGAGAATCAAAACCAGACGTTTGCTAATTATCTTCAAGAATTGTTTACTAAACCATTCAATGAAAATCTAACCGGAGCTTGCTTATTCGTAAATCGCAATATACTTTCTATAATTACCAGTAATAAAAAGTACTACATGTTCGTTAAGTTACAATATACTTTTTATAAATACCAGTAATAAAGGTACCACATGTTCGCCGAAGAAATTTGTGTTCTTTAACTGTATTGAGAAATTTTTCCGTTGAAGCAAACCGAAGAGAGAAAAATTAGAACGTATGCTAATTTTGTTAACCGAGAAAAATAAATGAACTCTAATGGAATACCGCTGATTAAGTGTGGTAGTAAGAAAAATAATCGATAAAAAATTATAGATATTAAGAATTACTGGAATAAATCAAAGAATTTTCTCTGGTCGACTTTTTGTGTATTTAGGTAGATTTTTTTTGTTTTGCTCGTTATATGATAATGTGCATAATTTCCCTGTATAGGTATAAATTTACTATACAGGTTAGGTTTGAGTGGACTATTGAGATTGACGAAAAAAACCATTCCCCCTGAGGGAAAATTAAATTCTAAATATTGATCGGATAAACAACGGATATTATCTTAATTACCGTAACTTTCTTCCACAGATGTTTTTCATAAGTAATTACTTTCCCCTTTTATAAAAGACATAATATTAATAAATAAGATACGAGTTTCCTAAGCAATGAGTTCACAAGAAAACATATTAAAGCTTCTCCAACTGAAACTTGGTCTGTATCGTTATATATATATATATATATATATATATATATATATATATATATATATATATATATATGTGTGTGTGTGTGTGTGTGTGTGCGTGCGTGTGTGTGTGTGTGCGTGTGTGTGTGCACGTGTATGTATGTCGGTTTAGTTTATTTATTTTAATGGCATATCAACCTTCGTAAGTGATTTAATGCCCAATCTTTCGTCAAGAGGAATAGTAGTAGTGGTATTTAACCTATAGCAAGGAGGATAGGAGGGCTCGTATCTTTTCCAAGGTAATTGGTACGAAAGTATACGTAGTTGCGCAACTGGAGTTCGAACTCAAACTACTCGAGTCAACTTAAGCTTGGTATCTAAGAGTGGGTATGATTTATATATATATATATATATATATATATATATGTGTGTGTGTGTGTGTGTGTGTGTGTGTGTGTGTGTGTGTGTGTGTGTGTCTGTCTGTCTGTCTGTCTGTGCGTGCGTGCGTGTGTTTATGTATATTTGCATTTGTGTTTCTGTGTGGGCGCGTGTATATATATATATATGAAATAAATATAGATGTACTCGAACTCAATTAAACTTGCTATGTGAGAGTGTGCATGATATATATATATATATATATATATATATATATATATATATATATATATATATATATATATATATATATATATAAACAAAGCAGCTCCAACACTACTTGAACGCAATTAAACTAGATATACGCAATTTCTTCGCATATAAAGATGAAACAGATCCGTGAAACGGAAAGTCGGCAATCTGCGTAACCATGTAGTCACAATGTATGTATGTATGTATGTATGTATGTATATGAAAAGTAAAATAAGCACTAAGATGGTCATGGTTATCAGAGACGTACATCAACCTCAGTATAATCCTATTTATATAAATACATTAATACACAAACGGGAAACGACCCAAATGCACATCCAGGCAGATGCATCGTTGTACTTGTATTGACAAGCACTAAATCGCTACAGGAGTTGAATAAAATCGGTTCTGATGTGTAAAAGGATGCAGTGATGTAAATAAATGCAGAGACAGACAGACTGACAGACAGAGAAAGAGAGAAAGAGAAAGAGAGGGTGGGAGATAAATAAATAGAGAAAGAGAGAGAGAGAGAGGGAGAGGGAGAGTGAGAAATAGATATATTGAGAACGAGAGAGAGAGAGAGAGAAAGAGAGAGAGAGAGTGAGAGAGTATTGCAGAAGAGAGATGAGTATAAAAGAAATGTCATTGAATCTGAGTGACTGCACACGTTAAATGCACACATTGGCTATCACATTTAAACAGGGGAGCTGCCCGTGGTGTAATGGTTATCGTCACAGGATATGGACACGGCGATACGAGTTCAATTCCTGGACAAGACTGATTGCATTTCACATAGCACTAATACCCTTGGGAAAGGTATGAATCCAATTATTCTCCCTCCATCTATGGGTAAATAGTAGGGCAGACTAGGTTCTTCAGCCTTCAAACCTGTTAAACTCCGCTTGAAAAATTGACCTTGTGTCATATCCTGCCCGAGCGGAGGGGTTGGGTAAATATGATCACATTTAAACAGATACCGACAAACTACATGAATCTATATTTACATATCTATTTATCTTGTATGTCTGTCATAGAAACCCACTTAGACACGCTTACACACACATGTTTACATATGTTTTGTACGTATATATATATATATATATATATATATATATATATATCGAAACCCTCCGTATGAGCAGGATGAGACACAAGATTAATTTTCAAGTGGGTTTTAATCGGTTTGAATTCATTTTCCTTCTCCTATTCATGGAAAGAGAATAATGGTAATCCAACCTTTACAAATCGTTCAAGTACGATGTGAAATGCAAACGTCTACAAACAACATTTAAACAATCGTCAACGAGTCCATTTTTATGACATTAACCATTATATCACAAGTCCCTTCCTTATTCGTAATCATTTAAACCCTGTTTTTTTTTTTAACCAACCATTCGTAGAATTTATATTTACAACCATTTGAATATAATCATCATCATCATCACGTCGTGCCGCTAGCACGGATACCCCTGACCCTCTCTTGCCACTTCTCCCTATCGTTCATCGCCTCCGGAAGGTCTTCAGGACTACATCCCGTATCCTCACATAGCTGCTGTATGTATGTTCGAGCTGTTCGTGCTGCTTTTGCTCGGCCATATGTGGGGGTCCATTGGAGTGCATCACTTATGAGCTCGTCCCTTCTTCTCCAGCAGTGTCCTGCATGTCTAGTTCGTCTAACTTGGATAGTTTTCGTGATGGGAGGCAGTTGCCGTATAGTTATTCCCTGTGGAATGTTGCCGCTAGGTCTTGTTCAATATTGCTCACAACATTCTTGTGTAATTGCTGGCCAGCTTCTTCTCTAGACGTTTAGTTTGCGTCCAAGTAGTGCATCCATACAGCATCGATCATATGGAAATCAGACCTGACCGATAAAATGAAACGCAGTTTCTTCCAGGCTGCGGTCGTATCGATACTGCTTTCTGGATGCACTACTATCTAAATATAAACATAGTGAAACTACCCGAGTGATGTCTTTTTATATTTCTCGTGTTATTTTTCATAAGATATAGTTCTTGAATGTTTGCGTAGATGCAGGAGACACGCTAATATTTGGATCGGAATCAGATTTATTTTCAATGACCTCTTAGCTTATTCTTTAATGCTAACAACAAAATCATCAAGATCTGATAGTTTTTTTACGTTATCTTACAAAAATAGACAAACATTTTATAATCTGATAAGTTCATATTCATATAAAAAATAATTCTATTAAAATGCATTCATTATTTAGTTGATATGATTATTTTTAGCATAATTCTTTATTTTCGTGACATGTGAATTTCACACTTTTCTGTTCGTTGTTTTGCACAAATTTCTTGATTTAGCGTCCTAGAAGATAGAAAGTTTATGTTCACTTACCTCCAATCTCATAAAGCATTAAACAAAGACAAGCAAGAGGTAGTGAGCACTGCTAGAGAACCAAAGACCAATTCATAAGAACCTTTTCATTTGGACTCATAAACTTGGATACACTAGTAATAACTGGCCGGCAAAAATTTAAATTTATCGGCACTATGCGGACACCTTATGTCGTCTATAGACGCAGCCGTGAGCAATGACCAATTAAGTGAAAGGCAGAGAGAGAGAGAGAGAGTGAGAGAGAGAGAGTGTGTGTGTGAGTGTGTATGTGTGCGCGTGTGGGTGTGTGAGAGAGAGAGAGACAGACAGAGAGACAGAGAGAGGAAGAAATTCATGCTGTCAACCCGACTTGATTAGGGGGATCATGATTATACAATAGCTTTTGAATTATGATCTCTTTTCAGTGTAAATATAATTCATTTTTCAGGTTTGTTAAAATGAGAACTTTCCCAAACTATTTTTACAATTTGATGATTATGGTCAGAAATATCATGAAAAAGATCATTCCCGATTTCAACTTGTAACTTCTACTGAAAATCTATGAATTTCCAACGTTACAGCATTTAACCCGTATTGCGCTTTCAAAAATCTCTCAATGATTTGACTTTTTTCACTACGGTAAAGGTAAGGTAATATCAACATATATTACATGCTATTAGTTCGTCATCAGCATATGTAAATGCTTAATGGATAATTGGTTGTGGTTTATGGCGTATTTAACGAACACTTAACTTGGATATTTGTCAGATGTTTAATATCAACTCCAGTTTATACATATATATTAAATACATATTAAATATTAAATACCCTTAGATAGGACCCAATCAGGTGCTACCAATCTAGGCCAGCTGGACCTGGGAGCGATGACAATGAAGGAGTACTCCTCATTCCCCATAGTTCCATTACTTTAATCTCACCATGAGATTGTTTAGTGATGCAGTCGGTGTATTCTGCAGCTGCAACCGACGGGGCCATTCGCTCCGGTTTCATAAAGGAGGAGGATTTGGTAACATAGGCATAAAACAGTGGATTCCTTGGCCGAGTTCTGAACTATGGGTATAAATTCGATGAATACCAGGCAGAAAGAATCAGCGTCTCACATTCTAATGTGATTCGTAAACTTCTTGACCCCTACAAATGCATCAGGATCAATTGAATTTTGCCGCACATTACGAAAGTATTCCAAAACCTACCCTAATAATTATGATATACAAGAAAAAAGATGAGAGAAAATACGCGTCAAAATTACAATTAATGAACTATGATATCTCATTGAAGACTAAAAAAAAACATTCTACTGGTACTACTTGTCTATGTTAACAATAACATAATGCAGAGTCAATGCTAATCGTTCATGAATATAAAATTAAATGGATTATGGCGAGTTAGGCGGTGAGTAATGATAGTCAATCATTGAAACAGAGAAGGAAAAAGTACATTGGAAATGTCTGCGCAGTTGTTAACTCGTGAAATGAAGAACATTTCAATTCGCCCATCTACTTGGAGAAGACCGGTGAAAGATCCACAAGGTAGACAACATTTTCTCGATGACGATACTGTCAGCGAAGCTAAGAAAAAAACAACAAACAAGCAAACCTTTACGATTGCTGAGTTTTATGACTGAACAATCCAAACCCTTGTTCTAATTTGGGAAAAATTGGATAACTCGTGGTCATTCTGTGAATATTGTTTTGAAGCTTGCTTGCTGTGCCCCTCGTAACTCGGTACTCAAGAAGAGTTTGTTTCCATAGCATATCAACCTTTGTGGGTTATTTAATGCCAAAGCCATTTCCTAGAAGAACAGTAATGGTACTATTTAACTCATAGCTGGGAGGATAAGGGGGTTCATACCTTTCACAAGTGTATTTACCCGAAAGTAAACGTAATAGCACGACTGGAGTACGAACTCACTTACTACGATTCCGCAATCCGTAGCTTTAACCATTACACCACGAGGACACCCGCGTCAAGAAAGGGAAATTGAATCAGGACGTGGCTGTTAGCATTTTACATGGTGATAAAGCCCTTGAGAAAGGTATGGATCTGACGATTCTTCCACCACCTATAGGTAACTTTGGGGCTGTCTGCTTGATTTTAACCTCAATAACATAACTTGAAAAAAGATGAGTTCAAATAAGTTGTTCACTATTTGAAAATGTGACCATGTGTCACGCCGTGCGCATGGCAATCACGATAGATAAATACAAACAATATAGAATGATTGATTTAAAAATATACTTTTTGTAGAGCATTTTGGTTTGGTGAGGTTTTATGGCAAATAAATCATTGTCGGTATTTTAATGACATATACATTAAATACATGATTTCTAAAAAATACCAGCTTGTGGATACACCGTTAAAAGATCGAACAGTTCTATTTCTAACGATTTAATTTAGCATAATTCAACAAAATTCAAAGTTTCCGAGTGTGGCTATGTAGAACAAACAATTCAATTGAACAAAAGTCATTTGTTTAAGCACAGTTAAACGATGAAACAGTTATATTTCTAACAATTCATTTCAGCATAATATATTTGTTTGTTTACATGTCATACTGTCCTATTTGACCTATCAGGTGCTGTCACTCCATAACTGAGTGTACCTGGGAGCGATAGGGATGAAGGAGTATTTCGTAATTCCCAAAGTTCCAACATTACTGGACCCTCAACATCAGATTGTTTAGTGTCATATTTAGGACACTCGTTGGTAGAGTTACCCTTCTGCAGTGATAGAGTCACTGTATTCTACAGCGCCAGTCAGCTGAGGTATTAAAAATATAGGTCTCCACACCCACTTTCTCCGTCACTCTTTCTCTATCTATTTATAAATACACACATATACACATATATGTGTGTTTATATATATATCATCATCATCATCATATCGTGCTGGCAGCACGGATATCCCTGACCCTCTCTCGCCACTCCTCCCTATCGTTCATCGCCCTAGGCAGGTCTTCAGGACAACATCCTGTATCCTCACACAGCTGCTGAATGTACGTTCGTGCTGGTCGTCCTGCTTTTGCGCGGCCGTGTGTGGGGATCCATAAGAGTACATCTCTTATGAGTTCATCTCTGCTTCTCCAGCAATGTCCAGCATGTCTGGTTCGCCTAACTTGAATAGATTTCGTGATAGGGGGCAGGTGGCCGTACAGTTGGTGTCTCGTGGGGTGCCTCTGCCAGGACTTGTTGAGGATTGCACGCAGCATTCTTGTGTAATTGCCATCTAGTTTCTTCTCGAGCCGTTTTGTTAGCGTCCATGTAGTGCATCCATATAGCAGTATCGATGTGACCGCTGCCTGGAAGAAACTGCGTTTCATTTTATCGGTTAGGTCTGATTTCCATATAGTCGATAGCCTATTGATAGCTGTCCATGCTTTCGTTAACCTCGTTTCGATGTCCTTTTCGGTTGATTCGACGCTGCTTCCTAGGTACGTGAATTTGTCTACTAGTTTAAGAGGGGTTCCTTCTAGAGTGGAGATGTCCCCCGTTTGGTTATAGCACATATATTCCGTTTTGTGTGCATTAACATGGAGGCCTATGCTTGCTGCTGCTCGTTCCAGGCTATGCAGAAGTGTTTCGGCTTGGTCAGGTGTATTTGCCAGTATCGCTATGTCATCGGCGTAGTCGGCGTCGGTAATTGTTGTTGCGGGATATCTTCTGCTTCTTTTCTTCGTCAGTTCGAAGCCATTCTCTTTGATTTTGTCAATCGATGTTCTAAGTACGTAGTCTAGACAAATGATAAAGAGATACGGAGCCAGCGTGTCCCCTTGTAGTACTCCTGCTACAATGTCGAAGTATTCTGTGTCTCCATCTGGTGATCGTACTTTTACTTTAGTGTTTCTATAGAGAATCGTTATTGCCGCTACGGTTTCTTTAGGTATGCCGTACGCTAGTAGGATTTGTTCCATCTTTCCTCTGTGAATGGAGTCGAAAGCCTTGGTAAAGTCGACAAATATTAATGTCGCTTGTAGGTTCTTTGCCCGTACACCTTCAAGGATTCTGCGGATGGTTAGTATTTGTGAGGTCGTAGATCTATTTCTTCGGAAGCCATTTTGGTTTTTTCTAAGTATGTTGTCGATTTTGGGTTCTATGCGGTTTCGTAGTAGGGCATTGTAGATTTTGGCAGCTATGGATGTAAGTGTTATGCCTCGGTAGTTTTTGGCTAATCCGAGGTCCCCCTTTTTAGGGAAGGGGAGTATGCATCCCTTCGTCCATCTATCTATCGGATTTTGATTGTATACTGCGTTGCAGTGTCGGAGCAGTATGTCGTCGAATTGTCTGGTCTTCCATACTTCCGGGGGAATTTCGTCCAGTCCTGCAGCTTTCCTATTTTTAATTTTTCTGAGAACCGAGTCGAGTTCTCCTTGTGTGAACGGTCCAAGTTTAATGTCTAATTGTTTGCTAATTATTCTGGTGATTGGTTCATGTGTTATTTTTGGTGGGTTTCCAAGTAAGTTTTCGAAGTGCTGTTTCCACAGTTTTATTCTTTCTTGTTGGTTTGCTGCTTTAAGTTTAGCTTTGGCTGTGCTCTTTCTTCTGCTCACTTCGTTTATTGTTTGCCAGGCAATTCTAGATTGTCTATCTTCTACCGAGTCTCTGATCTTATCTATCTGACTTTGAATGTATTCTGTCTGTTCCTTTATATATATGCCTGCTAATTGATTTTGTGCCGTTTTTAGTTTTAAGGCATTTGTGTTTGTTGGGTTTTTTTGATAGTTTTTGGAGGCTGTTTTCACTAGTGCACGTTTTTCTCTCACCGCTAAGGTTTCCCATGGGACTCTATATTTAGTTTTAATTTTTGTTGGAATGTATTTTGCTGCTGCCTCAAGGTGTGCATTGACGAAATTTTCGTATTCGTCGTTTGGTGTACTTTTTTCCGTCTTTTCTTGTAGTGTTTCGAATCTGTTTCTCAATTCTAATACGTATTTATCTCTGACATCTTTGTTGTTTAATAGGGCCCAGTCATAGTGTTTGGTGGTCACTGTTCGTTTGGCGTTTTTTCGTAGGCTTAACCGTATTTTCGCTGTGACTATTCGGTGATCGGTGGACACACGCTCAAAAGAGGAGTATGCCTCGCAATTCAATGCACTATTCTTCCATTTCTTGTTTATAAGGACGTAGTCTATCTGAGCTTTAGTATTGTTTGCGTACGTGTATGTCCATAGTTTGCCCTCTCTTTTTTGGTAGTTTGTATTGAGGCATGCTAATCTATTTTCTATCATGAAATCTGTTAGATGTTGCCCATTTCTATTTGACGTGTTGTGGAGGCTGTATTTGTTGTTTCCGTTTCGATATTTTTACAAACACAAACACATATATAACAAAGCATTAAAATACAGCGGTTATAGACAAGCCCTAGAATTCATACCTCTAAAAGAAAATCTAAGCAAAGAAATAGGAACATTATTTGGTTTAACACACCTTACAATAAATGTATAACATCCAACATAGTTAGAAACTTTTTAAACTTAATTACCAAGCACTTCCCCAATAATAGCCCCCTAGCCAAAATATTTAACAAAAACAACGTTAAGGTTAGCTGCAGTTGCACGAGCAACATGTCCCAAATAATAAAAAAAACACAACAAAAAAATTGCATCCATCGACAGTTCTACACATTCCTCCAAACAATACAATTGCAGGATCAAAATCACATACCACCTACTAGGAAAAAACCTATATAAAAACGTTATATACAAAGCCACCGTAAAAAATAATAACTCCGTCAAACGTTACATCGGTGCAACGGAGAGCACCATAAAACAGAGGATTTACAGCCATAAACTTTCTGTCACAAACAGAAACTACTCAACCAACATCTCCTCATCCTCGTACTTATAGTACTTAAAAGACACAAACATCTCTCCTACAATCACCTAGGAGATATCAAAGCTTGGAGCAGCCTACAACAAAACATTAAAAAAATGCCTCCTTTACCTCCACGAAAAATTAGCCATCAAAACATACCCATCAAAAAACACTCTACTAAATAAAAAATCTGAAATCCTTTCAAAATGTAGGCACGAGAATAAACACCGTCTTTCACACTTCTGCCCATACACATAACCCATCTAACACCTCCAATAAAAAAATAAAAACAAATAAAATAAAATAGAATAAAAAATAAAAATACACCACACCACACCTGAAGCACCAAAGTACTATTTGCCTCCACCAACCATTACACCCGCCACAATAAATGTACCATCTTTCTCTATTAACCTCTATACCCTTCTCCATACGCCACTCCAATTATAAATATTGTGTGTGCATGTGTAAGTGGTATATTGTGTATGTGTATGTGAAGGTACATGCTCACCGTGTTGCTTTTACCGGTTGTTGAAGAGCAAAGTGTTGAATGTAAAATTATATTTTCATGAGCGTTAATAATAGGCCTCTACATTCATCGTATCTACCAGGAACACTCTATCTTTTATTACAACAGCGTATAATCATAGAACGTTAGCACAAACCAGGTAACTATTAAAAATTAACCATCACAATCCCCGAATTATTACCCATACCTCCCAAACCCACCATCTATTTCCTTAATTTTATAATGACATCACTTCGCTCTTCAGTTATAGTAATCATCGTACATAAAAATACTATTATTGTAACCCCTTCATTATTTTAATTATGTACGTACTATCACAGATAACTATAGTATATATAATATATACGCAAATATTTAATCAATTTATTGTTATAGTCTAGCCCATTTTTTCCCAACATATAATACCAAATTGTACAATATTCCATAGTATATTGCTATACAATATATCCCTACGCCTTGATATACATTGTGATTCTGGTCAATCAAATCTTTATTTGTGTCCCTCGACATGCAATTATGATGTTTTGTTCTTAAATTATAATCACCTCCACATACAAAAATAGATAAAGAATCATTCTCCACAATTATGTAGCAACATAAAATACACTGACGACTTATGACATCCGGTAAAAACAACGCGCTGCACATAAACGTTCACACACACATACAGCATATACCGCTCACACATACACACACAATAATACGCAACTATGACCCCCCACACACACGCACACTTACAATCATACGTACAGGTTCCTACAAAATCTCAAAGGTTTTTGACTGTATTTTTTATTTTCAATTCATTTAATTTCGTTAACTGCCTGATGATTGTTGTTTTGTAAAAACTCCATGAAACCCAGTGGTCGCAGACAAAATTCCATAGCATTATATATATATATATATAGTTAGGCAGCAGTCTTTCATTTAAGCATGTTTGATTAAAGGTTTAGTTTGGTTTGGTTTCTTTGTTTAATGGCATATCAACCTTTGTAGGTTATTTAATGCCAAAGCCATTTCCTAGAAGAACGGTCGTGGTACTATTTAACCCCTAGCTGGGGGAATAAGGGGTTTCATACTTTTCCCAAGGGTATTTGCCCGAAATGAACGTAAGAGCGCGACTGGGGTACGAACTCGCTTACTACGATTCCGCAATCCATCGCTTTAAACATTACACCACGAGGACACCCCCTTGATTAATTAATGAAGGCACATTTTGTCTATATCATTTTATTGAGAACCTTAGAATTTTACTAACAAAAGTTTTGCTTGGAATTGGTTGGAATTGGTTGGTTAATTTACCAAAAATTGCCCGGGGTGCTTTTGGACCTCTCATACGTCATCATCAGGCATTGTTTGCCTGTTTGAAGATTGTTTTTTTATAGAAATTACGTAAACGCACACTTGGATAAAACAGACAGACACACACACACACACACACACACACACACACACACACACACACACACATATATATATATATATATATAATTAACTGCACAAAAATATTGTGAAGGTTGGTAACTCGATACTTTCAAAAGCTGGATACATACATACTCATATAGAAATAGATTGGAGGCATTAATTTCGTTGTGTCCTCGTGTATATATATATATATATATATATATATATATATATATATATATATATATATATATATATATATATATATATTTATTTCCAATCCAGTTTGGGAAGCAGTCGAAAGGCATTTTCCATGCAAAAACAATTATGCGTATTCTGATGCAAAAGAAATATTTCCAGTGAGCACATCAACATACGCGTGCACATCTACACGCGATCATGAATTTCTTTCTATATTTATTTGAATAAAAACAGCGTAATATAGAAAAGAATAGCACACATGCTCACGCATGTATTCAAGAAAGGGTGCATAATATGAAGTATAAACGCACAGCAATTGCCACGCAAGTAGTTTTTTCTTGGTATATATATATTTTTTTTTTTTCATATTCTTTTTTTACAGTAGTCACAGCTTCTTAAATATTTTACATTGATGTCGTTTGTTATTAGCAAGATGATCAATCACAAGAGCGTTTTCGTTTTCTTTATTACTCATTTATTTATTTATATTTTTCTGCAAACATGCTTTTTAAAAACTGGTCGAGATAGCAATAAATAGATAAAGAAAATAATGCATACAAAGGAATAAACAAAGATAGATCTTAGAGAGCAGAAATAGAAGAAGAGTCAAAATAGCAAAGGGAATTTGAGAGGAAACACAAATTGATAGAGATGGCGAAAATAAAAATAGGTGAATGAAAGAAAAATGATGAAAAGTGTCGGCATAAATGGATAAGTAAATTTCTTTAGAAACAAGAAAGAAAAATGATTTGAAAGAAAGAAAGAAAGAAAGAAAGAAAGAAAGAAAGAATATTTAAAAATAAAAAAGAAAGAAAAAATATGATTAGAAAGAAAGAAAGATAGATGATTTAAAAGAAAGAAAGAAAGAAAGAAAGAAAGAAAAAAAGAAAGAAAGAAAGATGATTTTTTAAAAAAAGAAAGAAAGAATGAAAAAAAGTGATTTAAAGGAAAAAAAGAAAAAATACAATTAGAAAGAAAGAAAGAAAGAAAGAAATATGATTTAAAAGAAAGAAAGAAAGAAAGAAAGAAAGAAAGGTAGAAAGAAAGAAAGAAAAATAAGATATGACTAATTTACACTTATTTAGGAAAAAGAAAGGTGGAAATGAGAATTATACAATAAGAACGATTTAAAAAAGAGAATAATGATAAGGAAAACGAAGTAGAAAAGTGGAAAGAAAATGAAAAAGAAAAAAAAAAATCAGCAAGATAAGTCTTGTAGTCACGTAAAAAAAATGTAATAAATTTTGACAAGTCAGCGATAAAAAAAAGAAAGAAAATAAACATGTATGAATATTGCGATCTACAGTTTGTTTAAGGCGGACTGGATGAGGCAAGATGGCGCATGAGTGAGAGTAAAGCAAACTGAAGTAGAATAAAAGTTGATTGAAGAGGCGAATAGAGAAAGGATTTCTGGCCATAGGAAAATAAGTGATGAGAAACAATGTAAAGTTTAACCAATAAATAAAGAGAAGTAAAACGAGAGCGAAAGAGAAAGGGAAAATCGATGAAATTTGGAAGGAAAGTTATTGTCAAAAAAATAAAATTACAAATGAATTAACATTTGGAAGATTAAATTTATGGTGGATGAAGAAGGAATAAAAAAAAGGTGAAATAATATTTTTTTTAAAATATGAAACTGAGAACAAATTAAATTTTCAAAAAAGAAGAAAGAATGAATAAAAAGTATATCGAACAAAGATGATAAAGATGTCAAAGAATAGGGACTTGAAAAAGTTAATAAGTAGAAAATATAGACTTTATAAAGAAAGAAACGACAAAGTGTATTCAATTCAAACATAGCAGAGATAAATAAAAAAGCGAAAAGAAAAATTAATTAGACTGAGAAATAATTTATAATGACAAACGTTTAACAAAGAAATCGATGAAGAAAAAAGACAACAGAAAGACGTAAAAATAAAAATTAGATCGAATAAAAATAAGAGCAAAGTTGAAAGGATTCTATCTAATGGAAAGAAAAGTATAATAAGTTACCGTAAATGTAGATAGGGAAGAGGAATTATAGACGAAATGAAAGTTACTGCTAAAGGCTTAAAATATAACGGACAAATATACAAAAATTACGTAAACTTTCTATCTATCTATCTATCTATCTATCTATCTCGTTTGCTCATATCCAAAATTGGTTCTCTGATGTAATCATTCTGATTTTACAAAGAAAATATAAAATGCTAAAAAGTCAGAATCACTTTTGAAATAAGATTTAGGGGGCACAGCAAATACAGTAACTTCAATTGAAAAGTAATAAAAACAACAATAAGTAATTATAAATATAAGAACCATAAAACTTGCAATGCATGTCGGAACAACAAAGTATAGGAAATAAAGAAAGCAAGTATTATAATTACATTTACTTAAAAAAAAAAAAAACTAAAAACGCAAAAAGCAAATATAGAGAAAAATGTTGAAAAGGATCACAAATGTGTAAAAATATTTGTGATATTTCAAAAATCAAAGATATAAATTTAAAAAAACACAATAAGGAGGAAAATGCAAGAAAAGAAACGAAGAGGAAAATTAATGAAATTCATATAGAAAGTAAAAGAAAAGAAAAAATATGTTTTCTTAAAATACAGAAAAGAATAAAAAGAAAGGAAAGAGAGAGAAAAGGAAAAGGGAGGAAGAAAAGAAAGAAAGCAAAAACCAAAAAAGAAAAAGAAGTAACGGGATAACCACGACAAAATATAGAAACTAGAAAGAAAAACAGAAAGAATGAAAGCCGACTGAAAAGAATGAGAAAGGAAAAAAAAGAAATGAAAAAAAAAGAATCACAAAAGCGAAAAAGAAAAAGGTAATTGGCAGAACAGACAAAAATTCAGAAAAGGAAAGAAAATGTGAAAAAGGAGTTAAATAACAAATAAAGAATTAATTTAAGAAAGCAATGAAACAATAAATTAGAAAAAGAAAATAAAAAGCAAAAAAGAACGAAAAGCAAAAATAAATAAATAAATAAATAAATAAATAAGATAAAAGAAAAATAATCCAAAACTAAAAAGAAAGAAAAAGAGAAGTAACAAAACGAGAAAAAAAAGAATGAAAAATATAACTAGAAGAATATTGAGGGAATAACACTCAGAAGAAGGAAAAGAAAAAGACCAAATAAATAAAAATGACGAAAGAGAAAAAAAAAACGTATAAGTATAAAGAAAAAGAAAAGAAAAAAGAAAAAAGAAAACCACAATCTTAAGAAAGAAAGAAAGAAGAACGCGAAAGGAAAAGAAATAAAAGGAAAGGAAATCAATGACATGAGGAACGAAACCAACAGAAAATTGTGATAGAAGTAGAAAATGTTGAATGATTTAATTCAATGAAGAAGAAAGCAAGCTCTGATGAATAAATAATCTAGAAAATTGAACACAAGAAACAAATATGATTCATAAAACAAACGAACGAAAGTAAAAAAAAAAAAAAACACAATCAAATAAATAAAATAAAAGAAGGAAAATTTATGAAAACATACAAGTTAAACCAAACAATAAAGAAGGAACTTGTAAATGTAAAAAAATAAAATATGTTTAAATATATTCGAAATATGACAAAAAGGAAATCTATGAAGAAAAATGTATAAAACCGTCGAATTTGATGGAAGCGATGATAGCATTTCAAAAAACAAAAAATGCACCAGTTATGATTACAACAATGCAACAAAACACATTACCTTTATTAACAACAATACTTCTATCGATCAGAGAAGTGGAATTTTCAACAAACGCCGGCGCGTCGAGCGGCTCCAAGAAAACCAAACGTTAAACAAACAGAACAAACAAAAGAATGATGCTAAAATGATAAATATTTAAAAAAATGCTTACAACAAATGCCTACATGTAGAAAAGAGAAATTTAATAACAGCAAGGTTCAAATTGACAAAAGGAATAAGTACACCCGGCAAACAATAAAAGAAAAATATTTAAAAGAAAAGAAAACAAAATAAAAACTAAAAATAAGATTCGAAAGCGACCAGCAACTTTGATTACAATTCGTGTGTATCATTCATGTGGCAAAATCGAAACAGTAATATTTCCCAGATCACCGCATGGGTCTTGATTTTTTGAAGACGCTTACAAGGATATCTTTCAAATCCGGTGACATATCCTCAACTAGAACTGAAGAGCGACAATAGAATTTCAAGAAAACAGATATAAAATGATCAATTATTCTAAGAAAAAAAAACAAACGTTACATTTCATTATAGACTGATGGTCCCAAATCGCTATCTTCATTTTCACTGTTTTAATCATCATAAAGTTTCTGCCTTTGTTACCACTTGGCATCTTCAGTTATATATCCTGAATATTAAATGTAAAAATGTTATGAACCAAGTATCCATCCAAACCCTAAAGTGCTGGAATGTATTAACGTTGGATGGACCGTAGGAAGTATGCTTCTCGAAAAGTAGTCGTTAAACTTTCTCGGGTCTCCTTTGGCACCAAGCAATCAACTTGGTACTTAACCATTATAGGTTACGGGGCAGGTTCTGTCCATGAGGAAAGCTACCTGGCACTGTCATCAATAATTTCTCACCACCCAGAAATGATATTAGGTGGAAGATGAAGAATCCAACAGGGTGGAATTTTCATAAACCATATTGTATTCCATTGACATATAAACGCATTAAAAACGTAATATCGACCTTTAATTTCTGGCTTTTTTTTTTGCTAATTAAAATTGGGAATTTTCATTAATTTGACAAGTGATCTGAAATGTGTATTGGCATCTCTTCATACTATCTATCCCATCCTGAATGTTGGATATCCTAATTGTTTTATTAATTATTATTTTAATTAATGGACAAATGAGTTGATTGGCTGTTTTATAGCATAAACGAACCTGAGCTCATGTGTTTGCACACAATTATATGGTTTCAGTTCATGGTATTCATTACTTACACCCAGATAAATAGTTCTTAGTATTGAAATTTATTGGTTGAACACAGTTAAATGCTTGCAATGGTCCAGTCGGCTGGGGCTGTAAAATACACCGACTGCTTCTCTGCAGAAGACTAAGAGCCCATAACGAATGTCCTGTTTATGACACTAAACAATCTGATGGTGAGGCTCCAGTAATGATCGACCTTTGGAGAATATCTAGTACTCCTTCATCACCATCGCTCCATTCTGGCCCGGAATGGTGGCACCTGATAGGTCCTATCTATGGGTCAAAAAGAACTAAACTGTGTGGTTATGCTAAACTGGATTGTTTGAATTAGAACTGTTTGATAAAACTGAATAGCTTAAATATAAATACTTTGAAAATTAAACTGTGTACTTATGCTAAACTGATTGAAATAGAACTGTTTATTTTCACAAAAATGGATTTGGCATTAAATAACCAACAAAGTTTGATATGCAAACAAACAAACAAACATACAAACATTAAATGCTTTCAAGAATTACTATTTAAGATGAATAACTCTATTAAATACTAATAATGATACCAAGTAAAACATTGAACTATCACATTTGTCTTTGGGTGTCCACCTGGTTCAATGGTTAAAGCTTTGGACTGCGGAATCGTAGTATGCGATTTTGAACTCTAGTGGCAATATCACATGCATTTTCGGACAAATACTCTTCGGAAAGGTATGAACACCTTTATCCTCCCAGCTATGGGCTAAATATTACCACTACTGTTATTCTGGGAGGGTGGATTTGTCATTTAATAACCTGCGAAGGGCTATATACCATTAAACAAAGAAACCCAACCAAATCCATTTGACCTATAGATAGGGCTACAGCAGGAACTACGACTCCCAGTGGATATAGACCTGGTGTATTAACATGAAAATGTACTACACACTTCTTGAGGTTCCATTTCTGAAGCCTCACCATCAGATGTATTTTTGTCATACGAAGAACACATTAGTGGATGTCTAGTTCCTTCTGTAAAGGTGTACCTTGTTAATTGTACAGACCCACCGAATGGGGCTATGATTATATTGTAATTTTTGAAATATTTCGCCAGTTCATTACACTGCTGAAGTTTGCGTTTCAGGTCCTCTACATTAATTTCACTGGTATTGCAGCAGGTTTATTCTACGACCTTCGTCTGCTGCCCCTGAAATTCTGGAAGTTTTTTAACATTTCAAACTAATATGTAATTCATTTTACGAAATTCTCCTTTCACAGACTAAACTGAGAAAACAAATATAGTAACACTTGATTCTTTCTAGTCCATTCTTTTTTTGGATGTCACTCGCTGTTCTTTAGGAGTACGAAATCCATTAAATAAAATTGCCCTTAGCGCAAAGTTTATGATTGAAAGAAATGGAACCTGTGACCCAAGTTGAAACATTCGATAAAGCTGAGTTTCACTTCATGAATAATCTTAGGAAAAAATGTATCGTCTTTCCAGCTATGGGGTCCTTAGTATTGCAAAGACGGTCAGGATAAAAAATAAAAAAAACTCTGAATTTAAACCGGCTAGAGACCTATAAAAAAAACTTGTATCACATCCTGCACGCGTCAAAGGGCCCAGGTATATGCAGACATCTAATAATCTGGACCACGAGTCCAAATGGACAAACGCATCACTCATGAGTAATGTACTCATGTTAATTTTGCCTGCACATTTTTGATGAGAAATTACTATTATTGAATTATATCTGCAGATTAGTAACCACATCTTGAACTACATCTTGTAAGTAATATATTTCGGAACATACGACCATATGAATAAAAACATAAAATCTTAAAATATATGGTACTTCTGAGATCAAGCTCTGAAACCTTTAGTTCACAAATGAACATATATACATTAGCGATGGCCAAAGGTTTTATGTTAATTTTGCTGTGTTATTTTTATTATTGTTATTATTATTATTATTATTTAATCTTTTGAGAGTTTTTTTCATTAGCATTAGCAGATAGTTATCCACTGGAGTTAGAGTAGAAGCAAGGTTTCTTAAGTCTCCTGGGGTAGTCTCCGTATTCTGGCCGGTCTCAACAATGCTGAAATTTAGATAGTCTCCACTCGTCCTCTGATTTCCAAGTCCTCAAGTTCATGTCCCAATCCTTTGGGGATAGTACCGTGCAAACCAATTACATTTTCAGGTTCTATTGTTTGTTCTTTTCCAGTTTTCTTGCAAGGTCTTGGTACTTATCTCTCTTTTCGCTTTTCTACAGTTTTAGCCAGTGGTCAATCTGCAATTTGGTAAGTTATTGTTATTATCATTATCGTTATTCGTATTAGTGTTCTAGTTAGGATTGTAAAACGATTAAGAATGTTCAGCTTTTCGAATGCCACTATTTTTCTCTCTCTCTCTCTCTCTCTCTCTCTCTCTCTCTCTCTCACTTAACTTATATATATATATATATATATATATATATATATATATATATTCAACCATTTCTGGTCTGCCACATTACTATTAGTTTGAAACTGTTTACTTGAAAACTACAATCCTTTGCGTGTATATATATATATATATATATATATATATATGCTAAGCATAGAGTTATCATATTAATAGAGTTATCATATTAATAGATTTGAACACTTGCTTTGACAGTGCTAAAGATTCATAAGAAACTTGTTAGATAAGAGTCACATGTGTAAATTTAATGGTGCCTCTAATAACTTCAGAGGCAAAACATCCAAGATTTCCTAAGACATAATCATGAATAAAAAGCTTATAACAGTAAATCAAACACATTTTTTTTTCACATGAACAGCTTTCAAAGAGTTAATGTTTGGATATCATTACTTCCAATTTTTTTGCTCTTTAGCATTCTAACGTCTACTTATATATATTCCCACTTATGAAAAGTTTAACTTCATATCTTATTATTTTCTGACATGAGGTCCCATATTGATTGCAGCTAGACTACGTATTCATGGACTTACACAGAGAGTGATTTCCCCAAATAGTTTCTTCATATTAGTAAATTCTAACTGGTTGAGAAGCTGATGAAATGTACATAAATTCGCATTGATCTGACAACTTGCAGATAAACAATAACTATCTATGCTGAGGTTGGCTAATTTATGTGAATTGTAATCCCCTGACCGGTGATGAGACTGAGATATCCATCTTCCAAAATCACAAATACATCCGAAATATATTCTTTTTTATCATCACTTAAACAAAACGATTACACTACGAAACCTTGCCCAGTCAACTAGGGCCGTAGAATACACTGTATAACTGCAGAGGGGTAAGACCCTCTCCAACGAGTGCCTTATATGACGCTAAACAATCCGATGGTGAGGTTCCAGTAATTCTGGAGCTTTGGGGAATGCGGAGTACCCTTTTATTGCTAAATCTCCCTGGTCCTTTCAGGACCAGAGTAGTAGCACCAGATTGGGTCTCTTCTCTGGGTCAAACAGAACTAAACGGCGTACTTATGCTAAACTGAATTGCTTGAAATAGAATTGTTTGACATTTAAAATACTTGTGCTAAACTGAATTGCTATAGTTCATATATATATATATATATATATATATATATATATATATATGTTATTTTGTATTAAAAAACTTTCGATCGTTGATAAGACATACAATCCAAGCAATCAACAAACCAACTAAATAGATTAAACCTATATCCAAAGAAGTGTTGGCATTTATCTAGTCACCATGTATATTGTGACTGCCGGACAAGTCAGGACGGACTCTAAAGAGTTGTTCTGGTTTGCTTTCTTTGTTTAATGGCATATCAGCTGTCATAGGTTATTTAATGCCGAAGCCATTCTTCTATAAGAACAGTAGTGGTATTATTTAACCAATAGCTGGGAGGATAAGGGGGTTTCATACCATTCTGAAGGGTGTTTGTCCGAAAGTGAACGTCATAGCGCTACTAGAGTTCGAACTCGCTTACCACAAACCCACAGCCCAACGCTTTAAAATTTACACCACGTGGTTACCCCAACTCGTTCTTTTATGCACTCCTATTCATTGAGGCACCAGTGTTGGCTGCCAATCAAAGAATTGCACATAAATGAGCTTTGTGCAAACAATGGATGCAATCTGGAGGGCCTGTCAAGTAGGAAAGGCAATCAGGACGAATGCAGAAAGAGAACGCTTGGACCTCCTTGCTTAATAGCATATAAACTTCAAGGGGTTATTCAATGCCGAAGCTATTCTTATAGAACGACAGTAGTGGCACTATTTAATGCATTATTGGGAAGATATGATCTTCGACCGAAAATCAACGTAATACTTCCACTAGTGTTCGAACTCGTGTAGTGTAAGACTGCAATCCAAACTTTTGCCACAGGGACTCCACAAAGGGAGAGACAGAGACAGAGAGAGATAGAGAGAGACATAATCTAAAAACAGTGCTATCAGTACGACTTTTGAATGATGATGATGATGGTGATAATAACTATGATGATTATGATGATCATGATGATAATACATACTGCTAATATATCGAATGGTTTTTGCAAGGCAGACCCAACGTGACACAGAACAACTCAAGCTTTCTTCATTTTCTTAATAACACGTCTCACGTTAGAATAAAGTAAACAGTCAAAACATCCATAATAATCTTGCCTCGCTTAAATATATTTGCAAATTCATTCATGTGTACGATTTATTGTGATTCCTTCTTAATTCATAAATGATTAAAAGTCTAATTTTAATCCCCTTCTTTAATGAGAAGCTCTTTCTTTATTTATCTACTTGGCTTTTTTTTTTTTTGCAAATTTCCTTCTTTCTTTCTGAATTTCTACTTATTTTCTGCTATCCAGTCTCAATATTTTTCATTATCTCACGAAATTATCCCTCTTTTTAATGAGTAGTTTTAATCATTTCGTTTTCTTTATTTCTTCTTTTTACAAATTTAATAAATTATTGTGATATTCAAGAGAAAGTATAAACAAAAGCATAATAGAAAATTGTTTCCAGATTATCCTTTCAAATCCTTGTCTATATTCAAATAGAAATCTCATCTGCACACGTTCAAGACAAAGGCAATGAAGCTCGGCGGGATAAAATTCAATCAAGAAAATTAAAATGTGAATGCGAAATAGAATGAGAAGGAGCATTTGAAAATATTGTTTATCTAGAAAAAATAAACAAATTTTTAGGATATTTTTAATCTGAAATTTGCTGAAATCGTTTTCCCAAAATAGGCCGTATTGTTCTTGGCAAGAAAACCGATCGTAATGCAAATGGATTTTAGGTATCTTTAGATGTTAACATTTTGCCTCTGGGGGAAAATTTCCTTTTTTTTCTTTTTCCAGTGATATGAAATAGTTTTGTTTTCACAAATACTTCTAAAATTCTGATCATGTAATAGTCTTTAAATTGAGACAAACATGAAAATATATTATTACAGGAAAGGGTGACAAAGAAAAAATCGTCATTATCTTTTTGTCTTTGTCTGGCTGTGAGTCACTATATATATATATATATATATATATATATTCCAAAGAAAATAGTGCGTATGTTGGTCTTACCACTACAACTCTTTCCAGACGACTTACAATACACCTAAACGACTCCAGTTCTATTGTCTTTCATCTTAAGAACAATTCTATTCCTAAATACAAGTCTCGAAAAATTCTAGTCGAAAACACCACTATAATCGCACACGAAATTGATAATCTATGACTACAAATCCAAGAAGCCCTACATATAAAAACAAAACAAGAAAAAATAAAATTATTAGAATCAATTTCAAAAATAGCAACAATGTTTTGAAATGCTTTTAATTTTTTTTCCGTATTCCTATGTATTCTATTTCCGTTGACAGCGATCTTTTTTTAAATAGCCTTCCATTTTTAAATACATTAGTTACCCTGTTTTATCCAACTATGCGTTCCCATATTTTCGTTATGGTATAAACTTTCAAAACTGTTTTAAAAAATCCAAACATACCTTACTCAAGTAAACAACCCCTGATGGCATATGAATGCTCCGTAAGCGCTGGGGACAGTTTTGGGATATTCATCTATCAATTCCAACCTGAATCTAAGATACGAAAATCATTAAGTAGGTTTCAGACTTTTTTCGTATGGGCACTTTTATTGATAGTATACACATAAAACTCTAGCCCCCTTCGAAGTAATCTCCCCCGGCAGCAATGAACTTGTTGTACCGTTCCAACAACTTCTGAAGGCCCCATGGAAGTCCTCTTGTGTGAGAGTGTCAATGGCCTTCGTCATCTCCTCAGTTGTCTCATAACGACAGCCTCCTAGCTTAGGGAATAACCAGAAATCACAGGGAGCAAAGTCTAGACCATAGAGAAGCTGAGGAACTGTCTTGATGCCCATTTTAGTCAAATAGTCAGTGAAATGGATGGAGTTGGGGACTGATACATTGTCCTGGTGGAAATGCTACTGACCCGATTTGAAGAGTGCTAGCCTCTTCCCATGGAATCTCTTCCTGAACTCCTTAAAACCTCAAAATAGTAACCCTAACCCTAACCCTTTGGCCAATCAACTCTGGTCTATTGATTTCCTTGCTCCTCCCACACCTCTCATCATTCCTCACAGACTTCCTCTCTTCCTTAAATCTTTTATGCCACTCAAAAGCTTATGCTCAATTCATGGAAGAAGGTTCAAAAGCAGAGTGAAGCATTCCATACGTTTCTGTGGCATTTTTTCCAAGTTTAAAATAATTAATTATTGCATATCGTTCTTCTAATGTGTCTTCAGGTCCAGATTGCATTTATGAAATTCACCAGCTGTGACAATCAGGCTTTAGTAGGGTGATTCCAATTCCTGCTATAGTTGCTCATTTAAACCTGAAATCATAAAAAGTACGAAAAATCTGGAAACTCATTTAATGATCCTCGTATATATATATATATATATATATATATATATATATATATATATGGGAAATTCAATAGATAGATGGATAGATCGTTTGTTTTAATTGCTTAATATCTCGAAAATATCTTGAAAATATTCTTCTTATCCTTAATACGACGTTTCAGACAAATTCATTCCACAGAACATTCTTAAAAAAATATAGTAATTTAATTTGATTTAGTTAGGTTTGAAGGAATTTCAACCACTGTAAGTTATTTAAATCTTCTCAATACAAATTCATTAAATATATAGTATTTGGTTCAGTTAGTTTTTATTGCACATCAATCATTCTAGATTATGTAATGCTCAAACCATTTTATGCATGTAAACAGTTCTATTTCAACAATTCAGTTTAGCAGACGTACGCAGTTTAAATGTCAAAACAGTTCTATACCAAACGATTCAGTTTAGCATAACTACACTGTTTAATTCTATTTGATTCATATTTAGGACCCTATCAGATTGTACCACTACGACCTGGAAGCGATGGCAATAAAAGTGTACTCCGCATTCCCCAAAGCTTCTCCATTTTTTGAACTCACCATCAGCTTGTTTACTGTCCTATCCATGACACTCGTTGGGGAGTCTTACCCCTCCTCAGAGATGGGGTCTGTGTATTCTGCAGCCCAAACCGAATGGGCCTGAAAAATACAAGTTTCCTTGAAAATGAACGACTTCAAAGCATCATTACTCAAAAAATGATTTATAACTGTAGATCTCAAGAACACCCAAGAAAATACTCAAACATCTGTCGTCATTCGTCCAGGTAAATTCACTTGAATTTTGGCTTTCGTTTTTTTCTTTCATATTTCTTATAATATAAATAAAGTTGGCAGCAGAATATTGAATATTTTTTGCGATTTTCAGAAGATTTGTAAGTTAAATTCTTATTCAAAGTTATCATCAACATAAATATTATTTCCGTTACGTTGATGATGATGATGAGTAGGCATATGAGGTAAAACAATTATTTTTACATAAAATGCAATGTAAAATTGAGTATATGGTTATCATAATCTAACATTTATAAATTATTGAAATCTCGACATTAAATAATCCAAAAAATGTTGATATGAGTTTAAAGCCAGTAAAAGCCCTGATTGTCAAAATTGCTATTCATAGTTACAAAACTTGACATCTGCTGCCCCCGGATGTGATTTACAGGTTACATAATCATATTTGTAAATAGGTTTTTCGCGCCGAATTAATACTTTTATTAAATAATTACATGTCAACAGTCATTATTAATGGGGCGATGAAACAAGTTCACTTCCGGTTTGGAGTTAATGTTTGATGTTTCGAACCGAATCCAATTAAGATCTTATGGCAAGAATCATAGAATAAATGAATAGATTTAAATGTAAAATTAAACACATAAATCTGCAAGAAAAGCAAAGATTATTCACATGAACTGCGGTATAATTGCTCTGCAGTATTTCTTCAAATCTAGAAACATATAATAAAAATAGAATCAAAATATAGCATTAAAAAGATGTAGAAACTACTATTTTTAATGTTCTCACGCCATTTACTTGGGAGATAAAAAATTTAACCTAAAGATTATCGTCGTAAGAAATGGAGTCAGTAACTCCTGGTCAAACCTTATACGAGACTGCTTGTGTTTCACTTAGTGTTCACGCCCTTAGGAAAGGCATGGATCTATTTCTTGTATGAACGCAGTTAAGAGTAAATACTTGGGCAGAATGGGTTCTACAGCCCTGGTCAAAATAGTAGTCCGGGAATAGAACAACACATAATTCATATCAGCTTTGCTCATCTGGTGTCGCATCCGCGCCCAGGAAGAGGGTGGATGAATACTCACCATTATTTTTCTGTTGTTTTCAGTTACTTGAATTAATTATGTTCGGCTGATAATTCAGTGACCTCATTTATATTATTGCCTCTGTTTGCGAAAAATCTTCGAACATTTTGGTCGCTATTTTATGTCTAGTCGTTGAAATAAATGAAGTTAGATTAGACTATGTAAAAAATGTCATTTATAACTCCACATAACTGGATAGGATATATCTTTTGTATGAAGATGTTCTTCAAAAGTATTCATTTTATTATTTTACTGAGAAAAAAGGGCACATATTCTCCGCTAGTAGACCATTGTTGGCATATTTTTTTTCAGCAGCTGTCTTATTAATCTAGCGTTCTGTCACTCTTATGTAAAGATTTTTGTAACTAATCAAAAACAGTCATTTCATTCAAAAGGGAAACTTTGCAAACAATCAAAACTCAAACACATATACACAAGGATATTTCAGTAAAACTCCTAAAGTGTGCTAATATTCATTTTAATGTTGTTTATTGTGGAGAAAACTGCAGAGAATAGATAAATGATATTGCTTAGGAAAACATTTTTTTAAGAAAAAGAAACGGATTGAGTCGAACGAAAAAACGATTAAAATGAGCTATATCCCAAATGTCAATGGGGTCTCTGAAAATTAACTTTTCTGAGAAAGAGAATTAAACATAGCGCACAAGACAAACAAGTAAATAAGAAACCTGTTTGAAAGATGAAACAATGCACCGAAGAAAAGATCAGGCGAACTGTAGATGAGAGTTGAATAGAAAAACAATGAAATAACGGTAAATTATTTTTGGCATTGAAACTTGCATAATTTTATTGGAATTTCTAAAATTGTAAATGTATTTCTTTCTTACTTTCTTTAAAAGGAAAAAAGAAAATATGAGTTATAAGAGATTTTACTTATAGTCAATCTGTGGCTTCCCTTAGTCTCATGAAACCATCGTTTGAGCCCGAATACAGAGCAAGTCTCGGCAAGATTGTATGGAATATCAGGTGTAGCTTAGGTAGCAAGTTATTTCTCTTCATGCCACCTATGCGTCCCTAGAGAAGGCATAAACCGATAGAACTTGGCTATAGTGTCCTCTCAGGAGTTTAAAGAATGACATTAAAGAGAACGTTTGGTTGCCTTATAGACACCTGCTTTTATTTTCGAATTCAAATTGGTTCCTCGACTACATTGGTTACTTGGCAAAGCTACTAGGCTCAGTCAGTGGAACTATATAACGTATATCTAATAGAAGAAATGATGGATCCATGTTTTTACAAAGTACAATCGTGCAATTTGAATATTGATAACTTTGACTGGATTTCGATCCCGCTTCGCTAATTCAATGTTTCGTGTTGGTAATCACTATGCAACAAAATCCCCTCAATTCGTAAAAACAATAAAATTCAAAAATACATATAGGGTGGTAGAAAACTGTCAAGTTACATGGAAATATGAAAGAGATATAATAACATTACCAGTTTGAAGAAAATATTAAAAACTATCCAGATATATTTTCTGTTCTTTGTAATTACCTACTTCTAGGAGCAACTGAACTGATTCCGAGGATGCGTTTAAAGTAAAATATTAAACTTTATCCGTTCAATTTTAGAGTTTACTCGCGCAATTTCTTTCACAAAAGAACTAATGGGTTCGACTAAGTAATGAAACCCTTTATCATCCAGTTATGGGTTAAATAGTATCACTACTGTTCTTCAAGGTTGGCTTTGTTATCAAATAACGCATGAAGGTTGACTGGCTATTAAAGTAAGAAACTAAACTACGAACTAAATTCCAATGATGATTTAACAAATGTAAACATTGTTAAATGTAAAGAAACACGATAAACGCCCACTTCTTTAAAACTTAAAATAAGAAAAAATCTTTAGGTCCTACTCCTAAAATCTCCTTCGTTTAAATATGTCAGAGTCTGATATTTTCAATTCTAATTAACATAGAAAGCAATTCATTGAAGTTAAATACCCTGAAAATCACATCCTAAATTTGTATACAACGGTAAAAGATGATGTTAGAAAAGATAGTAGGTTTTTTTTATACATAAGCAATGATACCGAAACTTAAAGTATTTCTCCACATCGACGTCAGTAATATCCGCATGCCTTGTTTGACAGGCTATTTAACTGGCTTCACAGCAATCCGATATTTGACTCAAGGTTTACTGTAAGGGCGCCACGCACAAATTAAAACATGCGCTGCTTGAAGAAAAATGTTAAGTCTCTTCAGAACTCCCCTGATTGAGGCGCCTCGGTAGCCAAGCCATCAACTCAGCCGTGCAAAGCAGGTATTTCCGGGAGGGAAGACCCCCTGGGAGCAAGTACGTCTGTAGTGATTGTTGTCCTGTTTACATCTTTCACTCTGTCTCAACCTTCGGATCTTTTATATTTCTGAAGCTTATCGCCGTGGTTTTGAACCAAATCAACACCAGTGACTGGACATATAAACAGACCAGCCTACTTTCGTGAACCTCATTTTAGTTGTCTCCATGTTCGCGAGAAAAAAAAAAAAAAAATCTTTTTTTCCCTTTTTGTAGGGAAGGCAAGTCACACATTAATCCTTGGTCGATTTGTCAACAAATTCATGCTCCTAGATTCTTAGCATCTGTATTTATTTGAGAAATCATCATCAAATATTGCCCTCTAAAATATGGAAATATTTAATTTTTCCTCTATTCTATGATGAAATCATACAAATTTTAAGAGTGGTGAGAAATGATGGAAATATTTTTTTCCGTAGTGAAAGTAAAAATTTATCTATACTAAATGTTTCAAAATTAGGCATGTCGTTATAAAGGATTATTTTGAACTTCCCTTCAGAATCCAATGAATAAATGAAAAACAAAACAAAAACCAAAAAAAAAACAAAAAAAAACAATTAAATTAAAATTAAGATATAATTTTTAAAATGTGAAGATCACCAGAAAATGTTAAACAAAGCCAGGCCTAAAATTATAAGTAATAAATAGATCTCAACTAATGAACATCTCCGTAAGTGACATTTGTGAACGTCTTATCACAAGTATTATAAGACAGATATCTCCCGGAATCATTGGATGACTTTAAGTTGGAATTGCTCACGCCTTCTTCACCTACTCAATGACAAACAGGATGTTAAAACCAACTTCTGAAGTTTCCATTTAGTATAGAAATTTGAAGCCAATACTTCCAAAATATATGCTGTAAGATCGTGCGTTCTTTTTCTTCTAAGGACTTACTGTAGACAATTTGATTGATTGATTGATTGATTTCAACGGTATGTCAACCCATCTGGGTTATTTTTAGCCGAGAGGTTAATTTGTTCGTTTATATCTACATTTCATTTAAAGTTACTGTTAAAATCCTGGTCACAATGGTAGGAGTTTAGTTGTTCTGTTGTTCACATAATCCAGTTTTTGGAATCCTAGTCTGTAAATTACCTTTCATGTTAAAATCCAAAAGCCAAGTCATCCTGTTAAAAAGTTCCTCTAGCAATTACATTTGACGACAGTTGGAAATTATCTAAATGTTTTCAGTCTTCGTCTCTGAGTGGCTAATTTTTTTACAGGAAGTACCTGCTATTGTGGATAAACTTCTTTTGTAGAAATGACGACTTAGCATATCGCTTATACTTGATCGAATTCTACAGATGCTACTCAAATATTTTTTTCACACAATTATACGACATCAAGTAATTGTGACGGCAAATTGACTAAAATCCCAAAACGGGACTTTATTTTCGCACGTGTGAAGACGGGGCAGGTTGGCACTTGATCCCCTACAGAATAAGTCCTGTTCAGAGTTCTTCTCTCAGGCATATAAGAACTGGCATATTACGTGAGGGAATAATTTAGGGCCAGACTGACCACCGCTGGCAAAGGGGTTCCAATTTTCACACTATCACACACCCACCAGGCCGCTAAACTTCTTTCCCTTAGATAACAGAAGAATACAGGCCTATAGGTCTTAGTCGTAATAATATTAATATTGTAGTAGTCGGCAACTCCGGTTTCCCGTTTGATACTTTAGGAATTAATAGGACAATTCTAAGCAAGATAACATAAGGCGAATGGAAGCTGAAAAGAAAGCATGAAGTAACAACAGAGACCACATGGTAAAATGAAAATACATAAATTCCTTTACTACTTATATATACACGTTCAGAGTGTCAAAAACATATAATTGGACAGTCCACGAATATAAACGTCTTTTCTGACTTTTGTCCTTCTTCAAATTGAGCGAGAGAGAGTGGTAAACGAAATTTGGGTGTAAAGGAAAAATGTCCCCAAAGTTACTTATCTTATTTTCGACGGGGTTCCACTGGAGAATTTTCTTCTTTCACGGGCTACTAGACTTTGTTCTGTTTTTAGTACTGGCTTGAGGGACTCGGGTCTCTCATGTCTCAGTTAATCTTTTTGTCTTCAGCCCGGAGTAAAATGGCTATGGTTCGTCTGCCCGCTATGAACCCTGCTCAAAAACTGCCATTCTTGTCCTTTACTTCCGCTGAGGGGAAGGGAGCCCCACTTCCGTTTTGGGGTCCCAGCCAATCATTTGGCTTCTCTCTCTTTCCCCTTCCGATGTCCGGCGACCTGAGGTCACTAAGTGCGAACACCTGGTCTCCCCTGCGTGACCCACATTCTCTCTTAACGGTCACTTTTTGACTGCTAGATAGTGCTGATTCAACACAGGAGAATAGTATCAGTCTTACCTCTTCGTCTCCGTGAGCTATCACGTGACATAATCATATCAAACAGAGATAATTTATTGACAATAGTATGGTTGCAAGAATTTGAGGAGGTGATTGCGCTGTATGATTGTGATATCTTCAAAGGAAAATGATTCGGTTCCTCGAATTATAAAAAAAATAGAACAAACTGTTTTTTCCGAGTGCTAATGACCTTGAAAAAGGTATGCATTCGCCCGTTCTCCGTTTACCTACGGGTAAATTCTAGATCAGGATGGGCCGTTTAATCTTGGTATGACAATCAATCTAGTGGAATGGTAACCTCGGAACAAACCTGTTGAATTTCCCTTAAAAGTCACAACACTACTGGTACGGAGGTATAAATCAAAACAAGTATTCTGCTCTAAAACTAATAACTATATAGTTTCTGGTAATTATTCATATATAATAAGGGCCATTGGTTTTAACTATGTTATATTGCTTCAAGTGACTAATATTGAAGCTTTGTAAACAATAATAGCTTCAAGTAACGATTCTTGATAAAAAATATGATTTAGTCATATGGAGTTAAGTATTCCAATAGAATGCAAATAATTTTAAAACATGTATTTGAATCGTTGATGAGGCTCTAACAGGTACTGCCACTTTAGGTCAGAGTCGATCTGGGAGTAATGACAATGAAGCTGCATTATACACACCTTCAATTAATTCAGTTTAATGTCATACCCAGAACAATATGCTTAATGAGGGATACCCAGAACAATATGCTTAATAAGGGATCTGTAAGGGATACAGAGTGGACATTTACGTGATATGATTTTAATATCAGAATGTGAATCTAATGTTAATTAATTACATTCTCTGGTAACATAAGATAGCATCCCTTTCTGGATATATTTGCAAAAGTGCCAAACTGAAAATTATGCGAAAATAAGGAATTTTTCATGCACTTAGACGATTAATTTTTATGGTTTTCTTCGGATGATAGAACACGTGAGAATCGATATTTAAATGTCAGTTTATATTCTATAAATCTCATAAAGATATAGTACAAATGCAATTTTCTTTAAAAATCTCAAACATAAACATCCCCTAATAATTAACAACTGATCAACTTATTTACTAAGTCCAACTTTATTTGTGACACTCACTGAGAATCGAATACTTTGAATTACGCAGCAGCTGTCAAAACAGTTCACATAAATGCATATCCTTTGAGTCAGTAATGTATATATAAGGCAACATCGTTGATATGAATGTACAGGCACAATTTTTTTGATCGAATAGATAAAATCATATATTTACGGACTCTTAAAGAAAGAACGAAAAACAGAAAGAAAGAAAGAAAGAAAGAAAGAAAGAAATAGTGGAATCAGGCAATCGACAATGACTATCTAATGAAAATCGTAATAAAATATATAAGTATCAACCCAGGCAATATTTTTCCAAATGTAAATCATTTAAGATTATATATATATATATATATATATATAATATATATATATATATATATATATATATATATATATATATATATATAAGATATGATTCAATCCGGTAAATCCGTAGTAGGGAATATATCCAATCAGGACCAATAAAATATTCAAAAATAGAATATTAAATTAAGTATTCCTGGTAAAGAGCTCAATGTAAATAAAATCCTCAGATCAAATAAATTTCTCTTCATAAAACCAACAATCGGTCACATTAAGATAGTAAATTTATTTCCATTCTGTTAAAAAGCATTGATATAAATCAATGCTCTAAAAAATTAACAGAACTTATTCAGGTCAAACAAGAAATGGAATAAAATAATATATATATATATATATATATATGTATATATATATATATATATATATATAGTATATATATATATATATAAGATCCAAACCATCCCAAACCTTAGGATGTGATACAAATTCAAAAATTCTTTACGTCAATTTTTTGATATCGTCTTATTTCCATTTAGTAATGATTTTTTTTTCGGTAGACATTTTATAACTATATCTTCTAAAAAAGAATTGCTGTCAATATGTTTTTATGTGTGTGTGTGTGTGTGTGTGTGTGTGATGTGTGTGTGTGTGTGTTACTGCAAAGATTTTTTTCACTTCATTACTATAACTTATGCTTGAGAACTCTGATTCTCTAACGTACTCAGTTGCAAAAAGCTCTCTATTTTCTGTATATCTCAGTATCTTTCATTTCCATCTTCCCGCTATTATATTTTTTATAGTTCTCCTTCCCAATCCCATTTATTCTTATTTCGGCTCTATTTTCTCACTATGTTTTTTTTTTTAAAGTTTTATTGTATCTTTTCTTTCCAGGATTCTCTCTGTATCGACTTTACATTTTCTTCGTTCGAACTATCTTTCCGCGCTCCCTTGATCCTTTTTCATCTCTTAGAATGTGTATTTATTTCTCTTCCTCTGAATTTCCCAAACCACTACTTTATGCTTTTACACTTGGAGTTTTCATGTTTGTACCAATAGTCTACAGTTTTTTTTTCTCCCCCTTCCTCATTTCGCATTCTTTCCTGCGTTTTTCCATATCTTTCCCCCAACTTATTCGACTTGCTTTTACAGCGGCTTGACAACTACACAGCGCTGTCATTAGTGATGCGTCACTTGGTTGAAAAGATGACCACTTCAGTGTTGTTCGCATTTCTATTCGGCTCTCACCCTCAATTGAAAGTGGCTTCCATTGACGATATTTACCTTCATTTGATTCTATAAAAATATTACCACATGGCAGCGTATATTTTTGGCTGAAAATGCATTTATCTCTCACTTCTTGCTGAGCTGAGACACCTATTACGAAGAATGGAGTTTTTCTAAGGTTGTTGCAAAATGCATTATGGAGTTTTGCCTATGCAATCCACCTAAAAGTCAATTCGCCTTAAGTGGTAGTGGCTGGATTTATTGGATGTCGTGTCTGCAGGCTATTTTAAGTATAAGCATATTGGCTGTTTCGTAAGCGGATAGAGTGAGCGTAAAACGGTGTGTTTGACAAGATTTTGAGATTTTAACCATTTTGCAACAATATTCTATATGGAAACCTACATGGATATGTGACTACTTTGGCGAGTCAAATATTTTGCAATATTTTAGTAACGAGTGATACAATTTGTCAGCTCTGTATGCTACTAAGGAGATCATAAAGGT
>OY757911.1:45465478-45548979 GCA_963585895.1 Sepioteuthis lessoniana | reverse complement strand
GCCAGAATAACGAGAAGACTCCTGGAGACTTGAGGGGATTCGTTATCACTCAAACCCGAGGGAGAAACCATCAGCTAACGCCGAGGTGAAAAACTCGAATAGGAGTGAAACAATAATTAACCAGTTCTATTTGAATCAAAGATTGTACTCTAACTGGTTTTACCATTCTGCAAAAGGCTGCAAGTGAAACTAATGGTGATGATGGTTTACTCCATATTCATCAAACTCTGAGACTAGAGACTCACTCTCAGATGCAGTTTGGACACAATAGATAGGTTTAACACAACAGTTCTAAAATGTCTATTTCTGTAATACTACGCCTTTAGTTTCAGTCGGACCCCAGTCGTCACCTCACCATGAGAATAAATGACGAACACTCAAAACACCGATTCTTAGCTATTAAGTCTTTTTGCTACAACCACCTCATTCGTATTCATCAAAAAGTGAAGAGTTTGAACCGAATTAACCACTTTAATCAGACAGAGAGAAATAAACCGTCGAGGTCCGACAAAGACAGACAAACATTTTGATGTCGCTTTTTAAACCCAAGGCATTTTCTCTTGTAGTTATCGCACATACCTGCTCGGGATTACATTTCCAACCTCCACCGGTCGTCTCAAACTATTTTCTTTCTGTTTTCTATCCCGCGTTCACTTAAACGACTTCTCAGTTTGAGTTTCTTCCAACCAGTCACAGATCAGGATTTGCTAATGATACATTTCTATTTTAAATTCAGGCGTCGGCTGATATCTTTACCTCGATGTGAGGAACATCCCGTTTAGTTTCCTATACGTTTATCCCTTGTAGCCTTTTTTCTCTCTGTCTCTGTCTTTGCCTCTGTGGCTGCTGCAAATCTCTTTCTCTTACATGTCCCACCTTTTCCACAGTCCTATTGCTGATCTCTAAATCTATCTAGGAAACAACTTATAACTAAAACAATCAACCAGAATCCCTAATTATATTACTGTTCAATGTCATATCCAGGACACTCAGCGTCTTGTTTTCCTCAATGTGATTACCACTTAGCAACTTTCTTTGAGATAAACGTTTGAGTGTGTGTTTGTAACTAAATCAATTTGAAGAATACGGTCCGGATAATCTCTTAGGTATGGATCAAGTCAAAATGAGGTTCAAAATGTAGAGTTGCCTTTCACAGGAACACTATGGACACGGACAGCTCACTCACAAGGACCTCGTCCTCAAGCATTACGGTTCACCACCCACGGTCATCGGGTGGCCTCATTGTTGGTGGACGTTTACCCGTAGCATAGATCCAGTTGTTTTACAGCCTCAGCAGAGAGGAAAAATCCATGATTAGCCAATTTTTAATCACTTTTAACAACAACATGGTTTTTGTCGTTACACATCTCACATTCATCTGTAAATTTCTCATGGTTTGGTTAGCACTACTCAAACACGAAAAATTTCATGACAGCCCCGGTCAACCCAAGGACTTTTTTGAATTACCGGCAATGTTAATAGCATCAAAACAAATCTTTTTACGAAGATCAAATAATTTTACCAAAAAAACAATTTTAAGGAATGCAGAGTTCACATCGTGCAAAAAAATACTCAAATAATAATACTTGGTTTCCCTTTTTTTTTAAATCCCCTTATTCATTTAAGACCTTTGTTTTTAGTCTTGAAATACAAGGAAATGCATAGTTCATTCCTTATCATCAAGTTATGCATTATTGTCCTGAAAAATTATAATTCATATATATACAACTAAACATAATCTTGAACAAACTTGTTATATATATATATATATATATATATATATATATATATATATATATATATATAGTTAAAATTTCACGCAAACCCAGAAAATAAACGGTCAATCCCTTACAAGAAAATCCATAGCGGAAAAAAATATATAACTTGCATAACAGGTTAAAAGCTCACGGCACAAATGTTCATGATTTAAATCCTCAGGTAAACTAGTTTTCCACACCTCTGATATTTTCCACTGAACAAATATATACTTCTTTAAACTCTTTTAGAGTCGTGTGACTATTACCTGGACAACATAATAAGTCAAAGGGCATCATATCGTAAAGTTAATATTTACTCTCATGACGGTGTCTGGTTAAAAACTCTAATCTTTAGCAAATTATTAGTCTGGATAATTAATCATGTTTTTTGCGTCTTCCACGTACGATGAACACACACACACACACACACACACACACACACACACACACACACACACACACACACACACACGTATATACAAACACACGCACAGATAGATATACTGATAGATTGATAGATATGTAGATCGTGAACGAAAGAAAGAAAGAAAGAAAGAAAGAAAGAAAGAAAGAATATAGATTACGTTTTAAATAGAGAGAAAAAAGAAAGAAAATAATTATTACAGATTACAATGTGATCTGGTATAGAAGAATCCGTTAGGGTCCCATCTATATATATGTCAAATAGATCTGTTTAATTAGCATTAAATAAGAATAGACACTTCAAAGCATTTAATTGAGTATAAATGATTAGTATTAGTACATGTATTATATATATATATATATATATATATATATATATATATATAAGTGTGTGTGTGTATGTGTGTGTGTGTGAGAGAGAGAGAGAGAGTGATATTGAGAGAGAGTGAGTGAGAGAGAGAAAGAGACAGACAGACAGACAGACAGAATTGATTCTTTTGGATGGGAATAGATGTCATATAATTCTGCATAGCAAATGATGACAAGCAAATAAAAGAGAAACCTTTAATTAAAAAAATGCAAACAGTACAAAAGGCTTACAATACTTATGATTAGAGATAGAATAGATTTCAGCAATAAATACCCCATGATGAGTTTATACCCGTTTGATAAAAAAAGCCAAATCAAGCCATTTACAAATTAATCAGATTTCAGCATAAAATATTACATCAGGATTTGATGTACCGGTAAAAAATAAACTAAACCAAAAGATTCACATCAAGATCAAATTCTGGCAAAGAACACACAAAAACCTGATATACGGTTAGTCAAATAAACCAATCCATTTAATCAAATTAGGCATTAGATACCCAATAGGGAGTTGATACACCGTTTAACCAATAATCCAAACAAGCCAAAACCAAAATGTTTAGGGCAATAATTTTTAGAATTATCTGGTAGCGAAAGGCTTTCACAAGAACGTGATTGGGTCTTTAACTTTTAAACAGTGCGAGAAGCCTAACTGTCTAACTAAATTGCCCTTTTAACACTGATTATATGCAGGTTCATCGGCCACCTGTGGCTTTGCGCCATTAATCAATGACTCTTGTATATAGAGATCGCAGTTTCTCAAGTGACACTTTCTGAAAGGTTAACTAATTCTGCACGGAGTATAGATTCTAACTTGATGGCTGTGATTTTCTTTAATTGTTCTTCCTTTATTCCCATCACAAAAAGAATATGGTTGGGTTGGCTTTTATCAACAATTATAGGTTATTTAAGGCCAAATTTTCTTTATACATATACATTAGATATATATATAATTTGTAAACACATTTTGATAACCTTTTTAAACGAGCCTGAGCGTTGTGGTTTGTCTTTTGCAGACACAAAATGATTTAAAGTGTTTCTTTCTAACATAAATAATTCTTTTTACTTTCAAACATTTGTTTGAACACAGTTAAATTGTTTCATATATTGCTATGTAACAGTAACCATATAATATCAGTCATTTGTTTGCAAATTTTTAAATGGATAGGCAAACATGACTTGTAAATGATTAGTTTGTACGTAATTCAATTTTTAAATGAGTTACAGCAAATTAGTTTGCATACTGGTATTTCTCTTGTTTTTACACAGTAAAACGAGTTTCAATTTTTACTATGTATTTAGTACTAATCATTTGTTTAAAGACAGGAAGGAATTACAATTACTTTCTGATTTTAAATTTATTTCCATCCGCCTATGGGTATTGATATGAATCAATAGCTCCAAATCTAACAGGACTTCTTTAGATCCTAATGGATATAATAAATACAACCAGTATTATATATATATATATATATATATATATATATATATATATATATATATATATATATATATATATATATGATTGGAGTATATGTGTGCAATTCTTAGATAAAGTACATCTGGTTAGAATTCTGCTTTTTTCATACCTAGATTGGTTACCTAAACAAAATTGCAGACTCTATTTTACTTAAATCCTAAATAGGTAGCAGAGCAGGTGGATCTATGAGTTTCTCAAGGTCATATGAGCCAAGTGAAACGTAAACTATCTCGACCCAGATTTGTACTCAACTCGTCGATTCAATGTCCTCCATTGATGATAATTTAGCTAAGCTTACTTACCAAAATGTACAATCCATGGTTGATTTACTATTTTCATATTTTTAAAATCATTTTTAAATTATGTCCAGAAAGTATTTTTTTTAATAATTTCGGGTCCTTTTAGAGTGGATTCCTGATTCCGTAACAATAACAATTCTGCCAATATCAAACTCAGATATTAGGATTGATGGTTTTCTAATAGTGTACCTTAATTTTACAAAGCTTTAAAATTCATCCGGAAAAAAAAAAACAAGAGAACATTGCACACTTTCTTTCAAGGGATTTTTTTCAACTCTATAAAAAATTATGTAGACTGTAAAATATTTTGTAAAGATGTTCCTTTTTTGGAACAGGAGATAATCATAATCGGATTAGTCGTAACTTAATCATCATCAACTGAATATCTTATTGGAGAAGAAAAAAATATGAAATAACTTCTTTTGAAATTGTAATTTTTTTTTTTCTATCTATTGTAAGAATTCATCTCTCGTCTAAGATATGGTTTAAAAGATAACATTTTTTTATCGAGAAATTGTGTCTCGTGATCAAATAGAATATTCTTGTGTTTCGGATGTTTCGAATAAATTTGGCGAAGCAAAGAGACAAAGATGAGATGAATAGAATAATTAAAGAAATTGTCTGACTCAGGATCTTAAAAAATATCCCACTCACTTATAGCCAAAGTTATAACTCTCCACTTGAGTGATTTTTAAAAGATAGCTAGAAGAGTTCTGGAGATGCGAGAAATCTTACTGGCATTCAGATTCAAGTGGAAGACCGCCAGTAGGAGCTGAGCGAAAATCTAACAAATAATTCAATAATAATAATAATAATAAACAGAACAACTATAGATAAACGAACATTGGTGACCTTGGCGCCAATGTTCGTCCATGAACTAATTCAGCTGATCAACAGTAGTGTAGTCAATTTTAAATTCCTAGCACGATTCCCAACGGATTACCTTCCCGACCCAGTCGTATCTTGATTCATATTTTTGCTAGTTTTCTGCATTCGCTTATTATGAGATTAAAGTTAACAAACACTAGCTATTGTTCTACGTCTTATTTATTTACGCTTTAACATATTTGGTTCTTAAGGTATTTTTTGCGTTGCTCTAAGAAGAGATTTAATCCCTCTCTTTCTCCTGTGAGATTTCTTTTGTCCTTTGAAGTATGCATACATTTGTTTATCTTCCGGTTTTGTTTCCTATTTATTGCCTTTCTTTTTATTATTATTATTATTATTATTATTATTATTATTGTTGTTGTTGTTGTTGTTGTTGTTGTTGTTGAATTATATGTTAGCTTTTTGCTCAGCTCTAACTGGTGGTCTTTCACTTGAATCTGAATGCCAGTAAGACTTCTTGTATCTCCAGAACTCTTCTAGGTAGTTTTGACGATTTAATTAAGACAGTGTTTTGGATAGTGGCAATTCTTCCTCTGTTGTTCAGCTCACCCAGTTTCTTTTCAATGAATATGGCGTCCTCTTCCTAAGGCTGCAGTTACATTCACTATCACCATCACTGTTACTCCATTATCTGATAAACAATTCAGGTGTGTGACTGGTTCTGGCTCCTAATGAGAGAGTTTTCATGAGTGATCTTTCGCTATTACATGGCCGGATACTAGGTACATTTGTGATGGGACTTCACTACTACATTATACAAGCACTAATGTACTACAAGAGAATCCTAAACAGTGTTTCACATTTTTTCTCCCTTTATCTATTTAGTCTTCTTATATTTTCCGCTTCCTTAAAACTGCTTGATAATTTCCCTTTAATCATGACAAGGATCACAGTTTTATATAGGTATTCTTATCAAAGTTGAATAGTTCTTGTTTTTTATCACGAATTTGCTGTTATAATCCATTATTATTTGAATGAATTTTGCATATATTTTCATTTTCTTGGTTTACTATTATAACTGTTGTCTGAGATAGATAGATATATAGATAGATAGATATCTTCTCTTCAACCTTATTCTCGCTTTACTACCTTGCTTCTTGAGATATATTTTTTGAAATTTACGTAACTTCCAAACTTCTATCTTGACGACAACCATTATCATAATCTTTCAGCATTCTTCAGCTCTTTCTTAAACAGCCACACCTATGTATAGTTTATTTTATATTATCTCAAATATTTCCACTCCTCAACATACACACACACACACACACACACACACACACACACACACACACACACACACACACACACACACATACATACATACATATATATATATATATATATATATATATATATAATTGTCACGGGGTAAGCAAAATAATTGATCCTTTTTCATGGCTTCGATTTAGTAAAGCTAAAAGCTAGTATTATATGCACCGTAATTTCTTTCCGTTCCATTCATGTGTGTTGCTGCATTTCAAAAATTCAACACTAATTTTCTTTAATTTTGAATTATAAGATTTGAATATCTTTGTACATTTTGTTGGCTTTTATTCGTTGGTTTCAATTATCTAAGTCATGGGGGAGTGGCAGTTTGTTGTTGGTCGAAATAAGTAGCTTTCATTTTTGTTTTATACTTCCGATAATTTGTCGTTTCTCTGATATGAATATGATAAAGCCTCCAGCATATATATATATATATATATATATATATATATATATATATATATAAGTTACGAGTATTATTAAAAAAGTATGCTACGCATTTCTGACAAATTTTAACTGAATCCGAAAAAAATGTAAAAATATCTTATTCATAATCTCTTTTAATCATGAACTGCCGGGAGTGTCAGATTATTTAGACCAACTGGAATGTTTATAAATTCAACCTGTATGTTTTAGCCGGATACGACATGAGTTTATATTTTAAACGGGGTTTAACATACTTAAAATCAAATTTTCCTTCTGTCAGACCGTTGACCATCGGGAAATTACCTGGCCTAGTTTGCCTTACGATTTATCTATTGTTGGACGCATACCTTTTCCGAAAGTATTACCACTCTGTAAAATACAAACTGCATCGTCCAGGAATTGAACTCAGTTTCACATATCAGTTTCCTACGATAATAACAGTTACCAAACATGTGCTTTTCCATAAACCTGCTGAAATATACGCATATCCGTCTACCAAATCTGGTGCAGAAATCACTTTCCATGGCTCTAACGTAAGCTAATACACAGATGGTTCTGCTGCTCTAGATTTATGTTGGAGAAAATACATCAAAATACGATAGGCGTTTCGGAGTTTTTGCCTACAGCGGTTAATTTTTTAAATTCCCTTGCAGTTCAATTAATTCTTTTTTATTGTAGACCCTGTCGAATAATTCTAAAATAAATAATTCAATAATTCAAAAAGAAAGTACTATAGTTTAATTGTCTAAATTTGTTTGATTTTTTTATATTTTCTTCCAAATGTTAAATTTGAAAGTCTATAATTGCAAACATTATCACCAGACAAATTGTGACTGTGACTTAAAAGAATCAGGCTCTCTACAATGATCAAATTAACTTGTGAAATATTATTACGTGGTTAGAAATATCATTGTATTATCCTCGGTGTTAATCGCTAATTCAACCGATCTCATGTGCATGAACTTAGGAAAAAAGAGAGTCAAGAAATAGATAGTTCATTCCCAGACCCTCTAGTTTATTTTCGGATAAATGATTTTTCTGAGAAGAAAAATGGCGGATACTAAATGAAGCATAGGGGACTTTTCATGAGAGATGGATGATAGCGACGAATGACGAGAGAGTGAGAGAACCACTAGCTGTCAGCGCAAGATGATGATGATGATGAGGAGGAGGAGGAGGTGGAGGAGGAAGAGAATATCTGCTTCAATCTACGGATGCATGGTCTAGCCTTAGCACTTCTTCATAAACTTTGAGTGTATAATCCTTACCAGTGGTAATTACCATTTATTAATGATGTGTGATGAATATAACTGAGCCGTTAATCACTGTTAATTATTGTAAATTTAAATTGAAAGATCATATGTATCATTATGTTTACACAAATTTCTTAGGATATGCAATATATAATATATATATATATATATATATATATATATATACGTGTGTGTATGGCTGAGTGTGGGTGTGTGATGTATAAATAAAACGCAAATGAAAATATGTATAATTGGATGAAAAAAAAATATTTCCGAAATATTAATTAGTTCCACCAACGCGTTTCGACATGTATTATCTAAAATATGAAATTACGAAAATTTCGAATATTTTTTCTGTATTCGTTCAAACCACTATTTTAATTCATAATTCCGAACCTGAAGATGACAATTCCATTATCTACCTGAAATGTTCGTAATTACATATTTTAGATAATCCTTATGGAAAGCCGTTGGTGGAACTAATTAGTATTTCATTAATATTTTTTCCTCGTCGACCTTTATCCATTTTTTATTCCGTTTTCTTTATACAACATATTTGTCATATTATTATTATCATTATTATTATTATTATTATTATTATTATTATTATTATTATTATTATTATTATTTTTATTACACATAGATAAATGATAGATAGATAACAATAGAGACAAAGAGATACAATCAGATATAAAAACAGACCAGGTGAGAATTAATAGTTCATAAATAATGCTTGCTAAATGAAACAGAGCTCAAATGTTTCCAAGTAGAGCAGGATAAAACGTAAATGAATAAAAAACTCGCCTTTTTTTATCACAGTCAAATTACCAAACGTCTCGTGCCTCCGCTCTCGTACAAACGTAAGACAAAAATTATTTTATTTGATGATTTTGTACAAGATGATACATAAAATTTTCTTTCCTGAGAAAAATGTTAGTCTCCAATTTATTCCTTGCAATATATATATATATATATATAATATATATATATATATATATATATATATTTCTTTGTTTAAAATCCAAGAATTTTAGAAATTTATTGTGTAATAAATTCATTTCGCTTATTAAAGCTTACAAGTTTGAATAAAAACTTATATCGGGATTTCCTCCACGAAATGGAAAGATAGTTACGCAAATCACAAATATTCTTACTCCCACGAACATCTAAAACACCAAACAGCACTATCTAAGCAATTCTGGAGTTTGAAATACAAAGGGTTAACCCCTGAGATTCAATGGTCTATATTGAAAAAGTCAAATACTCCCAAAAGTTTTGACGGTAGATGTAGCCTGTGCTTAGAAGAAAAATACAAATAATGACAAATCCACTGTCTGATAAGTTATTAAAGAAGAGATGTGAATTAATAGCAAGATGTAGACATAAGGCTAAATTTAAACTTTAGACTAATTATCTTTAAAAAAGACATAGAAATAAAATGAGAAATAAGGTAAATGAACGAAAATAAAATAAAATAAGAATAAAGAAAAGAAAAAACGTATCCAATATACGTACACTAAAAAAATAGTTAACTGAGGAAATAGACTCGAAATTAATGTGAGTATTAATATTTCCCTTGCAAAAACTTATTATATAAACAAAACACAAAAAAGTTAATTATCGAACTTAACAAAAAAGAAAACAAATAAAATAAATTAAAAAGTTAAATTACCATAATCCCAACCGACGGTAAAATTAGAAAAATAAAAATGAATAAAATAAACAAGCAAATAAAAAAAAAGGAAGTTTAATAAAACGAGGAATTAACTCTTCACCTCTCTTCCTCTCCCCTAACCCCGTGTCTATTTTGATTTATTTTATCCATAAGATCTGAAGAAGTCCTTTTATATTTTTCTTCGTGTTTTTGGTTTACATCAGAAACACACAATAGGATGGAAATAAATCTATAATCCTAAAGTAAACGGTCTTTGGTTTTTTTCTTTAAAGAAGGTATTGCTATGTAATATTAGTTAAATTGAGTTCTCTACCAGGAAAATTTAAATGTTCAGCTTTTGAATGATTTTCTTGTCTGAAGGAATTACTCCCAACTCTGGTTTAACTGGACCGAATAATACTATATATATATATATATAGTAAAGGGAAGTATCCGAGGTGTAAAAAGGAGGTGCCCCGTAGTGTAATGGTTATCGTCGAACGTGGCAACACGAGTTCATATCCTGGACGAGACTAATTGCATTTCACATAGCACTAATACCCTTGGGAAATGTATGAATCCAATTATTCTCCCTCCAGTTATGGGTAAATATTAGGACAGACTGGGTTCTTCGGCCTTGGTGAGGTAACTAGCCTGTTAAACTCTGCTTAAAGTTTGACCTTGTGTCATATCCTGCACGATCGGAGGGGTTGATATATATATATATATATATATATTGAAATATCATTTTACTTGGTTCTTTTAGAAGAGATAGTTAAACTGTTTGGTAAATGCTTTTGATACTTTCATGTATTCTCACATGAACATCGTAAGCGCCTGATAATATACATGGAGCTATAAAATGAAGATTTGGTCATAGACATGAGTTTAATATTCCAAAAAGATTTAGTGCACAAAGGAAAATCTGCTGACCCCTTTTTGTCCCTTCTTGTCACCCTCCTCAAGTCGTTGCCCACCAAGCTAACCCGATTCCACTTATCCGATTCTATCGATGACAAATGACGAGGTCGAATATTGAGGTTTTCCATTTGAATATCGCTTTTAGCTCGATGAAATAACAAATCAATCACAATCTCACAAAAACCACTTTTTCGATCAGAGTATATCTGTGGACGAAACTAATATATATATATATATATATATATATATATATATATATATATATATATATATATATATATATATATATATATATATATATAAGTTTTTGTGCATGCGTGCGCGTACGTGCATGTGTGCATCTATAGATTAGCATGCATGGATAAAAACTGTTCCATCATATATAACACTTTCAGCAACATCCATAACTCTATATCATTTAAAAGACGAAAATTTAGTAAGAAAAATTATGAAACTACGAATGTACTTAGTTTTTTTAAATTGAGCCTATTTTTTTCCTTCATGAAGTATTTTTAAAAATATTTACATTCTTTTATAGTAGTTAAATATTTAACAGAAATATTCTCATTTCTCACTTAATTTTCCATTTTGTCTCTCCTCTTCACTTCTAGTTATCTCTTCTTCTACTCTATCTCTCTATTCTTCTTTCACATTTCACCCTTTTTTTTTCTCCTCTTGCACCCTCTCTCTTCTTCTTTCCTGATTCTCTCTCTTCTCTTCTATTTCGCAATCATCTGCTCTTATATTTCTCTCTCTTATTTACTTCTATTTCCTTCTATTCTATCTCTTCTTTCTTTATTCCTCTCTTTCTCTCCCTCTTTCTCTCTCTCTTTCTCTCTCTCTCTTTGTTTTCTTCTCTCTCCATCTCTCTCTCTCTCTTATTCTTCTTTTCTATTTATCTGTCTTCTTATCTTCTATTTTCTTCTCTCTTTCTCTTCTATTCTTCTCTTTTGACCTGCTAATTATAATTATGATTAAAATTAGGATGGTAATTCTTTAATTAATCAGATTTCGGCATTAAATAACCCATAAAGAATCATGAATCTTTAAACTAATAAACCATTCTGTTGAAATAGTATTTGCTTTCTTAATTTTCCACAAACCAATATAATTCCACATAGAATTGTTTATTTCAAATATATTCTATTAATACCTGTTGAAAGAATATTTATTTACTTTATAGTTCTTAAGAAACCTAGAAACCGAACCGAAACCAATAATTTGAACAAAATATTAACAAATGTTTCATAAAAGTTTTCTTTGATTTCTTTGTTTAATGGCACATCATACAGCAAGGGTTTTAAAATTGCGAATTCATATTTGTTGGACAGTATTGTCTTAATTATTTTTGAAGGGAGATAAGATAATTCATAGCCTTCCGAGAGATATTAGTCAGAAAGAGAACGGTAAAGCATCATTGGCGTTCAAATTCAATTGCTAGGATGTCACTGTCAAGCAAGCAGTATGAAAGATACACCCGGAAATGTAAAGTAGTCACCAATGACTGATTTGTCGATGGTGGTAATCAACTAATAGTCAAGTGGGCGAGGAAAAATGTAAAAATAAAAATCAATTCAAATGTTGGACTTTCCGTAATTAAATCACTCAGTGCTCGTTGGAATACGTGCAAACGAGTCTTTTTCGATGCTCGAATGGGAAATTTGCAATTTTTTTTTACGTGTAAGAACCAATCGTTCTCGGACCTTCACTGCCAATTTTCTCAATTATTTCAATGTTTTTTCTGGCTTCATCACAAGGCAAAAAAAACTGACTGATATATACATACATGCATACTTACATACAATAGCGGCCGTAAGTGAACAAACGGAACAAGAGCAAATATTTAAATGAATTTTACTTGAATAATTTTACACGTACGTTTACGAAATTTTCCCAAAATATACTTGGAACATATATGTATTAATTACATATAATTTTTTAAAAAATTGTTTACAGTAGTGAACTAAAAATATACATTTTACCATGGTCAAAAGTTAAGGAACGCTGTTAAATTATATTAATTTAGGCAATTTTTAAACTCCGTGATGGCTAATTTTGATTTATAGTCAACTGTCATATATTGTTGAAACTATTTCTGAGCCAGATTGGAGTAAAAGCACGTAATTGTTTAACTCAATAAGAAAAAAAAAACTCATTTTAGCAAATTAGGAACAAGACAAATCGTATTCTGAAATTGTTGTTATCGTACGAAGGTCAAAAAGCGTTGTTTATCGTGTAATTAGTAGATTTAAGACTGACAAAACACTTGAACCAAAACCGAGAACTGGCATGCCTCCAATATCTACCAAACCAAAAGATCGGATGACTGTTAAAATGTCTATAAAAGACCGTTTCGATACAACAACGCCTATTCCTCGTGCATTTGTGAGCAAATGGGAAAACAAATCTTAAAAAAAAATTTTTCTCCTAGGTTAAATAAGGCAAAATTAGAGGCTCAGATTCTATGTCGCAAAACATTGATTTCAAAGAAAAATGAAAAGGTTCGTCTCGACTTCGCCGCAAGCATATCCTGTGGATAAAGGAACAATGGAATATGCTTTCCTTTAGTGATGAATCAAAATTCGACTGGTTTGGATCTGATGGTAAGAGGTTTGTAATACGTAAAATGAGGAACGTTTACCTTATATATGCGTTAAGAAAACTGTGAAATTTGGAGGGGGAGCGTAATGGTGTGGGGGATGATTTCTCCGGCGGTAGTAGAACCCATTGTTAGTTTTAACGGTAATATTAACGCGATTGTTTATAAAAAAACTTTTTCGCGACCATGTTCTTTCACATGTACGCAAAAAGACAGTTGAAACTCCAATGTTTATGCAAGACAACGCGTCTTACCACAAAGCTAAAATAGAATTAGGTTTTCCTGAAGAAGAACAAGGAATAGATGTAATGAAGAGGCCACGACAAAGCCCAGATATGATTCCTAAAGAGATTGTATGGAAAATCATTGGATAGAAAGCCCAGAACAGAAATCCCAAAATATTGATGATTTATGGGGTTTTCTGAGAGACGAATATGACTACCGCGTTTTGTAAGAAGTTAATTGGCCCATGCGTTCGATGATGCAATAAGGTAATTCAATGCAAAAGAAAATGCTCTAAACATTGAATTTTTATTTAGTTTATATATTGATCTAAGAAGGATTTTATGATGTGTTCCTTAACTTTTGACCAGGGCAAAATGTATTTTTTTTTCTTTCAGTTGAATATTAATTTACTGCAAAGGAAAATTCAGAAAAATGAATATGTAATAAATGCAAATGTGTTCAAATAAATCTTGCAAAAATTTCATAAACGTATATGCAAAAATCATTTGAATACTTGTTGCTGTTCCGTTCCGTAACTAATGGCCGCAAGTATATATATATATATATATATATTTGTGTCTGTGTGCACACACACACACACACACACACACACACACACATATATATATATATATATATATGGGTCATTTTTTAAAAGAATGTTTGCAATGTACAGAGAGTGTCCTTTCTGTGCTGCTGGAATCGAGGGACAGAGAGATAGGTTGATATGCACCTACATGTATACATGCATGCAATTATCGACTTATACCTAGATTTTAAAGATTTACATGAATAGTATGTTTATATAGACATTTTTTGTGTCATTGATTCTTAATAGGATTGTTTGTCACATATGTCTTATTAATAACGACGATATTTTAAGCAGATATATTTAACTCTTAGAAACAGACAGATTCTACCATTCTGCTTCCGAGTAGACCTGAGGGTTATAGAGGAGTGCTTCACACTCGCAGAGATCCAGAACTGACGCCTCATTATCAGATTAATTTTAGAGTCATAACCAGCACATCGATTTTTTATAGGTCTTACGCGTCATCAAGGAATTCCATCAGTTTATTTTAAGTGCCGCCAACAGAACTTATACATACATACATACATACATGTATGTATATGAGGAGGCACCTGTGGTGTTATGGTTATCGTCATAGAAAAGAGACACAGCAATCCGATTTAAAATCCTGGGGGAGGTTGTTTTGATTTCTCATTGCGCTAATACCCTTATGATTATTGGGCATCCAAATATTCTCCCCCCCCAGGTAAATAGAAAATACAACAGCAGATTGCGTTCTTTAGCTATGGTATAGCAACCAGTATAGGCGAAGGCAATCTCTGAATTACAGCGTGTTGAACAGCGCTTTAAAAATTGACCAAGTGCCATATTCAAGTTGAGCAGAGGGGTTGTTACATACATACATACATACATACATACATACATGTAGATAGATGCTACACACACACACTCTCTCTCACACACTCTCTCTCTCACACACACACAAACACACATACACACACACATACACACACACACATACATACATATATATATATATATATATATATATATATATATATGTACACATATATTAATTTGTACAAATTGATACAAACATACATTAATTGATAAATTGATAAATACAAACAAATATATATGAAAGGAATCATATATATATAGAGAGAGAAAGAGATAGAGAGAATGTGAGAGAGTGATAGAGAAAATGCTTACTTTTGAATTGATACATACATACATACATACATACATACATACAGATAGATAGATAGATAGATAGATAGATAGATAGATAGATAATGTATTATTTTATGTTTAATAATTCATCATGATTATCTGGTTACAAATGTCCTCTTATCTTCAAAGAAATAGCTGAATGGCAGCTATTATCACAGCTATCCGTTCTCCCCCAGAAGAGTTTTCCCAAACGTATATTATCACAATAACACAACAGCAAACTCCTCATCCATCAAAGACCCTTCTAATTACTAAAAATGCCGGCCAAGTTTTCTCATTGATATGCCTGCATTACTTGCTGGACACCACAGAATTTCACCTAACTGTTCTAACGTCTATTTTATCGGAACCAATATTATGCACCTGTTTCATATTCAACACAATGACTCCATTCTATCGCCTCTTTCTCATGCGGCCTATTGCTACAGCGTTAGATTCTGATATATATATATATATATATATATATATATATATATATATATATATATATATATATATATATATATAAGCGTGTTGTTGGCGACGCTGTTCCTGTCTTGTGAGTTCTTGTGTCTTGCCATTGGATGAGGCCGCTATCCCCAAGTGGAAGAATGTTTTCACCTTGCGATGCCGTTTAAATAAAGATTTTACTTCTATGTTGTCTGTGTCTAAACTTGACGCCAAATTTGGTTTTCTTCAATATAAAAGGGAAGTTTACTTCAGTGCAGACATTTCGACGTATTCAGTCTCTCCGTTCGCATTAGATCTTTTATTTACTTTCCCTCTTCTATCCTTCAGCCTCGTTTGCTTACTGTCTTCCTCGTTTTCTTTTTCTTTTTCGTTGACTTTCCTATATATATATATATATATATATATATATTGAATGTTTATTCCTCTTTCTGGCATCCTTTCTATTTTTTCACCAGCTTCTTATCTACCGTTGTATTGCTTCCTTTTTTTATATATTTTATTTTCCATGTCTTTTCTCGAGAAGTTGATGTTAACTTTTTCTTTCTACTTTCGCTTTCATTTTCCCTTTTACTTTAACTTCCTCTTTCACGTACTCTTACGAGCTGTTCTTTTGAAACACATCATTAACAAACATTCTCTTTCTACTTTCTCTATCTATTCACATTCCTCTCAATATTCAGACCACGGAAAGACTGGCTTCTTTTGTATAAACTTCATTTTCTCTCTAAATGCTGTCATTTTTAGTCTTTTCTGAAACGTTTTGGGGATTCCGACCAGTACGTTGAATTATTATTATTATTATTATTATTATTATTATTATTATTATTATTATTATTATCATTATTATTGGTTATGTAAACTTCATATGATAAGTTCATTATTTGAAAATGTTTGCAATCTGGAAACTACTGTCTTTCCTTATCTGTAAGGTGCAGATCTTATAAGAAAATTTTAAGTTATTTTGTGTGTTGTTGAAAGCTCCTAAAACTCTACGAAAGAAAGTTTTCTGGTTTTGTTTCAAGTTCACTTGTGTCAAGTGAATATATTTGCATCTGAGACGTGTTTTTAGATTTTGCCTCGTGTGTTGCTTTACAAATAGGCTTTGCGTAGATTATTTCTTGTTGAGAACTACAAATTCTACGCAATTTTGCGTTATATCCTGTTTTGTACTTAGATGATCTTCAACTTTCAAAAACGAAACCCTTTTTCAGTGTCGAAATATCGAAATCTATTTTCTGACGTTTTATATAAAAAAATGTATGGAACGAAGTTTCATACACAGGGAATCTTTGAAAAATGGATTACTCCTGCAAGAATTCAATGAGAAGTTAGAATCTATGACCACCAAATAGGTAAAAATACGAGTATTAACTAATAAACTAAGTGAGTAAAGTTGGCTACCATAGTCGAAGGCGACCAGAGGGCTCCCTTTTCTATACTTACGATACCAAGGTGTAGGGTAGGGTGCTACTCCTTTCCGTGGATTGTTCGACTTTACCTTGATATGTACCTGAGTGTTAAGGAAGGAGGTATCAAGTACCATTTTTAAAGTCTTTGGTATGACGCGACCTGGAATGGAACCCTCGAGTTCACAGTTTAGTTGTCAAAAACATATCTATTTCAAGCTATTATGTTTATTCAAACAGTTCTAATTCCACCCTTTCAGTTTACTATGAGTATGTCAAAAGAGTTCTTTATTAAACAATTCAGTTTAGCGTAAGTACAGTTAATATGTCAAAAACTGTTCCATTTCAAACAATTCAGGTTAGCATAAGTACGCAGTTTAAATGTAAGTACACAGTTTAATTATCAAAAACATTTCTATTTCAAGCTATTCAGTTTTGTCGAACAGTTCTTTTTCAAACAATTCAATTCAGCATAAATACTCAGTTGAGTTCTATTTAACCCATAAATAGGGCCCTATTAGGTGCTTCCATTTCGGGCCAGAGTGGATTTGGGACCAATTGCAATTAATGAGTGCTCTGCATTTTCCAACCCTCCAGCATCACTTGAACCTCACCCTCAGATTGTTTAATGTCATATCCGGAGTTGCAATCAGTGTATTCAACAGATCTAGCCAACTTATCAATGCACAGACTTAAATGTAAAAACAGTTTTATTTCAGATAATTAAATTTAGCATAAGTACGCAGTTTAGATGACAAAACAGTTCTATTTCGAGCAATTGAGTTCAGTATAAGTGTGCTGTTTAAATCTCAAAATATTTCTATTTTAACCAATTCAGCTAAGCATAAATACGCCGTTTAAATGAAAAAGAGTATACTCCAGAACGCAAGGTTTTGTGCTATTTAACCCATAAATAGGTCCCGAATAGGTGCTACAACTATGGGTCAGAGTGGACCTGAGAGTGATGTCAATGAGGAGATGCTCTGCATCCCTCAGATTTCCAGCTGTAATGGAACCTTACCATCAGACTGTTTAGTGTCACATACAGGACACTCGTTGGAGGATAAGGTTTGTAAACGCGTTTTGTTGAAAACATTTTAAAACGAACCTGATCTTTTTTTTTTTTTTTTGCATACAGTTGAATAGTTGCAAGTATCAGTATAAAACAATCACAATTTAACATAATTTTTTATTTGCACATCTTTAAATCAATACACATGATTATTTTGTTTGTAGGAATTAAATTTTGAAATGAGTTACAACTAACTTATTAGGACACTAGTATTGCTATTGTTTTTACATAGATGAATAGTTTTAATTATTGCCAACACAAATGATTCAATTCAACAATAATTATTTGTTTGCATAAGTGAGTACAATTATTCCTATTTAACACAAATTGTTCTACTCAATTCTATTCATTCGTTAGTTCTTACTTAAATATAAACTGTGCTATGTATCACCAACAATTCAATTAAATATTAGTTATTTGCCAACTCGCTGTTAAATGATCAAGCAGTCATATTTATAAAAATTCTAGTAAGCATTAGTTATTTCTTTTCACACAGTTTAAATATTCAAACAGTTCTATTTGACCGATAAATAGGACCTTATCAGGTGCTACCACATCGAATCAGAGAGATGGGGGCGCAAGCATTGAAGATGTACCCCATATTTCCCTAATCTCCAATACTGCAGCCTTGCCATCAGGTGGTTTAATTTCATATTAAGGAGACTCGTTTGTTGATGGAGGGTCTTATTACAGAGATAAAGCGGTATATTTCATAGCCCCAGCCGAATGGGATTGATGAGGAATGCATATTTTAAACCCCACATTAAAATACCACTTGACAACAAAGTGTTTATGACTGACGAAAAAACGTGTTTTAAAGTAATTTAAGGAATTGATTCAGAATCCCTGCTTAGAATTGTTCCAGTAACTTTGTAGAAAGTTCATTATACGTTGGCGTTAGCCCCGTAGACCTTTCTCTTTCCACAACTTTACATCAAACTCGATCTCATTAGGAACTTCGTAAAAGCAAATAAGTACGATCATTGTAGATTCTAAAAATTACAAATGAACGTTTGCAAAGAGTAAACTGAAACAAAACTGAAAGTAGCATTTGAATTGGAACCGATATCAGAGAAGTAATATCTGAGAGTAGCTCCAGTTGTAAAATTAATCCACTTCTTCTGATGCTCCAGGAATTTATAGTATAATTAAATGCAGAGAACTTTCTTACGTCGATTAGAACTGAAAACGATTCGAATTTAATAAACAAGTTAACAGTTCAAGAAAATGCACAATAACATTGAACTCTCACTTTGATGGTTTTAGACATAATCTGAGCGAAATAAAGTTTCAAGAAATATTTCTTCAAGGTATTTTGATGGTTACCAGAAAGGATGGATGAGTATTGGTACTATTTACCAACCCCTCCGCTCGGGCAGGATATGACACAAGGTCAATTTTTAAGCGGAGTTTAACAGGTTTTGAATTCAGAGTTTTCCTTCTCCTAGACTAGCTGCCTCACCAAGGCTGAAGAACCTAGTCCGTCCTACTATTTACCCATAGTTGGAGGGAGAATAAGGGGGTTCATACCTTTCCCAAGGGTATTTGCCCGAAAGTGAACGTAATAGCGCGACTGGAGTACGAACTCGCGTACTACGATTCCGCAGTTCATCGCTTTAACCATTACACCACGAGGACACCCCCCTCTGGATGAGTATTGGTGTTTTGTTTCTTAAGTAAAAGATCAGCTCTTCCTACAAGCATTAATGTTAATGTTACAAACAATTTTAAATGCTAAATTGTTATATAATGAAAGCAAATGTTTTATTATTTAATTAGAGACTTTTTCCTATTTTAATTCGTTTTTTTTTTATTTGTGTAATATTATAAATATCAAATCAATAGGAGAATATCGAGAAATTAGGTGTCTATTGATGCAGCGTACTTAAGTTTTCTTTCAATGTATCGTTATGATATATGGTATGGTATTCCAATTAATACCAGACATTGGCATAATGGTTCAATCCCAGGTAGAGTCATACCAAAGACCAAATAGTAATTGATGCTATCTTACTTATCACTCAGCATTATAAGGTAAGGGTGAAAGGTAATGTGGAGCATTCCAGGGAATGGAGTAGCGCCCTTCTTTACACCTTGGTGTTGTAGCCATCGAAAAGGGAGCGTTAGGGTTACCTAAGACTACGGACACCAACTTTACTTTTTCCAATTAACATTATGAATATAACATTTAAATGTGTATAACTTACAGACGAGAAGGTATAACCTAATTATGACTTCAGATTTGAATTCAGGGGATCGAATCCAGTTAAAAGAAATAATTTGGAAGGGAACGAATAGTTATGTTAATTTATCAGAGTTGTAAAAGTATCAAGAAATGTCTTGTTTAGCAGGCAAATATGCTTGTTTTAAGTAAGTACAAATGTCCATAGATTTATGTTTATTCCAGCAAATCACATTGTGATAAAAAAAAAAAAAAGACCACACTTTACATCGATACAGCTGACAATACAGTATTTTGCTTTCATGTGATTTATTAAACATGTCATTTACAAAAAAAAATACTGATAAGTTTTCAATGTTGTCTATTGTTGAACTTTACTTCTCTATCAGGAAATTGCAGTGTCCTGATCACTAAAAGTAAATATCACCTGAAAGTTGGACAGGACAAAATCAGAAAGGGTCTCGCGCCCTGTCTATAGAGCTTAGAATATACTGGCTTTATCTCTCTTGCAGAGAGGTAAGACCCTCGTTTACCCGAAAATATCCTAGGTATAAGACTAAACAACATCTGATGATGAGACTCCACTTCTGGAACTCTAGGGAGTGTAGTGCATCCATTCATTGCCATTACACTCAGACTTATCTTTTCACGAATGGCAGCACTTGTTAAGATCTAATCTCTTGGTTGAATAGTTCTGTTAAAACAGTTTTCTATTTAATTGGACTATATGGCAAAAAAGAAGAAGGTTTTTTTAAAAGAAATAACGACAAAAAACGTTGAAATGGCCGTACAATAAACAGGGTCACTAAATTCTAGGAATAGATAAACTTAGACGGGTTGAGAAAATGCAGAGATAAATATATCAATCAGTCAGTAGGGACTTTCTGAAACATAATGCTTTTTCAAGTCATAAGCTAATTTTCTTTAATTAACTGTTCATCTCACCTAGTCGGCTTAGGCTGTAAAATACAACGAATGCACGTCAGCAGAGGTTTAAGACCCTCCATCTCATGAGAGTCCTGGATATAACAAAAAAATACCAAATAGTGGGGCTCCAGTTATTCAGTTTTCGTGAATGAAGACCTCCCACCCTCCTTTGTTATTACTCACAGATCCACTCTGAACGGCAGTGTTAGTCTGTGTTATGGTTATCCAAAAAACACAAACTAACGCCATAAATTACGAACGCCATAAAACAGGAACTAACAAAAACACAAACTTTCAAAAATGTATGTCTCTTCTGTTATGGTTAAGTAAGACGATTACACACTTGTTTTCATCACATATACAAAGAAACATACTTTAATTTTCAGTGTCATTTTCCGAAATTTTAATTAGATTTAAAGAAAATGTCGAAGTGTAAATTGATCAGTTCGAACTAAGAAGTTAATTACATCCTCTAATTTTATTTATGTACTTCCACAAATGTAACTTCGTGATATTCCTTGCAGCAAAAACGTTTTTAAAATGTACTAACATTACAAACCAATGCGAAAATTTATGCGAACACACTTGGTTGCAAACTACACATGTTGAACAATCAATTTTGAAGAATAAGTTCGATCCTCACAACAGATTTATGCTAATTTTTGTTTTGTTTTGGTTTGATTTGGTTTTACACTACATCAACCATTGTAGGCTATTAATGACAAATCCATTTTAACTCTAGAAACAATTCTATTTCAAACTATTCAGTTTAGTATAAGTAAATACTTTTTTTACAGAGTGTTAAATTTCAACACAGTTCTATTTCAAAACATTCAGTTTGGCATAAAAACACAATTTGAATGTAAATAAAAAAACAGTTATATTTTAAACAATTCAGTTTAACATAAGTACACTTTATTTCTACCACTTCAGGCCAGAGTGGACCTGGGAGCTATGGCGATAAAGGGGTACTCAGCATTCCTCTAAGCTCCAGCATTACTAGAGCCTCATCATTCGAATGGTATTGTGTTATATGCAGGACACTCGTTTGGGGGGAGTATTAACTCTCTGCAGAGAAGTAGTCGGTGTATTCTACAGACCCAGCAAACTGGGCAATTTTTTTTTTTTTTTTGGTTTTCAATTTGATCATAATCTCAGCCTCGTAATATCCCATGACTTCATTTAAAACAAAAATATTACTGATTTTCAAATTGTGTTTCTCTACAAAAACACAAAAGTAATGGTTTGCATATTCGATAATTTCTTTGAAATTGTCGATGGAGTCTTACAAGGGTTTGTTAGCTTAGGTTAGGTTATTTGGTTTATTGACATAGCCACAATTGATATAATTTTAAGTGATTTCCTTTTTATGTATATATTATACGCGATATTTAAGAGAATAAAAGAGATACCCCATTAGTACATTTACAGATTTATTCTATATCTAACTCAAAATCTGTCGGTTTTATTTCATTTGAGTGAAAAAATATAACATTCTCTTTCTTATTGTAGGCATTTATTTTCAACACCACTTAATTATATTCAATTGAACGAATATGTTTTCCTTACATAAATATTCGTTCAGCTATTCGAACCTTGGTACTTTTAATATAAAAAATTCAGCTGCAGCTATGTTTATTCTAAGGCATCACTTACTTTTCATTTCACATAGTGACATATTCATAGAATGATCTTTTACATAGATGAAATATACAACTGGACACTCACGCATTCCTACATGTCAAGAATGGAACTTTAATTTCTCCCTTAAATATGTACACTCTGACTAATATAATATGTTCTTACAAGAAAAGACTTTGTAAATTCTGCTTTTGGTACAAACTTTTCACACGGTTAAAAGAAAATGCATTAGTTTTTAGACCAGTGTTTTATCCAGTCATTTACACATTTGTCAGCAACACACGCACACATAGAGAGACAGATCTATGAATAAATATGATTCGGTATCATTGATAGAGTGCATGTATTTAAGTCAGGAAAATGTAATAATTTACCAAATTTTTTGCTTAGATGTGGCACTTAACCGTATAAATGGGGCTTGAGAATCGAACCCATTTGCGAAGGATTGCTAGCTTGCAAACCATTACACTACCCGGGGTGCCCAAATTAGGATAATCTAAACACTGAAAATCGGTTTCCAAAAACCGTCAGATCAACGCTCTCCACACACACACACACACACATACACATACACACACACATATATATATATATATATATATATATATATATATATATATATATATATATATATATATATATTAATTTTCATGCCTCTTTCCAAAATCTATATCATCATAGTTCTTGTGCTGAATACTTTTTAGTTTTAAGCTAAAGTTGCTTTTTTGAATGCCCCATTACCATCGTTACTTGTTCGGGTTTTATGGCATATCAATCCTTGTAGGTTATGTATTTATGTGATGCCAAATTCTGATTGCATATAAATATTAAATATATGATTTGCAAACGAATGTTTTGTTGGCAACATGTTTAAACGAGTCAGAATTCATTTGTTTGCTCACAGTTTAATGGTTCCAAGATTTACCATGCGTAACTAATAATTCAAATAATAATCAGTAATTTCTTTGCACATATTTCAGTGGTTTCAAGTTCAGAAAAAGATTACATATTTGTATTTAAGCCGTTGATGGTACCCTAACAGGTACTACTGCTGTGGGTCAAAATTGACTTGGGAGTAATGGTAATAAAATAATATTCCCTATTTTCCAAAGCACCAGATCTGCAACCTCACAATCAAATATTTTTGTGTCATTAATACAATACTCGTTATGGGAATCTTACCTTTTTGCAGAGATGCAGTTAGCGATTGGGTTTCCAGTTTTCATCGTCTATTTATCTACTATAAATGAAATATCAGTAATAACAGACACCAGGGAAAATATAAAATGTTTAAAATGTAGAAGGAAAAGAAACAGATATTTAAAAAAAACAACTTCAATATGAAAGAAAGAAACAGACAATCATTTAATTATGTTTTATTTTGTCTGTCTTAAATTTTTTCCAACGCATCACATTGACGTTTTGTTGGCAGTTTGATGACTTCGCGTGTATGCATATGTGTGTGTTTCATTCTCTATCTGTCCTCTCTCTCTCTGAGTCTATCTGAGTTTGTCTGCAGGTGTGGTTTAGAGTGCATGTGTAGATCTGTGAAAAGAGACTACACTGGCAAACTAAGAGGCTGCGAATAAGAACGAACAGATAATGCTATTATAAAACGGATAGAAAATCCAAGAAAGAAAGAAAGAGATAAGATTTCAATTCACCTTATCTTCCATCCGCAAACAAGCACGTACGTACACAGGGGTGGAGAGGTGAGTTCTAATGTTGAGAGGACGGTAGGATAGGCCGCTGGCAAGACTGAACTAATTTAAAAAAAAAAAAAAGAAATGATGGCGTCGTTCATTTGCAAATCGGTTAAGAATGGGGAAGGTAAGGAAATTCCATGAATGAGACATGCACAACATTGGTGGGAGAAAGGTTGTTGCATTCATAAAATTGATTTAATAAGAACACGATAACCCGAACCCGCATGAAGACAGAAAATATGTAGATCTATCTATATGATGTCCTTTTTTGTTTGAAAATGAAATGTAATTCGAAGCATACACATTATCGGTAAGGTAAGTAGAAATACTAACACAAGCATAAAAACGGCTGCATATTTATATTTTGGGGTTTTCAATATCCTTGATATATATAGTTGGCTTATTCTCCCAACACACACTCTCTCTCTCTCTCTCTATATATATATATATATCTGTATGACAGAAAAACATTTGCATAAATTGCGAATATTTTGAATATATTATGATTTCAGAGCGTTTCCCCTTATTCCCCAGCACTACCAAGGGATTATTGGAATCTTCCACGGGTGAGCGAGAAAAAGCTGTTAAAACTTCAATAAGAAGTTATTTAACAAACAAGCAGAACTGATCCAATGTAGACAACAAAGGAAGGATTTCGAAAAGGCGTTGGCAAAGATGCTGAGTACATAGGGACTGGTTAACATCAGGAAATCAGAAAGAAATAACTATTGGTATGTTTAATAGGACAATCCCCAGCACACACTCACTAACATATACATATCATCATCATCATGATGTCGTGCCGCCAGCACGGATATCCCTGACCATCTCTCGCCACTTCTCCCTATCATTCATCGCCTTCGGCAGGTCTTCTGGCTTACATCCCGTGTCCTCACATAGCTGCTGTATGTAAGTCCGGGCTGGTCGTCCTGCTTTTGCTTGGCCATATGTGGGGGTCCAGAGGAGTACGTCACTTACGAGCTCGTCCTTGCTTCTCCAGCAGTGTCCGGCGTGTCTGGCTCGTATAACCTGTATAGTTTTCGTGATGGGAGGCCGGTGGCCGTACAGTTGGCGTCTCGTGGGGTGTTGTCGCCAGGACTTGTTCAATATTGCTCTCAACATTCTTGTGTAGTTGCCGTCAAGTTTCTTCTCCAGCCGTTTAGTTAGCGTCCATGGAGTGCATCCATATAGCAGTATCGATACAACCGCTGCCTGGAAGAAACTGCGCTTCATTTCATCGGTCAGGTCTGATTTCCATATGATTGAGAGCCTATATATAGCCGTCCATGCTTTGTCAGTCGTGTGTCGATGTCGTTTTCGGTTAATGAGACGCTACTTCCAAGGTAGGTGAATTTGGCCACTCGCCTCAGAGAGGCTCCATCAAGTGTGGTAATGTTGCCTGTTTGGTTGTAACACATATATTCAGTTTTGTGTGCATTGACATGGAGGCCAATGCCTGCCGCAGCTCGTTCCAAACTATGCAGTAGTGTCTCTGCTTGATTAGGCGTATTCGCCAGTAACGCCAAGTCATCAGCGTAGTCGGCGTCTGTGATTGTTTTTGCGGGGTACCTTTTGCTTCTTTTCTTAGAAGCCATTTTCTCTGACTGTGTCCATCGAAGTTCTAAGCACGTAGTCTAGACAGATGATAAAGAGGTATGGGGCTAGCGTGTCTCCCTGTAGTACTCCTGCAACAATGTCGAAGTATTCCGTGTCTCCATCTGGTGAACGTACGTTCACTTTTGTGTTTCTGTAGAGGATCATTATTGCTGCTACGGTTTCTTTTGGTAGGCCATGTGCTAATAGGATTAGTTCCATTTTCCCTCTATGGATGGAATCGAAGGCCTTGTTAAAGACGACAAATAGTAATGTCGCCTGAAGGTTTTTTGCCCGAAAGCCTTCAAGGATTCTACGGATGGTCAATATTTGTGAGATTGTGGATCTATATACGTATTATATATATATATATATATATGTTCATGTGTATGTGTGTGTGTATAAGGCGATTTAAAATTTTAAAACGAATCAGTTTTATATAGATATAAAATTGATTTGTTTCAAAATTATTTATGACATCGGAATTTATGTTATGCTAAAGCCATTCTTGTATAAAGACGGTAATTGTTGTATTGAACACTTAGCAAGAGGGGATATTTATCCATGAAACATATCAGGCAGGGTTTGAAACAAGGTATTTTTATTGTGGGATTTAAAGGGGGAGTATATTGGGTACGAACCGAACTCATGACCTGCTGGACAATGGTGGTCATAGGATCGTTTGGTGCAATATGAATTTCCCAATAGATATACGTTGCTGCTTGTAGATTCACTAGACCCAAAGGTCTAGTGCAATCTTATTATATAATTCATTTTTTTATTGGTCTCTCGGAATGAAAAACAGAAGGGAGTTAGCCACTGCAATAGGGATAAGTTTGATCATACCTTTTCCAAAGGTATTAGTTTGATAGTAAATCTAATAGCACGACAGGGATTCTAACTTGATTACTACGATGTTGAAGTTCACCACGGTTGACTTCTACCTTAAATGTAAAGTTTTTTTTTTTTTGGTATAGTTATGAAGCAATTTTAATAAAGTGATATCTTTATTAAATATGTTTTTTTTAGACTGCAAGTCATTTTCTATTTATCAAACGTTTTTCAAACAATATTTCCTTTCATATATATATAAACGGAAGTAATCAAAAAATATGCTTTCTTTTTTTACACACTTTACTTTGTCTTATTATTTCATCACATATCCAGCGATATTTTAACGATACATTTTTATGAATTGAAAGTCCTGAATAAGATTATTACAGCCGAAACGTTCAATATCGACTTTCCGAATAGATGCGCCAAATTTTGGATTATTTTGATTCCTCATCTTTTCTCTATTTTATATATATATATATATATATATATATATATATATGTGTGTGTGTCTGTGTGTGTGTGTGTGTGTGTGTATGTGTGTGTGTGTGTGTGTATGATTGCGTGTATGCATGTGTGTGCGCGTATGTACGTATGTGTGTGCGTGTATGTACGTGTGTGTGTGTGTCTGTCTGTCTGTCAGTGTATGTGTGGATATATAATGTGTATGCATTTCAATTTACTGAAGATTAATTGTGCACATAATAAAGATGGATTACCGTCAATGATCACACATGCAGATTAATCGATGTCGATGTTACAATATCCAATACTGATATATTTTGGGTATACGGAATTAAATAATAATCTGCATTGTCATTCGTTATTTGTCGAATGCGAAATCCTTCACGAGTGATTAAACTCGCAAGAAATAGAGAAGCATATATTTTAAAGGAGGGTCTATTTTTTTAATTATTGTTTTTCATTATTGACACGGTAAAATGTTTTCTTAAGGTAATAAAACCCCCTTTTTTTATTCATTCATTTACTTATTTACTTATTTTGCAAGAAAAAAACAGCGAATATATCTTTCTAGAACTATGATAAAAGAACGAACAATATTCTTCAATACGCGCTCTCATAAACCCTGATATATATTTGACTTTCGAAAATCCTAACTGTATAAATGAAATGGATTTTACATAGATAGCTCTATGGTAAATAAACCCTCTATTTTTTGTTGATTTCAGATTAGACTCCCAAAATTAGAAGTATCTGACGTTTTATTATCTTGAGGACATTAAAAGACTTTTTGTAAATACTTTTAAAATGGTGATAATAAAATTTTGTTTCATGTCTATATATTATTGTCCCTATTTTTTCACTTAACTTAGATTTTGTAAAGTACTATGGATGAAAGAACCTTAATTGCTCAATTGTTATTTACTTCTTGAGAGTTTTTCACATCAGCGTCAGCTGATGGTCTTTCACTGGAGTTAGAGTGAAAGCAGATCTCCTGAAGTCTCCAGGATTCTTCTCAGTATTCTGGCCATTCTCAACTATGCTGTAGTTTTGATGATCTCCACTCGTCCTCCAACTTCCAAATCCTCTTGTTCCCTTAATAGTCCTTTAGTTACTGTACCAAATGCACCAATTCACGATTGGTATAATCTTCACCTTCATGTTCCATAGTTTTTTCACTTCCCTAGGAAGGTCGAGGTATTTATCCTTTTCACTTTCTTTCAGTTTAATTCTGTGGTCAGCCGGGACAGCAAAGTCGACAATTTATCAAGTTCTCTTTTTTGTTGATTATTATGAAGTCTGGTCTTCTGGTCGAGATTAGGTGATCCGTTTATATGTCAAAGTCCCATAGGATTTTGTGTGTGTCATTTTATTGGACAGGTGCTGGGTTATGCATACCATTTGTTGGCATAGTCGAATTTAAATTTCTTGCACATTTCCCAGTGGATCACCTTGCCGAACCAGTCGTGTCTAGCTTTGTACTCCTTCTGTGCCAATTTGCTGCATCCGTTTATTATGTGAATGATGGTTTTATCTCTGTCACGGCATATACTACATTAACTGTTTTGTTGCATCTTATCTATCGTTGCATTAATATGAATGGTACTTTATGGCGTTGTTTTGAGCTGGTATCAGAAGAGATTCTGGTTCTATCTTAAAATGTCATTTTCTTAGCCATGTACAAGTTTTGTCGCGTGAGATGTTGTTTATTAGTCGTTTAAAACGCCCATATAGTTCTTTTCCTTCACATTTTTGTTTCCTGGTTATTGTCATTCTGTTATCTATCGTGTCGTCAGTATTGTTTCTGATGGCCGTAATCGGTCCTCCTTCGTGTTTTTCTATGTAGTCTTCGAGTCGTTGTATCGATGTGTCAATGTTGTCTTCGATGCTGGCAAGTCCTCTTCCCCACTCTTTTTTTGGTTCATATAGTCAGTCAACGTCGACTCTAGGATGTAATGCCTTGTGTATGGTCATTAGTTTTCTTGTTCGTTGATCCATTTGTTTAAGTTCATCTCTGGTCCACTTAAGAAAGGGTCCCGAATATCTAACAAGGGTTACAGACAAAGTATTCATTCCTTTGATAAGGTTCCAGCTAGAAAGCCTTGTCTCGAGTAGTTTTCTAGTTCTCCTGAGATATTCTTTTTGAATTTTGTCTTTCATTTCCACTTGTTTGATTGTGTGTCAGCCTCCAAGATTCTTAAGTATTTGTAGGTCTCGTTTTCTGCGAGCGTTCTGATCTTGTTTTGATTTGGTAGTTCCATTCCGACAGAGAGATATTGTTTGCCAATTTTCATGACGTGCAGGGCGCAATTTTTAATTCCATTCGTATGTCTTGGCTGTATATTCTGTGTGTATTATAGTTTCCAGTTCTTTTACATTTTTGCAAATAGTTTTATGTCATCCATTTACATTAGGAGGTTGATCTTTTCTTGCGATCTACTAGGTTTGTATCCAGCCGTGCATTTTCTGAGTATGTGGTTTAGTGGCATCATGGCAATTATAAATAGTAGGGGTGAAAGTGCATCTCCTTGACAAATACCTCTTCGGATCTTTGTTTCATCAAGGCCTTTTCCTCCTGCGGTTAATTCAACTCTCCAGTTCTTCATGGTTTTTTCGATGAAGTTTATGATTTCGTGTGATATTTTGTACATTTTGAGACAGTTTATTATCCAGCTTTGCGGAACATTATCATATGCCTTTTGTAGTCTATCCAGGTCATAGCTAGATTTTTTCGTCTGTTCCTGCTTTCATTTAGGACGTGTTGATTTATGTAGAGTAACTCTGCTGTGACATCCTCTCTGTTTGTCAGGGAACAATCTGCGGCTTGTTATCGAGTAGTATATCTCTTCCCCTATTTGTGCTGTTAATATTTTCCACATAATCGGTAAGCAAGTTATGGGTCTATAATTGTTTGGAGCAGTACCTTTAATTGGATCCTTTTGGATTAATAGGGTCTTTCCTTTGGTCACCCAGTCAGGTACATATTCATCTTGTAGGCATCTGTTCATTTCTAGTGCTAGTCTGTCGTAAATGGAGGTGAATGTCTTGAACCAGAATCCAGTTTCATATCTTTTTTTGTGTCTTTTTAGTAGTTCGATGTGTATTTCCGCTTTGGGGCCTTCCTCAAGTCCTTCTAGTTCTATTGTCATATTGTTTATCCATTCAGCCTTTTCGTTATGATTTTTCGCTTGCCATATTTTCGTCCAAAATTGTTCGGTTTCTTTGGCGTCTGGTTGTTGGTATGTTTTTCTGTCATGCCCTCCCAGTTGTTGATATAATTTTCTTTCGTTGTTTTAGAATATCCTGTTTTGTCTGTATTATTTTACCCTTTGTAGATATCTCTTTAATCTCCCTTCTTTCCCAAGAACTATCTGGTTTATTTCCTCAAGTTGTACTGTAATTTTTTTTCGTATTGTCTTTTGCATTCTGTTCCCACATATTCCAGGATTTTTCTGTTTTACCATTTTGGCCTATTTTAAATAGATTTTTTTATCTGGGTTTTCAGTCGAATTTCCCATCCTGGTTTTGACTGTTTCTTCGTGCTTTTTGAGGGGGACCCAAATCTTCTCACACTAATTTCTCCCCTGCATAGATTAGTTCATTTAACTCTGTTACATTATTCGTTAATATGTAAGGTAATATTTGATTTATTTTGTTTTTTATGTTTTAAGTGTTATCCATTCTGTTTCTTAATGATGGAAGGGTAGTGTTCTCACTATTCATAATTCTTTTTTGGTTTTCCAGATTTGTCTGTTGTTCGTGTGATAGTGTTTCAGTAGGGTTACTTGGTACTGTGGTATATTCATTTTCAAGAGTTGGCAGTTCATTTCTGATGTGGTGTTTTTGGTTAGCGCAATTTGATGTGTTTGGAATTGTATTGTTTTGCGTCTGTGTTTTCAGTTGTATTTATAGTATTTCAAGGTAAAAAAAAATATTCATTTTTTATTATTGTTCCAACATGATCGGCAATACTTTGGCTTGTAGTCTGAAAATTAGCACATTCTTGCCAGATCTCAATCATTCTTTTCCTATATCCTCTTTGTGAAGGGTTGCTCCTAAAATAGCAGTGTAGTGCAAATTGATTGTCTTCCCGATTCCATGTTTTGCGTTTTGGTCTCTGATCGTTGTGGTTGCTAATGTCATCATTCATGCACCTGAAAAGAGAGCAGCCGACATTCGCAGGATGACAATCGTGTCTCTCATGTTGGCAATCAGGAGAGCACCTGCCGATAAAAAAAAAAATATTTAACCTGGAAGTATATTTGAACCTAAGTTTTAACTTTTTAAAGTCCGTTGTCCTGCAATTTTTTTACGTCCGAAGCTAAAAAGTGTACTTAAAAGATTTTACATGCCAACCAGCTTAATGGTAATATCTTATACTTAAACTAGTTCTAAATATTCTTTTCCATGAGATATTCCGGCGAAATACCGGGCTACACGTCTATAAATTGAGAAAGTCGTTGGGCAATATAGAGGGTGAGGAGTTAAATTTAAACAATTCTTCAGTTAGCTCGAGATAATTGCTCCTGGTAAAAACATTTTGCCGATTTGTGACACTCGTCAGTTGAAATATAACAATAATTCTCCAAAATATTTTACAAGTCACCGAAAATCAATTTTTTTTTTAAAGAGCAATTACTAGTAACCTTTTATCCAACGAGCTGTTCTGAAGAATTATTTAGTCTCTGTACACATTCAGTTATTTCCTAGTTACTAAGTAAAAGTTTCTTTTATATCTTTACTGAGAATTATATGAGACCTGATTCTAGAAGATTCTATTCGAAATTTGTTTTTGCGTTTGTTTGTTTTTTATTATTTTATTTTATTTATTTTTTATTTTATTTTTTATTTTGGGTCGGGTGTGCTTTGTTGTATACATTAAAGGGAAATAGACGGTAGTGCTTGAAGATGGGAAGGCGGCCGAATCTAAAGTCGATTCTCAATGCTGCTAATTTTTTGAGTTTGACGTGGTAAATTTAAACAATTCTTCAGTTAGCTCGAGATAATTGCACCAGGTAAAAACATTTAGAAGATTACTGATACTCTTCAGTTAAAATATAGCAATAATTCACCAAAAGATTTTACAAGTCACCGAAAATCAAGAGTTTTTTTAAGAGCAATTACTACTAACATTGTATCTAACGAGCGGTTCTGAATAATTATTTAGTCTCTGTACACATTCAGATATTTGCTACTTACTAAGTTAAAGTTGGGGGTTTCTTTTATATATTTCCAAAGAATTACATGACCTCTGATTCTAGAAGATTCTACTCCTAATGAGTTTTTCACCCAACTGTTTGCTAATTGTTTTGCACTGATTTCGGTTTGTCGTCAGATTTTAAACTCTTTCAGCTCTTTTACGAAGCATTGAAACCTGTTCTTACTGCAATTACTACAATTGCTATCAGCGTCACGTTCAAGTTCCATAGCATTTTTACTTATCTGGCAAGGTCCAAATATGTGTCTCACTTTTCGTTTTCTTTGAATTTCTCACTGTTGTTCGCCAGGACGACGAAGTCCACAATTCAGCAAGCTGTTTTTTTTTAAATCTAGGTTTAGTCTTCTAGCGGGATCAGGTGATTTGTTTGTATCTCAAAATATAAGAGATTTGTGCTTCTCATTATCCAGGATGGTTTTTGATTTGTGCATAACCTACATTTGATATCCTGTGGCGTCCTATCTATTTTGGCTTTAATACAGTTTCACGTTCTGATGGTGCTTTGCGCTGCTTTTAGAAAAAAATTCAGTTTATCTCTTAAGGTTTCCCTTTCTTAACCATGCCAAAGTCTTCTCGTGTGAGATTTCATCAGATTGTCGCATGAAATATCCATAAAGTTGTTTTCTCCTTTCGATATCCTATTTATTATTATTATTATTATTATTATTATTATTATCAGTAGTAGTAGTAGTAGTAGTAGCATTTTATTCCTTTCGAGTTTTTTTTATACCAACTCTCACTGGTTGGTTTTTCACTAAAGTCTGAGTGACGGCAAGTCTCCTCGGATTTCCAATACTCTTCAAGTTATCCAAGCTGATTTTAACAGTACTGTAGTCTAGAAGGTTTCGGATAAGATCTTCAGCTCACAAAGTCTATTTTGAAGGTTCTTGATTAATATTTATCGGGCTCCAACTACGTTCACGTTCCACAGATTTTTCCGCTCTCTGGCAAGATCCAGGTATTCGGTTAACTTTTCACATCCATCCGTTTTTACAAGATTGACCGTTGGAATGGCCAATTCTGATTGATGACAAATTCTTATTTTTTTCTCAATTATCATTATGCTTGGTCTTGTAGCCAGGATTTGGAGATCAGTCTGTATCTCAAATTCCCACATAATCTCAAATTCTCACACAACTACGGAAAATTCTCACCGACAATACAACAATATTAGAACATCAAAATAATAAACAAAAACTTCAGATTCTCGAAGCACTACATATTAGAAACCTGCAACCAAGACTTAATAGAATTAATTTTCAAACCAGTGCTTATGTACTTAAATGTCTTTAGCTACTGGCACTAATTATAGAATTACATTCAAAAGCAAACACCATAATCTTCAACGGCAAAGACGCCCTTATACAGTAGTAATAAACTAAAACAAAAGTTACATCACTGTTGTAATAGATCCTCCCCTGATGATGGCCCAAAGTCGGGCAGAAAGTACTAGGGATACATACAGCTATGGACAATACAGAAATCAATTCCCACCGTATACGATAAAAGTAATACGGGAATTCGAACGGATCCAGAAGAAAATATTTAGACATAAAATGTCTATTATGTTTAATGAAATTTGCATATATATATATATATATATATGGTAGCACAAGGAGCAACCAAAACTGTGTTATCACCCATGGTTGGTGGTTGATGAGAATAGGGTATTGCACGTGCTTTCACACGTTGTATGATGAAAAAAAAACGATGTGTGTGTGTGTGTGAGTCGGTGTATAAGTATGTGTGCATGCGTGCGCGTGCGTGTGTGTGTCTGCGATCACGCAGCTTGTATATGTGATTTGTAAGTCACTAGTTTCAATTAACTTCATATGCAAACGAGTTATTTGATCTCATTTGTTTGCATACAGTAACATGATTTAACGTATTCATATCATACTAATACGTTTCATATATTAATCATTAATTGGCACACAGTTAAATAGTTTCAAGTATTGCTGCCGAATACTAATTATTCTATTGTATATAAATCATTTGTTCATACAAATTTAAATCATTTCAAGAATAGCTATTTAACATTAGTAATCCTATTTATCAAGTATTCCTATTTGGAAACTCTAATACACGCAGTGTGAATTTACAGACACAGTATAGGGAAGGAATTTGCCAAAGAAAAACACTCCATGTTAATAATGAAAAACGGGAAATGACACATGACCGAAGGAATGGAACTTCCAAATCATGAAAAGATAAGAACGCTCGGTGAAAAGGAAACTTACAAATATTTGGGAATATTGGAAGTTGACACCATGAAACAAGTCGATTGGAAATAATTAAGAAAGAGTATCTCAGGAAAACCAGACTACTACTCGAAACGAAACCGTGCTTTCCGGATTTTCTGATCATGGTAGTTCAATTCCTTAATAAAAATACGTATATCTATTTCTTTGCCCATACGGGTATGATTATGTTGATGCTTATTTTCAACTTGGCAGGACGTAGCAACGGAGGTGATCGTGACCTCGGTAAGAGCACGGATGTAACTACCAGACACATCAGGTCGATTTGTCGAACATTTACCATAAGTAAAATTGGCATCGCTTGTGTGCGATGAGAAGTAATGCATCTGTGGTAGAGTTTCGGCTCTGCATTCGGTGGTTACTGGTTCGATCTGCAGTGGCGAAGATCAAAATGCACACTGCTGATGAGACCTAATAAGGACGAAACAGCTGCCTGAATGGTTCCGTATGTAGCACGCTGTGCTTACTGGATATCTGATCATCGTAAATCAATTTATAATATATAATTATTCTTTTTTTTTTTTTTGAATTTTTATCTATTTCCTTGCCCATGTGGTTGTTCTTACGTGGATGCGTATCTTGGGAAGATGTGGCAAAAGAATTGACTGTATTGTCTAAATGAGTACGAATATAACTACAAGACACATTAGGTTTAGTATTCAGGCATTTACCATGAGTAGTTAATTTGGTATCGCTTGTGTGTGATGTGGAGTAATGGCTTAGTAGTAGAATTACGATTCTACATTATTTGGTCTCTTGCTTAATTTTTAATGGGAGGGATCACGATAGATAATGCTGATGGGACCTATTAAGATCGAAAACGCTGTCCAGGGGTTCACATACAGAACACCTGGACAGCATTTTAGACCTTAATAGGTCCCATCAGAATTATATATCGTTATCCCTCCCATTGGAAATTATATATATATATATATATATATATATATATATATATAATATATAATAGGAGGATATATAGATATATATCAGTCTGATTCAGGTCTCTCTGTTTGTCTGTCTTTCTGTCTGTCAGTCTATCTATCTCGCTAGTTTGCAAGCTGTGGTATTTCCGTACCCACACATGTGGATGTTTTTTGTTTGGGGTTTTCATAAGCACATTATTTCTTAAATTTGATCGAATTTACTTAGTTCGTATTAAAATAAAGTACAACAGAAGCGGAGATTTTTTACGATTCGCTTTTACTTTCCAAGAGGAAAAATTAAGAAATTAAGATTTATTTGGAATAATTGGAAAAATAAAAGATTTAAAAGCTCTGGATTATCCAGAAATAAGTTAAGGGCAACGTCATGAAATACTAACTCGTGTCTCACTCAACTTCGGTATTCATCCACTTTTTAGACAGAGAAACCGACACTTTTTATTTGTTTATATGTTTATTTATTTATTGTTTTTCGATTTAAAATGACAACATTTGATTTTCTGTCAGAATGACAAGCTTGTAAAGAAATATTTCTGTCAAGTAGCTTATTCATGGTCACTCTTTTTATGATGCAGCACCACCATTAACCAGCTTGCGTATAACATACATCCATAGTCTCGGGATACATCCAACGTATTTGCTTTTTTGCCGCAAAGTATGTTATCACGAATTATTTATATATATATATATATATATATATATATATATATATATATATATATATATATATATATATATATATAAAGATACGACAATAAAAACAAACGGAAAATTAGATACGGCAATCACAAATTCTCTTTCTCCCAGGAACATCTAAAAAATCAAACTGCTCTATGTAAACATTTTTGGGGTTTGAAAAATAAAGGTTTAACCCCTGAGATTCAATGGTCCATATTAAAAAGATCAAATACTCCAAAGTCTTTTGATAGTAGATGCAATCTGTGTTTAGAAGAAAAAATGCACATTTTGCTTTTTGCAGAGCCGAAAAAATTATTAAATAAGAGAAGTGAATTAATAGCTAGGTGTAGACATAGGGCTAACTTTCAACTATAGATAATTAACTTAAATATCTTCTTTTTTTTAAAAAGCATAGAGTTAAACTGAGAATTAATGTAAATGAATAAATAAAAGAAAATGTTCGATAGAAAATTGTGAAAAAACATATATATACGTACTAATCATAAAAAAGTGTAACTGATTAATAGGTTCTAAATAGTTTTGATTTGAAAAAATTTAAAACTAATTAAATCTTGAGTTTGATTTAATATAATTATAACTGTATCATTACGTAAAGTTATTGAATAAAGTTTAAAATATAATTTAATATTAGATCTGTAGTTTAAGTCAAAATTTAATTAGAATTTTAAATAATCAAAAAAAAATCATAAAAATATTTTAAAATAAATTTACTACATTTTTAACCGAAATTAGAATAAAAACGCAAGTAGACTAAATAAGGAGATTACTCTTCACCCCTCTTCTATTCCCTCACACCTTTTTCTGTGTCTATTCTAATTTATTTTATCGATAGGATCTGAAGAAGTCCTGTCAAAATTTTATCGTGTTTTTAAAATTTTCAAAAATGCGTAACAGGATGGAAATAAATTTACAATCCTAATGTGACCGCTTTGTTGTTTTTCTTAAAGAATTGATTGCTCTGTATTGTCTGTTACATTCAGCTCTTTACCAGGAAAATTTAAATGTTCACTCTTGAATAGTTTTCTTGTCCTGATGAAATTACTCCCAACTCCGGTTTAACTGGACCAAATAATACTATATATATATATATATATATATATATATATATATATATATATATATATATATATATATATATATATATCAGACGAAAAAGAATTTAATTTGGTTATACCAATATAGATTTAATTCTATCACTTTATGTTTAGATTACTTGTTTATATTGATTATAATTTTTAAATTTCATTTTAACACATTCCTAAATCAGGAATAAAATCAGTTTTTATTTATTTGGTATTTAATTTATGACTAATACAATTTGTAGTATCACACCGTTTTTAGAACACCATAATATTTTAATTTTAGCTAATATGTAAATAGGTAAAAATGTTAACATATACTTATATTTCCTCCGTAATATATATATATATATATATATATATATATATATATATATATATATATATATATATATCATAAAATATAACTTATAAATTCTCTTTTTGCCGGAGCAATGTGAGCGTTTCTGGATTATATTCAAATATGTAACTGTTTTCCATCTGAGGTCACAAAAACACCTGTGGACAAAAATAGATTTATAATGGAATTACCAAACTGAATTCTGTTTTGTCTAATTTATAGAAAATGCGTTTGCTCTGCTCGTAAGTTTCTTTGTATATTGATTTTGAAAATGTTTACATATTTGATAGCCGTTAGCATAAAGCAATCCGTTTGATATTCTACATTTTCCTTGGATAATTACCTTTTAGTCTAATCCTTAGACTATATTCTCTTGGATTATATATATATATATATATATATATATAATCCAAGGGAATATATATATATATATATGTGTGTGTGTGTGTGTGTGCGCGCGCGTGTGTGTGTGTGTGTGTGAAATTTATCGTTCTCTCTCTCTCTCTCTCTCTCTCTCTCTCTCTCTCTCTCTCTCTCTCTCTCTCTATCAATCTATTTCTCACTTTTTCTCTCTCTGCAAAAACGATGCAAGAATACTATTTCTTATTTTGAACAAAACAAGGAAGAAACACCCAACAAAACTGCAGCTGTAATGCCACCTACTTCACATCCCACAGATCATCAAATAAAAGCCGTACGAATCGTGTAAGCACGACGTTCTGTATAGATTCCTACACATAAACTCGCAAGTATGAGCCCAATACCAAAGGATTTACATATAACAGCACTGTCATGTCAATGAATGCAAACTAGAGGACTTGCCAAAAGAGATGGAGTGCAGGAACAGATGGTAAAAATGAGTTAATGAACATCGAGCAATGAACACATTTCAAATTTTAACAGTCAGGTTTAAGATTCAAATGAATTCTTGAGCACTTTAATTTCAAATTTACTTAAATAATTTTTTAAAGAAACAGAAAAAAATAAACAAATTGCTGATATTAAGTCTTAAATTTATAGAACTTGCGGTGTTTAGTCTTCGTCAGTCTTAAATTGAAAATGTTGAGAAATTCAATGTACATTTATTAAAGACGGAGTAAATTAATTATTCTTTGGAGAGTTTTTTACATCAGCCTTAGCTGATGGTTTCTCACTGGAATTAAAGAGACAGGAACTCAATTCAAGTCTCAAGCAATTTTCTCAGTATTCTTTCACATCTCAAAAATGCTGTAGTCTGGATGGTCTCAACTTGTTCCTTATTTTGATGTCCTCCAAGCGCACCAATTACAATTCTTATCGCCGTCAGATTCATGTTCCATCTTTTTTTTTTACATCTATAGCAAGCTCTACGTTCTCATATCTGTTTTCGCTTTTTTCCTTCCTTTCACTCTGTGGTCTGTTTGAACGGCCAAATTCACTATACGGGAGATCCTCAGTTTTTTGTTGATTATCAGTAGGTCTTGTCGTCTGGACAAGACTATGTGATCTCTTCATATCTTAAAATCCCAAAGAACTTTCTGCATCTCATTCTCTATAGCAGATTCCTTATTATACACACACCATTTGCTCGTTTGTTCAAATTTAGAATTCTAGGACGATTCCCAGCAGATTACCTTCACGACCAAATTTTATTTATTCTTATACTCTTTTTGCTTTAATTTGCTGTATTTGGTTATTATATGATTCATAGTTTCGCCTCTACTACCACATAAACTACACTATGCATTCTCTTGCATATTATCTATTTTTACTTTAACATTAGTAAAGTTGGTGACCATAGTCGAGAATGGCCCAAAGGCTCCCTTTTAAATAGCTACTACACCGAGGTTTTGGGAAGTCGCTACTCCATTCCCTGGATGGCATTATTTTGTGTTTCTTGTAGAAGTGATTATTATTATTATTTACTTTTTTTAGAGTTTTTACAAGCAGCGTTAGCGGTTGGTTTCTAACTGTAATTTTAATGATAGCAAATCTCCTCAATCTCCAGGACTCTTCTCATTATTCTGGTCGAACCAAGTAATGCTGTTGTTTAGATGGTTTCTTCTGGTCGTCTTATTTACACGTCTTCCAGTTTCTTTACCAATAACGTCCTCAACTGATATCACTTCACCTTCATGCTCCATAGTTTTTCAAGTTTATCATTAGTATACTACTTTAGAGTTTTGCCCACCTGCATCAGTTGATGGTCTCACGCAGGAATTTGAGTGACTGCAAGTCTCTTCTAGTCTCCAGGACACTTTTTAGTATTCTGGCCAACCTCAATAGCGCTGTCATTTGGATGGTCTCCTCTCGTGTTCTTCTTTCCAATACTTCCAGTCCCTTTACCAGTCTTTTGGTGAATGTACTGAACCCACCTATTACAATTGAGACCACTATTACTCATGTTCCATAGATTTTTGGGTTTCTTTTTCAGTTCCTTCGTAAGGACCAGGTACTTATCTCTCTTTTGGCCTTGCTTCCATTTTACTCTGTAGTCTGCCGAGACAGCGAAGTCCATAATTTGGCAAGGTCTTTGTTTTATGGTTGGCCAAATCCGTTTTTACATAAATAAACAGTTCTATTTCAAACTATTCAGTTTAGCATAATCACACTATTTAATCGTCAAAGACATTTCTATTTTAAGCTATTCAGTTTAAGCAAACTGTTCTATTTCAAACATTTCGTTTAGTATATTATAGCTTTTTTTTACTCACAATTAAATGTCGAAACAGCTCTATTTCAATCAATTCAGTGTTCAAGGTAAGTACAGTTTCAATGTCAAAAACAGTTATATTTTAAACAATTCAGTTTGAAACAAAAAAAAAAACACTTTCATTTTTAAGTATTTACTTTAGCATAAGTACGCAGTTTAAATATCAAAAACAATTCTATTTCAAGCAGTTCAGTTTAGCGTAAATACGCAGTTTAGTTATATTTAACCAATGGATATGAGTGGGGAGCGATGGCAATGAAGGGATACAGCATTACTGGGCAATGAAGGGATACAGCATTACTGGAACCTCATTATCCGACTCTTTAGTGTCATATCCAAGACATTCGTTAGGGGTTTTTAACCCCTCTAGAGAGAAGAAGTGTGTGTATTCTACAGCACGAGCCGAATTAGCAATTCCCTTATTGTTCGCAAAAATTCTCTCTTGAATTATTTTCATTGATATTCTTATAAGACAGGAATTCTTGAAATCGTAAACTTTGAAAGAAGAATTCATGAATATATATATATATATATAACTGTGGTCAAAAACAGTTAAGAAACAAGCATCACAAAAATGTTAATATAAATCTACAATGAACGGGATTCCTTAATATCTTGGCTTAAAATACATTAGAGGGGTTTTAATGCCGTTGAAATAAATCAATCTGAAGGCACACAAATGTTAATACAAACGTGCAATGAACAAGATTTTCTAATATCCTGTCTTAAAATACAATAGAGGAATTTAAATGTAGTTAAAATCAATCTATCTAACCACACAAAAATTTAAATATGTACGTAAGATGAACTCTATTCCTCACTTCTCGGCATAAAATACCCCTAGACGAGATGAAATGCCGTTAAAAGCAATCAATCAATTTGGAATAAAGAGGATAAGTAAGAAAGATAAGAGATTGCAAATCTTTATGGGAGATATTCTGCCGTTAATCAATGTACAAACTCTGTAAGTTCAGATTATGGGATGAAAGATTTTGCTCAGAGATTACGTAACATGTTAAATCGACCTGGTCATCCCTCGAGTACATGTTGAATATATATGTATCATTAAAGCATTTAATGAGATTTATTCATTTTACTTCGGTACCCAATGGCATCTCATGCATGTGAGCTTGGCCAGCGGGCAGGTCGAACGAGAAGAAGAAACAAGAATTTCTCCAACGCTGAGCAGCCATTTTTCTAGTGTGAGCATGCGTGTGTGCATTTCCTGTGCAGCTGGGCCGTACGTTGGCCGCTTGCTGCATTCGCACGGGAAATGAAACAGGTAATTGGCGGTTCGCTTCACTGCCAATGACACATGAACAACAGGCTGTATAAATGGCGCGATTTATGGGTTGGCCTTCTGTTGCCTTACTGTCCACGTTTCTTGTTCTTTCAATGACTGCTTGGATGTTGAGGGCTTGTGAGAGACGCAGAGTAAGATTTGTTAAAGATAGAGATGTAAAGTGATGGTAGAAACTTAGAGAATTGATGGTAGAGATTGAACGAATAGAATAAACACCTGAGAGATGAAATGAGTGAAACTCGTCGGGTATATGAAAATATGAAATGATAAGTAGGTGAAAACAGACTCGGGAATTGTTTATGAAAAAGTGAATATTAAATTATACCGATGAAAGGAAATAATGATTAAATCCCTTACCAAAGAAGTTTAGTTTGATACATAGTTGATTTTTTAACGTGAATCCGTACGTAAGTATTGGCAAGGATAAAAGTATCAGGTCGCCGTATTGGATATTACCCCACGTCCGATGAGTCAAACTTTTCGCCATTGGTACAAAAGGGAGGCGGTGGAATCTCTTGAACCAAACTCCACTCTTGTGTGTGTGTGTGTGTGAGAGAGAGAGACAGAGAGACAGAGAGACAGAGACAGAGAGAGACAGAGAGAGAGAGTGTGTGTGTGTGTGTATTTGTTTGTCTGCCTTGCCTAAAAACTATAACGCAGCTGAAGAAGTTAAAAATATATGACAGTATTATCACCTTCCGTTTGGTGGCGAGTAGATTGGTCGTATACTGAGGAGTGACCCCACAATTCACTATCACTTTTATAGTTTGATTTGGTTAGGTTTTATGGCATATCAACCATTGTAGGTTATTTAATGCCAAATCCTCTTTATACATATCTATCAAATATATATGAAATGTAAACATTTTGTTGAAATAATTTTTAAGCAAGTCTGGCTTCTTTTTTTATACACAGCATTAAATGGTTCCAAGTATTTCTATCTAATGTGAATAATTCTATCCATTATTAATCCTTTGCTAATGCCCTTAAAATGTTTTTAAGCAGTGCTATGTTACTATAACAATTTAACATCAGCCATTTGTTTGCACGCAAAGCAATCTGAAGATGAGGCTTCAGCAAATCAGGAACTTTCGAGAATGCGAATTACCCCTTCATTTTGGAGGTGCCCGTGGTGTAATGGTTACCGTCCTAGGAAACGGACACGGCGACACGAGTTCAAATCCTGGTCGAGACTAATTGCATTTCCCATAGCACTAATAACTTTTGGAAAGGTATGAATCCAATTATTCTCCCTCAAGCTATGGGTAAATAGTAGGGCAGACTAGGTTCTTCAGCTTTGGTGAGGCAACTAGTCTAGGAGAAGGAAAACTCTGAATTCAAACCTGTTAAACTCCGCTTAAAAATTGACCTTGTGTCACATCCTGCCGGAGCGGAGGGGTTGGTAAATATGACCCCATCATTTCAATCGCTTCCAGATCCACTCTAGCCCGGAGTGGTAGCATTTGATAGGGTTCTATCTATGGGTCAAGTAAAAATAAACTCTGTACTTATACTAAACTGAATTACTTGAAATAGAATTATTTTGATATTTAAACTGCTTACTTTTGCAGAAATGAATTATTTCAAATGGATCTGTTTTTGACACTTTAACCGTGTATTTATGCTAAACTGAACTGTTTGAAATATAACTATTTATACATATGAAACTAGATTTGGAAATAAAAAAAAAACTGCAAGAGTTTCTCTTTCTGGAGTTTGATATAAATAAAGTTTTTTTAAAGTCAGTTAAGAAATCAAACTATATTTTGTACGGTATACCGAATGCATTTATAAATGAAACAAGCGAAAATACAGGAAAAGAAAAGTGTGAAAAAATGATCAAAGAAAGCGAAATGAAATACTGAAATTAAACAACAAGTGTATTGCTCCATTTAATGGCAAGAAATAGAAAAATAGAAAGATGTAGATAAGTGAGAGTAGGGTAAAATATATTAAAAGAAAAGAAAAAAAAACCTAATTATTAATATCTTCATCAAGCCCAAAGGCTCCGAGGAAAAATGATTGTCCACACCGAACCTCAGTTTCGTCATGCTTTCTTGGCTGTTTCTTTTCTGCTGTTAACGGGGAAAAACTTTTTTTTTTCTTTTATTGGGTTATTCCATCACTTTGGTGTTTGTAGTTTTCGTCTTTTGTTGGTAGAATCGTTCCTCTATGAATAGTTGAAATATCTGGAATTGTCTTTGCATACCATTTGATCAAACCGGTTTCATCTGTGCTTGATAAAACCAGTTTTTGTATTTGGTAGAAAAGAAAAGAAAGAAAAAACCCTAAGTAAGATCAATGATGAATATTTTAAATATCTAAAATCCTGCTTAGATTTTTTTGAGAATAATCAAAAGTAGACTGTGCACTTACATCCATGTTCCAAAACAATAAAAACTGTGGTTTAATAGTTAAGTTTTGTCAATTGAAGTCGGTGTTTTTAAAAGAATCTTTGCATTCTAAATATTCGGTGAGCATGGCAAATAATGAGATTATAGTAGAGGAAGTTATAAATGTATTTACCTTACTCCGCCACACGAGAAAGCTGCTACACAAATTCAATTTTTTTTTTATCTAGAGCTTTGAATTCAGAGATTTCCTTTTCCTAGACCATTTACCTTGCTAAAGTTTAAGAAACTAATATAACCAACAATTCACTCATAGCTTAAGGGAGAATAGATGGATTCATAAATTACCCAAAGGTATTAGTGCTATTTAAGAAGGGTTACAGACTCATCCAAAACTTGAAGAAGGGTAGCTGTGTCAATTTCCTGCGAGGATAACCTGCAGATTTAATTGATGAAAGTTAACAAGAAACTTTCAACTATGACAATATCCAATATCACACAGTAGAATTCTATTATTGAAGGATATTGAGGGATTAGTTGTTTGCTTTTATGGCATGTCAAGCTTTGTAGGTTATTTAGTGCCATATATATATATATATATATATATATATATATATCTGATTTGTAAAAGAATAGTCTGAGTGTACCTTTTTATATAAACCTGAGCTCATATTTTATACCCAGAGTTAAAACATTTCTATCTGACAGCAATAATTCTATTTAATGTCAATCATTGTTTTCACGTACTGAAGAGGTAATACATATATGATTTGTAAGTGATTAATTCGTAGCACATTATAATTTTAAATAAATTTCAGTAAATTTGCATACAATTTATTATCGCTATTGTTTTCAACTGGCTAAATATTTCTAATATCATTATCAAACAAGAATACTTATATTTAATATCGAAAATTTATTTTCATAAAGAGAAGTGATTTCAGGTGTTTCTAACTAACACTATGCATTCATCTCCACACCATCAAATAGTTCCATGTATTGCTATGTATTAGCAATAATTAAGTTTTTGCTCGCAGTTAAACAGTTTCAAGCATTCCTATCTAACATGAACATTTTCTAGTAAGCGTTAATCCTTTTTGTAATCAGTCAAAGAACTTCTGCTTTTGGTATGCAAAACCTATATTTTTATTTACACAGAGTTAAATGTTTTCAAGTATTGCTCTATGAAAGTAAAAATTCAATTTAAAATCAGCTATTTGTTAACCAACGAATGATATTGAATAGGACTTACGAAATGCACCAACCTTCCTCACTAGAAAATAATAATTATGTCATTGATGTTTTTAAATGGCATGTCATAAATCATGGTTTATGTAATATTCTATTCACCCTCCATAAGTAGACGAGCGATACTATTTAGAACCTGGTAAATAAAGTTTTTATAAACCTTTTACAAAGTGATTAGTTCGGAAGTAAACGTTACAGCACGACTGGAGTTTGAATTTGCTTACCACAATAATTAATAGAGCACGATATCAACTGAACCACGAAGACTTCCACTAGGATTAAAGTAATTTTCCAAAACATTTAGTGAGAATGATTCTGAAAGGAAATAGTGCCAAAGGAACCCATTTGAAAAAAGAAAAATGATACGACCAGAAAATAGATGATTATTAATAAATTGATAAGCATTGTACAAATAAAAAAAATTATCCATGCAATCAATGGATGCATACATGCAAATCACTGCTTAGAACAAACACATAATTATGAAGGGAAGATGGCTAATAGTAAACTGAATACCTGACCAGATTCTATTTTGGATTCATGGTGACATCAGCTCAGTAATTCAGTTCTAGTCGGACCAAAAATATAAATAAATGGATTATCCTACATATTGACCTGAAGACGGCTGAAGACGAGAAACTGTAAGTCTAATTAATTAAAGTCTGACTATCACTAATTTCTTCATTTTTCTCTGTTTTTATAACCAAACGTTTATGTGTCAATTTGAGGTTGTAGTGCTGTAATCTTGATTTGAATTTAGAATCCTACGACAAAAGGAATTGAAAAGAGGAAAGAAAGAGTGGGAAGTGAAAGTGGTAATAAATTTTATCTATCAAATACATAGTAAGTGAAGTAACTGCACAAACGACAAATGTCAAACCAAAAAATAATATAAGTTTTTTGAACTCACAATGAATTGAAACTTTCTTTAGAGTGTTCGCCTTTGGTCCGGGGGACCTGGATTCAATCCCAGGTTGTGTTATACCAAATACTTTAAAAATGGTACTTGATACCTCCTTGCTTAACACTCAGCAGTATAAGGTACATACCAAGGGTAAAGTGGAACAATGCAGGGAAAGGAGTAGTGCACTCTCCTACACCTCAGTGCTATAGCTATTGAAAAAGAAGCCTTCTGGTTGCCCTCGACTACGGTCGCCATCTTTACTTACTTATGTAGCCACTGTTTTTATTATTTTTTCTCCCTTTTTGTTTTTTTATGGCCCGCTGAAATATCTTCTTGCCCACAAAATGATCAGTTCATCAGTGAAAGAAGCACTGATAATAATCAACATCTGGTTCTTGTATAGTTGCATTATACTACCCATGAAAATGTCTTATCCAAGTCAACGGGAGATGTGAGTGTCATGATCGGCAGGTGCTCCTATGATAGCTAATAAGCGAACCGCAAACGCTGGCTGCTCTAAATTCAGGCACACAAGCGATCAAAGCAGCAAATCACCAGAGAGAATCTAACCAAAATAGAATTTAGAGAAGACTACAAAAATATATTTTACAATAAGTTAAAAGCCACAATACTCAAGTGAAGATTAAGAATAAAAAGTAAAGTTGGCGACCGTTGTCAAGGGTGACACGAAGGCTCCCTATTCAATAGCTACTACACCAAGATTTAGGGGAGCGCGCTACTCGTTTACCTGGATTGCTTCTTATACCTTATATTGCTGAATATTAAGCAAGGAGGTATCAAGTACCATTTTTTTTTTTAGTTTTTGGTTTGACTCGACATAGAATTAAACCCAGGTATCCGCGAAATTGGCGAACAATCTACCTACTAGACCAATAAGCCGGTATAGATTAGAAATAGAATTAAAGAAGTTTAAAATGAACCCACTAGATTTAATACTGGCCAAACCCTTGCTTTTCTAGCTAGAATGGTTTTAAGAAAATGGTGATTTTTACTTTGTGTTACAAGAAACATGTGAACATGTAAGCTGTGAAGAGTATGAATAAGATCACCCGACCTGAATTGAATATAGGAACCACTTACTTAAATTGAAATTCAAAATACTGAAAACCATACAATCTTAGACCTTAATACCACAAAACCAATCGTAACACCGGAAGACAGAAAACATTTACAGTTAATGACGAAAAATCTAGTTGAAAAGAAGAATACATAACCATCCTTTCCAAGGCTGGAAAAAGATAAAGTTGAAACTAAAAATGTAAACTAATTATTCCCAAATTCCAATATGCAACATAACTAAACTAAAGGAGCTTATTTATGTCGGAGCAAAAGTAGTCTGTGATAAAATCGTACTTCCTCTCAGGGACCCGAAGAAAAATAGAAAACCTGTATGGGAAATTAGTCTAAAATGACAGTAAATAAACTTCGAAAACAAATGAAAATTACTAGGAAGAAAAACACCCAGGGTTGTTAGGATGAGAAAACCAAGACAAAAAAACAGTAATTCGTTATGTGCGACTGAAAGAGAAAATCAAATGATACTGGGGAAAGAAGAGTGACCAAAATATACTGGGAGAGGATGAAGCAATTAAAACAAAACCGAACCATCCAAGGAAACGAAAAAGTTCTTATGACAAATATAAGGAGAATATAACTAGATGCTAAAAATGTAAAACCATTTTTGGAGTAAAATATGTGAACGGCAAGAACATAACAGAAAGGCCGAGTGGATATATCACATGAAAATATTACAAAGGAAATAAGAACGCAATGAGGTAGACATACGAGGGGACTCGTTTTGAGCTACTGTCAAGTAAGTATCGAATTGGAAAAATCCTATCCATGATGGCATTCATGGATTTTTAAAAAATCACTTTCTTGCGTCGCAGATTGGCTCTAAGAATGAGTAAATGCAAAGAACAAAATATTCCAGTTGGATGACTAGGGAAAAACTACCCGATTCACAAAGAATCTACAAAAGGGACCATATCTAGTAACTTTGGACCGATAACGAGTCTATCTATGTGTAAAAATATTTAGTGCACAAATTAAAGAAGATGTCTATTAGCCTTGTCTATTCCGTGGACAATTTTTGGAAGAACACAAAGACTAACAGAGTGGAATTTTAAACGAGGTGGAAAAATATAGCCATGACATGGATTGACTACAAAAAAGCCAATGACATAGTCCTGTAAGCCGAGAAAAAAATTGTCTGAAAATGCAGAAATGATATTTAATATTAATATTAATAATCAAGGTCATAGAACTCACCTCGAAAGACATGAAAAACTGCAATGTGGAATAGATTCCGAGAGGAAGAATTTTTTGCAAAGATGAATATCCAAGGAGGAATCTTCCTTGGAGACTCCCTCTCATCATTAATATTTGCACAAGCAATGATAACACTCAATCACATACATGAAAAATGCAGAGGGAGCAACAAATTTCAGCCCCCACAAAAAAAGAATATACACATTATGTACTTGGCTGACCACAAATTATTTGCAAAGAATTATTTTAAATGCTTGGAGACTTGATACAAACAATGTAAATATACAGCCAGGATATAGAAATTGAGTTTGACATAGGAAAATGTACCATGTTCATAATAAGGATTGTGAAAAGACAAACAGGAGAAGGAACTGAATTGCCAAACCAGGAAAGAATAAGAACACTTAGAGAGAAGAAAAACAGGTACTCGGAATATTGGAAGCGGACACTATCGAACAAGAGGAGATGAAACAATAAAAAAAGAAAAGCGTGCCCAAGAAAACCGAGAAAACATCCCTAATCTGTACAGAAGAAATTTCATTAAAGGGATAAACACATGGGCATTTCCAATTGTGAATTAATTTGGGCCATTCTTAAAAGGGACATAGAATGAAGTCAGACATATGCACCGAAGAACAAGGTAACGGATGACTATGCACATGTCATTATATCCACGCGTTTACTTAAGCTGACTCCATGTATCAAGAAAACTTGGAAAAAAGGACTCAACAGTACTGAGGACAACTTAGTTGCATTAATAAAAGAACTCCAGGGCTATATAAAAAAGAAAAATGGAAGACTAATCTAAGTAGTCAGTTATATCATTGGTGATATGAGAACAAAATAGAAGCAAAAAAAAGGAAATAGAAATGATAAGAAAAATAATTATATAGAGATTTCAAGAGAAAAACATATGAAATTGCTCACAAGAAAGAAACCGAATCACTTCTAATAGTAGCAAGAAACAACGCTATAAGGACCAATAATGTTCAATCGGAAATGATAAAACACAGACAAATAGCAAATGCATATTATCCAGAGGAAAAGATAAAATGGTTAATCACATAAATGAATGCAACTAACTATAACAAAAGTAGCATAAGAATAGGCATGACTCGTTAGGAAGGTGATCCAGTGTGAATTGTAGGAGATATTGAAATTTGAACATATTACTAAATTGTATATGTACAAACCAGAATCCATCAAAGAGAATGAGATCCATTATATTCCCTGGGGTTATGAGATACAAATGGATTACCTAATCTCAATCAGAAGACCAGATCGAGTGATAATTAATTAAAAAAAAAATGGTGTCATACGGATTTTTCCATTCCGGCCCACGTTAAATTGAAAATAAAAAATAAGTGAAAAACTAAACAAATATCTCGATAACTGAAAAAAGCTGCGGAATATGAGGATCAATCTTATTACTATTGTAGAAGGAGACTGGAGAAAGGAATGGGGAAAATGGAAATGATCAAGATTACAGGTTTGTTGAGATCGGCAAAAATACTGAGAAGAGTCCTGGAGACACGAGGCGATTTGCTCTCACACAAGCTCCTGTAAAAGCCTACCAGCAAATACTCTTGTGAGAAACTCGCAATGAGTGAAATAACAATTAACTTTCAGCAACTATTGGTAATGCTAAAGTTTTATGTTTATATGCCCTCAACAATTCCCGTCAAATCATTTTTAAACAAATCTATTTGACCGACATATGAGATTCTACAGATCTAGATTAGATCAGACTGGGGAAAATCGCTTTGAAGAAGTAATCATCACACTCCAGACCTTCACAACTGGAGCCTCGCCATCTATTGCAGTTTAGTGTCATACCCAGGACACCTTTTTTGGTGTGAAGTACCCTTCTGCAGGGGATACAGTCAGCGTATTGCAAGTCCCGTTGACGGGGTGAAATCAATTCCAGAGGGAATTTTATAATTAATATCACTATAGTACAGATATTATTCTCAGAAGGTTAGCAATATACTACCGCTGCGAATCTATTACACTGCTGTAGGTATTACTCGGATTTTTTCCCTAGATAATATTTCTCGACCGTAATAAATGTTTTAACTATCAGAATGATACTTTCAGGATATTTCAAAAAATTAAAAAGAATACGATAATTGAGATGATTTTTTCTTCGTATGAAAAATATTTTCATAGATAGATCCATTAATAGAATCTATAGAGAGGTTTCTACGAAATACATAAGTTAATTTTTATTCAAATCTCAATGTATGTATGATGTTCACATAATAAGCCTGAGATATTGTTAACTTATATATATATATATATATATATATATATATATATTAGTCAGTAATAGATTCGGTAACCCTAGTTCAAATTCTGCCTGTAATTGTTTCAAATAGTGTGAATGAATTTAGAAAGATATGAATGCAGTTATTCTTTCTCCAGCAATGGGATAATAGCAAGGTACCCTCTGCTCTTTACCTTTAGAATAAAAACGAGTTAGAGGGAAGAAAAATTCTGAATTCAAAACGATTAAGCTTCCTTAATAAATTACGTTTTTGCGTGTGCGGATTTGTTGAGTATATATATATATATATATATATATATATATATATATATATTACTCGGCAAATCTGCACACGCATTTTTTTTGTGGTACGGAATTCTAAAAGAAGATATGTATTGATTATGAAGAAAATCAAAGAGAACGAGTAGTGCTGCGTGAGCGTATTTAATGAGGATATATATATATATATATATATATATATATATATATATATAAATGCCAGAAAGGAAAGAACCAGAAGAGACACGGCACAAACTATTACGTACGCAGACTACGCTGATGACAGAGCGCTTCTAGCAAATTGACTCGGCCAACCCAAATCCCTGCTACATAGCCTGGAACGAGCAGCGGGTGGCATCTGCCTCAATGTAAACGCAGGCAAAGTAGAATGTATGTGCTTTAATCTCATCAATCGAGAATGACATCAACAAGCGACGAGCATAGCCATTGTCAGCTTTTGATAGACTATCGGTCATATGGAAGTCTGTCCTGACCGATAAAATAAAAAGCCTTTTTTCCAAGCTGCGGTCATGTCTATAATGCTACATAGATGAATCACATGGGCGCTTACTAAATATGGATAAAAAGATTAGCGGCAATTACGCAAGAATTTTGCGAGCTATATTAAACAAGTCTTGGAGGAAACACCCCACAAAAAAGCAGCTGTACGGCCATCTACCATCAATCACGAAAACTATCTAAGTTAGACGAAACATACACGCAGGACACTGCCTGAGAAGTAAAGATGAACTTTTAAGCGATGTACTCCTGTGGAGCCCTGCACGTGGACAAGCGAATGTTGCACGACCAGCTAGAACCTGTGCCAATACAGGGTGTAGCCTGGAAGAACTCCCGGGACCAATGGATGATAGAGACGGGTGGCCAGAGAGGGTCAGGGAGATCCGTGCAAGCAGCGCAACATGATGAAGATGATATATATATATATATATATATATATATATATATATATATATATATATATATATATTGAGCACTTTCTCGAAGGAATATGGCGGTTGCCACTCGTGTCATGCAAAACTCTTTTAATGATTTAAGCACTCCGACATCCGATAGTGCAAAATGTAAAGAAACGAAATTTGAAACATATGTGTTAATTGTTATATTCTCATATGCCGTATCATAACGACACAATAATAAACAGACGCACGAAGACTTCTTTAACAAAATACATGTACCTCTCACTTTATTGCAAGGGTTTGAAAAGGGTTACTCAAGGTTTGCGTGTGAGAGGGAGCTGGAGATCGAACAGAACTGCAATATTTTGACCCTCACTCTTATGGCCGTCACGTTGTGTCTTTCTTGTTCTCCTGATGCTCAACCGGAGGTCAAGAGGCCCACTCTGCTGGGTGATGGCTTTCTTTACTGCATCTTATCAGCAACTTCTCTGGTCCCCAAACTCCATCGGGTGTGGCTTTCCCTACCGCATCTCGTCTATAACTCCGTCCGATCTTCAACTCAACTGTCTTGACTTCAGTCTTGACTGAGCTATATAATAGTTAAACACCTACTCGATCGCCCACTCGATCTATGAAATCGCATGTTTAATCATCATCAAGCGGAAATAACTGTCATGCAGTTCAGAGGTCACTCTCTTCCGGTGCGTCAGTCTATGAGAGTATCATGACATTTTTTAGCTTGTCCCATTTTGTTTGCCAATTTCTGCCCACGCGATTTCCTCTCCTAACTGCCATTGGAACGTGTCACTTCCTTCCGGTGCATCATTTTGAATGGCATTTTGCTCGGGACGAAGGTCAAAATATAACATAATTCCCAAACTGACATTGAGTCTTAGGCTTGGTCTAGGGGTATTTTATCAACCTGACGTAATGTTAGGTGGATTTCTATCCTGGCTTTGAACACCACGCATGTCTAGACCAATGAAAAGTTTGTTTTTAATCTTTTCTTTAAATTTTCTCCATGTTCAATTGATAACGTCTTTTAGAATTCTGTACTACAAACAAGATCTTCAAACACACACACACACACACACATATATATATATTTAAACGTTGTTAGTTCAACAAAAAATTGACATCTCTGCTGGTCTAATGGTTAGCAAGCTTGACTAGTAAACCTACACGAGTGTGTTCGAATCTCTTTGGGTGCCCCATTCATTCGGCCTTGTGCCACATCGAAGCAAAGAGCTTCGTAAATTTCTGAATGAAGATTTTTTTAAATGAATAGGTCCTGAAATTATTTTAAATTCATTAATTTATTCATTTACAATTAATCGGTATACATTTTTGAATATGTTTTTTTAGACATTCTAGTAATTGTTTAGCACTTGGATTTCTTGTTGCGTTTTCAATTTCTTTATAGTAAACATTGATTTGATTACTTATGTTGATCTTATCTAATTCTACATTTTATGTCTCAGATTATCGCATTGGAGTTAATTGTCCGTGTAGATTTGTTGATGTTTTAATGACTTTTTTGTCTTTTCCCATGTTTGAACCATTTGTGCTTTTCTTTTTAATGTATTTGTGTGTATATATGTATGTGCTCTATGTGTGTATGAGGGGACCCAATAGATGAGTATATTATTTGTGTGAGTGTGTTTGGTTAATTGATGTATGTGTGTGTGTGTGTGTGCGCGCGCGCACATATATGCACGATACGTACATTAGGTAGATTGAATGTGTTAGAATGTATTTATCACCATACATAGTTGTTATTAAACAAAACCGTGTGTATATGTTTGTGAGAACGCGCATTCGTGTTTGTGTCCTATTTGAGACTCTTTAAAGTTTATATAAATCTAAATGTGAAGTTAATTATTCTATTTTGAATAATGAGTAATTATCATTGCTAATTTCATAAACTTGTATTCATATTTTTCTCGATTTTCTCTAATTTGATGCTACTTAAATGTAATGATATTCTATTGTTCAGTGCATGTGCGCATCCTATGTGAATTTCGTTACAGTTTGAACATTTGAATATGTATATGCCATTCTTTTAATTACAGTTTAAATTTCTATTTATTACGAATGGTGCTTTCAGGTTTTCAAAAATATGAAATTTTCTTTTTTGGATTGTATTTATTCTCCAAATATTATATTTTTGCATTTTGAGACTCTATGCGTTGCGTGTTACCAAAATTTAGATTAGGCTTTTGTGAGTTTGTGGGCAGTCGTTTATGTTTAATGTTTCTAATGTCAAATAGGTTTTAATTTTATTATTTCTTAATTTAAAAAGAATGGTTGAATTAAAGGTGTAACTTGTTAAAGAATATGTGTTATCACACTCCTCCGACACAGGCAGGGAATGATCCAACGAGTATAGTTGATTTAAATTCAGACTTTTCTTTCTCCTTAACCAAATCTAAAGAAAAGAGTCTGCTTTACTATTTACCTATTCTTGAGGGTAGAAGAAAAGGATCCATGTCATTCGAAAGGCCATTAATGTTAATGGAAACGTAAATCGCTTCGTCCAAGACACGAACATGAGTCTTTGGTTCCTTTTTCTATAACTTTAACCATTAACCTACGGGACTTTTACTAGGAAATTTTATTTGCATTCTCGGTAAAATTGAAAAAATAGTTAATAGCAGAGTACAAAAATAAGATTTCTATAATGATCCCTGATTTCATTATTTAGAGAGATTAATATTTCTTATAGATATAGTATCATTTGAGGTTTGAATGGACTGGGCTAAATCTCTAGAATATACACATTATATATATATATATATATATATATATATATATATATATATATATATATATATATATATATATATATATATATATATCAGCTCGAACAGTTTCCAGCTGACAAAGAAAAGAAGCAGAAGGTACCCCGCAAAAAAAAAAAAAAATTACCGGCGGCGACTACGTCGATGACTTACCGATTCTGGCAAATGTACCCGCCCAAGCTGAAAGCCTACTGCATAGTCTGGAACGAGCTGCCGCAGGCATTGGCCTTCATGTCAATGCACGCAAAATAGAATATATGTGCTGTAATCGAACAGGCGACATTTTCACACTAAACGGTAGCTCGCTGAAACTAGAAAACAAATTCACCTACCTAGGAAGCAGTGTCTCATCGACCGAGATAGACATCGACACGCGACTAACAAAGGCATGGACAGCTATCGGTAGTCTATCGGTCATATGGAAGTCAGACCTGACCGATAAAATGAAACGCAGTTGTTTCCTAGAAGCGGTCGTGTCGATACTGCTATATGGATGCACTACATGGTCTCTAATAATTCAATCCTTCATTTGTTGAAATAGTATGCATACGTTGGAAGTGATTCCGTTTCCAGAAGTTTTTTCACAGAGGTCAGTAAATTTATTCTACTAAACTGTTCATTTAAAATGCACATTTGATTTAAAATAGTAATGTCTTAAATCTCAGCTGTATTCTGTGTTGTTTAAATGAAGAATGAAGACTTATGCGACTTAATTTTCAGGAAAAACTTTACTTTTGGAAGACGAACTTCTAAATTTGCTAAAGAAAACCCCAAAATTGCCCCCCCAGGAAAAAAAATAAATAAATAAAAAAAATAAAAATAAAAATACAAATAGAATAAATAAATAAATAAAATAAAATAAAATGACGTATAACGACGCTGGTCGAATGCGTTAGTATACAGGGCAAACAGAAATAGAACTTTCTTAAGCTTAGAAGTCTTATTGCACACTCAGTTAAAAATTAAAAAAAAAAAAAAGCAACCGAAGTTAAAATCGAATTCTACCAATAAAATAAAAACCTGTCAGGGCCGGAATCGGATGATAGGCTGAAATATACCCCAAAATGTCTTTGAATTTTAACAGACAGCAGTCTTGGACTTTAACTAAGTTAAAAACTTAAGGTAAAAAAAAAAGAAGTTTTTTCATTCTTCATTTTTTTTTTTTTTTTTCTAACACATACACATGGGAAGCAGCGTGATGTACGTGTGAGTCCTGCGGCTTAACGCTCAGGATTGTCAGTTCGATCGGGGAACTACTGCTGCTCATCTATAAGAGTGGCTTCTATAGATGAGAATGAAAACAGCCATCGAAAGATAACCATGACTCGTACTCAAACCAGATACATAAACCGCATCGCTCTTCGCGCGGGTAAAAAAGGGGCGCGTCCTGCTGGGGTTGGAGCCCTGGCCTCAGTGTTCGAAAAATCAGCTACAGAGCCAAAACTCAAACAAAAACTACTAAGATGCAAACAAACAATACAGATAGCGACATTTAACGTGAGAACCCTAAATAGAATAGGTCAACTATCAGAGCTAACTGCATCAGCCGTAGAACATAAGATAGACATAATTTGCATACAAGAGCACCGATACACGCACACCGAAGATATCAAGTATCACGAAACTGGTAATGGATGGATGCTGGTGACTGTATCCGCATGGAAAAACTCTATCAATGCATCGGTAGGAGGGGTGGGAATGCTTCTAGGACCAAGAGCGTTAAAAACACTGAACAGCATTGAGAGAATACAACCTAGGATGATGGCCGCAACGTTTAATGGCAACCCCAAAGCAACAATTATCTCCTGCTACAGCCCTACCAATATTAGCGAAGAAAACGAAATAGCCACCTTCTACGAAGATCTATCCTCCCTAGTACGTAGCATTCCGAAACACAACCTGCTAGTCATTGGCGGAGATATGAATGCACAAATCGGGAAAAACAGACACAACAAATACAGCCTACACAACGCATCAAACTGGAATGGACAACATCTTATAGATTTCATGATAGAAAATAGATTAACATGCCTCAATACAAACTTTCAAAAAAGGTGAGGGGAAATTATGGACCTACACATACGCGAATAAGAGTAAAGCACAGATAGACTACGTCCTTATAAACGGGAAATGGAAAAACAGTGCGATGAATTGCGAGGCAAACTCCTCTTTCGAGGGTGTGTCCTCCGATCATCGAATAGTTACGGCCAAAGTACGACTAAGCCTACGAAAAAACGCCACACGTAAAGCGACAACCAAGCACTATGACTGGGCCCTACTCAACAACAGAGATATTAGAGATAAATATGCATTAGAATTAGGAAACAGATTCGAAGCACTACAAGAGAAGGCAGAAAAAGGTACCCGAAATGACGAATATGAAAATTTTGTAGAAGCACACCTTGAGGCGGCAGCAAAGTGTATTCCAACAAAACCTAGAACTAAATATAGAGCCCCTTGGGAAACGCCAGCGGTTAGAGAAAAACGTGCACTTGATAAAACTGCCTCCAAAAGCTATCAAAAGAACCCAACAAACACAAATGCACGAAAACTAGAAAAGGCTCAACATCAATTAACAGGAATATATCTAAAAGAACTGGCAGAATACATACAAAATCAGATAGATAAGATTAGAGACTCGGTGGAAGATAGACAATCCAGGATAGCCTGGCAAACAATAAACGAAGTAAGTAGAAGGAAGAGCACAGCCAAAGCAAAATTTAAAGCTGCAAGCCAACAAGAAAGAGTAAAACTGTGGGAACAGCATTTCAAAAATCTACTAGGAAACCCACCAGAAATAACGGATGAACCGATCACCAGAATTATTAGTAACCAATTAGACGTTAAACTAGGTCCTTTCACCAAAGAAGAACTCGACTCAGTCTTCAGAAGAATTAAAAATAGGAAAGCAGCAGGGCTAGACGAGATCCCCCCAGAAGTGTGGAAGACTAGACAATTCGACGATATACTGCTCCGGCAATGCAACGCAGTCTATAGTCAAAATAGGATAGAAAGATGGACGAAGGGATGCATCCTTCCATTCCCTAAAAAAGGCGACCTCGGACTAGCCAAGAACTACCGAGGGATAACACTTACATCCATAGCAGCCAAAATCTACAATGCCCTACTACGAAACCGCATAGAACCCAAAATAGACAACATCCTTAGGAAAAACCAAAACGGCTTCCGGAGAAATAGATCCACAACCTCACAAATACTGACCATCCGTAGAATCCTTGAAGCTGTTCGGGCAAAAAACTTACAGGCGACATTACTATTTGTCGACTTTACCAAGGCCTTCGATTCCATACACAGAGGGAAGATGGAGCAAATCCTACTAGCATACGGCCTACCAAAAGAAACAGTAGCAGCGATAATGATTCTCTACAGAAACACCAAAGTGAAAGAACGTTCACCAGATGGAGACACGGAATACTTCGACATTGTTGCAGGAGTACTACTAGGAGACACACTAGCCCCGTACCTCTTTATCATCTGTCTAGACTATGTGCTTAGGACTTCGATCGACAAAATCAGAGAAAATGGCTTCGAGCTGACTAAGAGATGAAGCAAAAGGTACCCCGCAAAAACAATCACGGACGCCGACAACGCTGATGACTTGGCGTTACTAGCGAATACGCCTAATTAAGCAGAGACACTACTGCATAGTCTGGAACGAGCTGCAGCTGGCATTGGCCTCCATGTCAATGCAAACAAAACTGAATATATGTGTTACAACCAAACGGGCAACATTGCCACACTAGACGGAGCTTCTCTGAAACTAGTCGACAAATTCACCTACCTAGGAAGTAGCGTCTCATCAACCGAAAAAGACATCGACACACGACTGACGAAGGCATGGACAGTTATCGATAGGCTCTTGATCATATGGAAGTCGGACCTAACTGATAAAATGAAACGCAGTTTCTTCCAGGCAGCGGTTGTGTCGATACTGCTATATGGATGCACCACATGGACGCTAACGAAGCGGCTGGAGAGGAAACTAGACGGAAATTACACAAGAATGTTGAGAGCAGTATTAAACAAGTCCTGGCGACAACACCCCACGAGACTCCAACTATACGGACACTTGCCCCCCATCACGAAAACTATACAATTCAGACGAACCAGACACGCAGGACACTGCTGGAGAAGCAAGGACGAGCTCATAAGCGATGTACTCCTGTGGACCCCCACATATGGATGTGCAAAAGTAGGACGACCAGCACGAACTTACATACAGCAACTATGTGAGGACACAGGATGTAACCCTGAAGACCTGCCGGAGGCGATGAATGATTAGGGAGAAATGGCGAGAGAGGGTCAGGGATATCCGCGCTGGCGGCGCGACATGATGATGATGATGACATGGTCTCTAACAAAAAGGCTGGAGAAAAAGCTTGACGGCAACTACACAAGAATGCTTCGAGCGATATTGAACAGGTCCTGGAGGCAGCACCCCACAAAGCAGCAGCTGTACGACCACCAACCACCCATCACGAAAACCATCCAAGTTAGACGAACCAGACATGCAAGACACTGCTGGAGAAGTAGGGACGAACTCATTAGTGATGTACTCCTATGGACCCCAACACATGGCCGAGGAAAAGCAGGGTGACCAGCTCAAACGTACTTACAGCAGCTCTGTGAGGATACGTGGTGTAAACCTGAGGACCTGCCTAAAGCGATGAACGATAGGGAAGAGTGGCAAGAGAGGGTAAGGGATATCCGTGCTGAAGGCACGACAAGATGTGTATACACACACACACACACATATATATATATATATATAGCTGGCATCGGGAAAATGAATTCTGGGCATCATTTTCTTAATAGTATGAAGCTATCCAGTATCCTCAGAAGGTAATTAGGCCCATATCATAATGATAATGGGTGACATATCTTTATAGATGATTGCTGTGTTCAGTACCAAAATTTTAAATCATATATTCTTATAAATAAATAAAAAATACCATGTTCCTAAAGATATATAAGATACGTAATATAACAAGTTATCTTCTCTTGGACTTTTCCAGTCGAAGAATACCTACAAGTCAGCATATATTAGATGATGGTGATTCCTTGTACAGTTTTGATTTTGAAGTTAATTTCACCGAGAAGTGTTGCCTTCACCAATAGTTTGCCATCAGACTTAACCGCCTTCCAAATCCTATCCTATCATTTTTATCAACACCAATAAGCTTAGATGTTGGGAATGTAATCTTCCAACAATATTTTTAATACATCACAGAAATGATTCAATGTTCCTTAGATTTTATTTTATTTGGGAAGTTTATATTAAAAGAACCATAGTCTGAATATAAACGTTATTCAGTCGGAGCGTTGGCCAAATGAGTAGAGTATTCGCCAATGACAGGGAAACTGGGGATCAATCCATGGTCGAGTCATACCAAAGACTCAAAGATGGTACTTGATGCCGCCTCGCTTAACCCTCAGTATTATAAGGTATGGATAAAGGGTAAATTGGGGCAATCCAAGGAATAGAGTGGCGCCCTCCCTATACTTCAGTGTAGTAACTATTGCAAAGGGAACCTTCGGGTCACCCTCGACTTCGGTTTTCAACCTTACTTATATTAAAGCCAAACTTCGATATACTTTTTTTTTAAGGTTCCGCAATATCTTACATCAGGCAGTCGTAGAACTTTATTTTCTGGCGGGTGATAAGCGTTACCGAAGCCTTCATATCTTCGTCAATTTATTCCTTGTTAAAGAAAGTTGTTTCTTCCCTTTCTTACTCTCCTAAAAACAACGTAATGAGAGATTTCCCGAAGAGATTCACAGCTAAGCAGCATTACGTCACTCAAGAGAGAGACGTAATTTTGCTTTCAGTTAAGAAATTTTCCGATAATTGTGACGATACGAATATATTATTCGTTCACAGTTATTTTCTGTTAATGCTTTTCAATACTCTTCTTTTTGAAGACAGCTAAGTATAATTTTATGTTTCTTATGAAGGTGACACGTTATATAGTTAAGAGGAGAGCACGCCTACACACTACTTGTATGTAGGTTGCTTCGGGGATTCTAGTTACGTTAATGTATTTTCGGGAAAAGGTTTTTTTAGAAACTGATGGAGAAAAAGCTAGACCGGAATTAAAAAATAATGCTACATACTGTTTCGAAGAAATCTTGTAAGTAGTACTCCATAAAGCAGCAGGTTTACGGCCACTTTATCCTACCTTAAACCATCCCAATAAGACAAACGTGAAATGGGGAGGGGGAGGGGGCATTGCTGCAGAAGTACAAACGATCTTATAACCAACGTTCTCTTATGAACTCCTACACATGAACCTGTCAGTGTTGGCCGACAAGCAAGGGCTTACATACACTATCTCTCTACGGACAACGAATGCAATCTAGGGGACCTGTCAGGGGTTTTGGATGATAAGGACACTTGCCGAGAGTCAGGGAATTTCATGCTATCAGCGTGACTCGATGATATATATATATATATATATATATATATATATATATATGCAAACAATACATGAGTATCAGCATCATCCTCATGAAGTTGTTCCGTTAGCATAGAGTTCCTTAATTCTCTTTTTCCATCTTTCTATCTCTTTGATTGTTCCTGGCAATTCTTCTAGACAGCGTCTACTGTCCGCACAGAGCTGATGTAGCCTTAATTGGTCAGCCAACATTACCACATCAATATGTCGGAGTCTATGAGAGGACGCCTTACTTTTACATATGTGACCCACATGTCTTGTTTTCTCAATTGAGTGTTTTTATGAAATATAAAGTAAGTGGCCGTACAGTGGCTGTTTGTGAGGTACTACTTACAGGATTTGTTCCAAACATCACATAGTTGTCTTCGATTAATTCACCTGAACCCTTTCTTCATGTGTTTGGTTAGAGTCCAAATGGTGCATCCATACAGTAGAACTTAAACAGTTACAATTTAGATGGGTTTGGTTTGGTTTTGTGGCACATCAAGCATTGTAGGTTAATAATGCCAAATACATTTTATACAAATCATCATCATCATTATGTCGTGCCGCCAGCACAGATATCCTTGACTATCTCTCGCCACTTTTCCCTATCGTTCATCGCCTCCGGCAGGTCTTCTGGGTTACATCCTGTGTCCTCACATAGCTGCTGTATGTAAGTTCGGGCTGGTCGTCCTGCTTTTGCTTGGCCATATGTGGGGGTCCATAGTAGTACGTCACTTACGAGCTCGTCCTTGCTTCTCCAGCAGTGTCCGGCGTGTCTGGCTCGTCTGACCTGTATAGTTTTCGTGATGGGAGGCAGGTGGCCGTACAGTTAGCGTCTCGTGGGGTGTTGTCGCCAGGACTTGTTCAATATTGCTTTGAACATTCTTGTGTAGTTGCCGTCAAGTTTTTTCTCCAGCAGTTTGGTTAGCGTCCATGTAGTGCATCCATATAGCAGTATCGATACAACCGCTGCCTGGAAGAAACTGCGCTTCATTTCATCTGTCAGGTCTGATTTCCATATTATTGAGAGCCTATCTATAGCTGTCCATGCTTTCGTCAGTCGTGTGTCGATGTCATTTTCTGTTGATGAGACGCTACTTCCTAGGTAGGTGAATTTGTCCACTAGCCTCAGAGAGGCTCCGTCCAGAGTGGTAATGTTGCCTGTTTGGTTGTAACACATATATTCAGTTTTGTGCGCATTGACATGGAGGCCAATGCCTGCTGCAGCTCGTTCCAAACTATGCAGTAATGTCTCTGCTTGATTAGGCGTATTCGCCAGTAACGCTAAGTCATCAGCGTAGTCGGCGTCTGTGATTGTTTTTGCGGGGTACCTTTTGCTTCTTTTCTTAGTCAGCTCGAAGCCATTTTCTCTGATTTTGTCGATCGATGCTCTAAGCACAAGTACTCTGTTTATTTCTATTTGACCCATAGATAGGACCCAATCAGATGCTACCACTCCGGGTCAGAGTGTACCTGGGAGGTTACTTCTTGATAAAGATGAATATCTTACGTATCAAAATAATATTTGATACATTTTATGAAATTAAACCATAAATAACCTAGCAATAAACTATATAACTGAATTGTATTTTCTGAATGGAAATAATTTTTGTTTATAATAATTTTTAGCCATTTTTTACCAATTCATTGAGTATATATATATATATATATATATATATATATATATATGCATCATTTTATTTGAAAAATGTATATTGACGAAGAAATTTCTGTATGCTTTTTTTATGCATATTTAACAATGAATTAAAAGAATGATACAAACACGAAACAAAATTCCGAATATTTATCTTCTTGATTTTTCTCTACAAGTATCAATCTAAGGTCATCATCAAAATAATAAGGTAAATTCCAAACGTTTATTTCAAAGAAAAGTTTTTGATTTGTTGAAACTAAAAGAAACGAAACGAAACAAAATACAACGCGGATGTGACATTGCTATCGAGCCAAGCACGTTTTCCAGGAATAAACCTCAATATTTCTGGTTTTACCATAGCAATACTTCCTATTATGAATATTTTGTTCTTTATTTCTTCGATTTTACATCCTCTTGGTATAAATGTAAAATGTCTTCTGGTAGCAATATATCATGTTTAGGCATGAATGTCTGGATTGCGATAAAAACACCTCTTACACTTTGATAGGAGTTTTTATCTTTATCCACTCGTACTTTCAAATCCTTTTGCCATTATCCAGATTTTTACAGTCTACCTCCATGAATCCAATAAAAATATCCGTTGTCAATGATTGATTGATTGATTGATTTTAACGGTATATGAACCTGTCTAGGATTATTTTATTGCTAGAAGTTAGGCAATCGAATTCATTGTAGATTTATATTTATAATTTCGTGTAGTTGTTATTTAAGATAATTTCTTTTTCACGCAGTCCTATCTAGAGCAAAAAATTTTTGAACAGATATTCCTAAATTATAGATAATATCCAAACTGCGATTCCCACTCAGGGTCAGAAAAGACTTAGTATTAATGGCAATTAGATCTCATAAAATTGAGCCTCACTATTGGATGCAATTTAATGTCATACCTAGAACACACCTTTTTAAGACTGGACATAGAATCAACGTATTCTAAGCTCAACTAACGGGTTCTTCCGATTACTCAAGGGTTCTAATTTTGTTGAATTCACTAACTAAATTTGAAGTTTATCGCTTTATACGTTCAATCGAAACTAAAATGGAAATTCAATCAATTTTCTAAATTAGCTTCGATCTCCAATCTTTTATTCGATAGAAATGAAAGAAATTCCAACATTTTATAACTGACTGACTAGTATAGGATATCATAGATTACCTTTTGTAAGTTAGGAGGGAAACGGTGTCATTTGAATTAATTGGTATCTTCTTGATAGGAAAAGTGAAAAAAATGATTTTAAAGCATATATCTCCAAAAACTAAAATCCATATACACCAATAAGCATGACATCATTTTTTTCATTCGAAATAATAGTTTCATTGATAAATATAATCTTTCAGCCAATAGTGTCTACCAAAGAATGAGATCTAAAAAAATATTTTAAATATTATGGTATTCGTCTTCATAATCCTGGAGCATTTTCATCCACAAATCACGTATGGTATTGTTTTGGCCAATTAGATTTTGAGATGATTACAATACGGACGGAATTATCTTCACTCTCAATGTGTTCAAAACATTCAAGTGCCAAATTTACAAGTATTGCCATGCCGTCGTGCTGAATCAATATTTACTTCGTAGGTAACACACCCGAACATGATCCAATTATTTTTCAAAAATTGTCTTTTTAACGTTTATTTTTACGCAAACGTTCTGTTATATCTGCTGTTTTTTACTACTCATAAATGTATTGTCTAGATGATGGGAATTGCCGGAAACCTGTTAAGAAATAAGATAATTATTTTTGTTTAACCCAAGGACGCTAAAACCTTCTTAACAGATGCAAATATTGATACACAGGCTGATAACAGAATACATGGTGCAGTTGAAAGCATTTCTAATAAACTTCAAATTATTTTTCTAGAAAATGCGGTGTCGTGGGTGATAGTGTCTGCATTTTGTTACTATCTAATTTAATAAAATGTTATTTCTTTTCAGAAACGTATGATTACAGTCTACCTCATTTAATCCAACGAAAATATCTTTTAACGCGAGAATTCAAGATTTGTTGAACTGACAATCCAAATAAGAACGTAATATACATTACATTGTACATTTAACCTAATTTAAGCTGGAAATCAATCAATTTTCTAAGCAAGCTTAGATCGCTAATCATTCATTCAACATATATGTTTATTTTAACGCTTTACAGCTGACTGATCTACTTAGGATATTGTACTTAACCTTTCACAAGTGTAGAAGGAAAGGTTGTCAATGATTTCTCTTTCGAAAAAGAAAGAGTTAAATATACATTTTTATGTTAAAAATTTCATATCATCATCATCATCACTTCACACTATTAGCACGGATATCCTTGAATCTCTCTCGCCAACCCTTCCTATAGTCCATTGCTTCCACCAGGTCTTCAGGGCTATGTCCCATATCGGCACAGAGCTGCCGTATGTAGATTCTAGCAGCTCCTCCTGCCTTTGCACGTCCATGTGAAGGGTTCCACAGGAGTACATCACTTATGAGCTCCTCCCTACTTCTCCAGCAGTGTCCCGCATGTTTGGTTCCTCTAATTTTGATAGTTTTCGTAATGGGAGGTAGGTGGCCGTGCAGCCGCTGCTTTGTAGCGTGCTGTCTCCAGGACTTGTTCAATATTGCTCGCAGCATTCTTGTATAGTTACCGTCAAGCTTTTTCTCCATATGTTTAGATAGCGCCCATGTAGTGCATCCATATAGTAGTATCGACACGACCGCTGCTGGGAAGAAACTGCGTTTCATTTGATCGGTCAGGTCTGACTTCCATATGACCGATAGCCTATCCATATCTCTCCATGCCTTTACTAGTCGCGTGTCGATGTCTGTCTCGGTTGATGAGACACTGCTTCCTAAGTAGGTAAACTTGTCAACTAGTTTCAGAGAGCTACCCGTTTGTGTGGAGATGTCGCCTGTTTGATTAAAGCACATATACTCCGTCTTGTGTGCATTGACATTGAGGCCAATGCCCGCAACGGCTCGTTCCAGACTATGCAGCAGGATTTCGGCTTGGACAGATGCATTTGCAGGAGCGCTATATCATCGGTGTCGTCGGTGACGGTAATTGTTTTTGCGGAGTACCTTCTGCTTCTTTCGTTTGTTAGCTTTAAAACGTTTTCTTTGATTTTATCGATGGATGTTCTAAGCACATAGTCTAGATAGATGATAAAGAGGTATGAGGCTAATGTGTCTATTTGCAGTACATCTGCTACAATGTTGAAGTAGTCCGTTTCCTTCCGGAGGACGGGCTTTTTCTTTGGTTAAAAAGATTTCATATAAATCATGCAATATATTGACATTCACAATGCCAAGTGTTAAGGATAAATACTTCTAGTTTGTTTCGCATCTTACAGTTAATTCATCCCTAACAATTAGACACATCTTAATCTGTTATATAGTCACCTTTTTCTCATGGCCTCTGGTCGCTTCTTGACGCCGTCTTGGGTTCTTGCCTGGTCGTCGTCTTCTCTATTCGTCCTACTATCTCTACTGATGGAATGAATAGCCATATCATTTTTTCGTGTGCAAAGGCATTTTTTTTTACCATTGACAACTTTTCACATACGTTATCAACCGTACGTATGGGAAATCATTCGTACCATAGAGGAAACGGACAACCACCAACTTCAGTGATCCCAGACTACTAACTAAATGAAATTTACAATCAAACTTCTAAAATTATGTTAAACCCTCGTCACCTTACAAAAGAAATCTAATCATACCCATATTTTCAAATTATTCTGGGTCATCACCTGGCAGTCAAACATCAACTTGCGACAACCTTTCAAATCTTTTAAAGTTCTCTACACTTCTTCTAAAATAATAAATACAGCTAATCTTTCATTCATTACACCTTTACAAAAAGCCAGCATTTTTAAACAGAAATCACCTCAAGTGACCACTTAGATTTTAATATAATTACACTTTATATAAAATGATTTAAAATTGAAATATTTCCAAAAATTCAGGGGTTTAATTTGTTAATATTGACCTGACTTTCATCTTTAACACTACTGTGGTGTAGGTAACTAACAGGAGTGTGTTTGAACTGTTCTTCAGATATTGTCATTCATAACTTTTTGTTTAAGAAAACCCTCAGTTTTCCCCATTTTTATGTACCAATCGTAAATGGATTATCTATATTGCAGTAATCTGCAGAAAGCTGTTATGAATAAACACACTTTATCATTTTTTGATTAATTCCAGCAGTTATTTGAATTAATGGGAATCCGATGCATTGGATGGTGTGAGATGAAGTTAAGCAATAATCATAGCATTTCTTTCGGAAAAAAAATTACACAGAATAGAATGCTTAGCGCACTGATCAGAACGAAATGTTTGTATACTATTTTAGATAACTAATTAAATGGTCATAGTATGTCATCTCAGTAATAGAGACAGTATTAGTTAAATTGTGTCTTTTCGCTTTATTGAGTTGATTACTCTTTATCTTCTAAATGTGAAATGCAATCTGCAAAATGCCAGAGAGCTTCGACCTTTCCAAAATCGGTTTTTAGTCGTGTGTTGTATACAATAGTTCTATTAAATGAGGAAAATTCCTTATAGATCATATGTTGACTGTCTTATAGGTTTTCTTCTTTTTTTCTTTCTTTTTTTCTTGACTTACTTTTCATTCATCTCGAGGTCTTTTTTTCGGTATTTATTTTTACGACGTCTCCTGAAAACAATGAAATTTAAACAAAAACAACTACTTTGTATTCTTTTGTTTTCTGAACTTAGATAATTTTGACTTCCTGATGAATCCACAGGTCAACTATAATGGTTCTTTCTTTTGTTATTATTTCTTATGTGGCTTGTTTGTTTTGTTAAAGAAATATTGATTTCTAAATTTCTTCAGGTGATGAGTTCAATGGAAACAAATGCACATAAAAACGAGATGTATTTAAAATGTATTAAGATTGAATGTTTGATTGATTTTAACGGCATGTCAGCCCGACAAGGGTTACTTTATGCCTAGAAAATAGGAAATAATGTTAATTATACATTTATATTTATTTATTTTTTACTTTTTTCATTAGCAATGTTTTTGTACACAGTTATTTTATATCAGATATTTCTATCTAATGCCAAAATATTGCATCAATTCATGCACATATATATGGTTTTAAGTAGCTATTTGAGAAAGTTGGCAGTTTTTATGGCATGCCAACATTTGCAGTTTATTTAAGGCCGAATCCATTTTTATGCAAATGATCAGTTTTATTTCAAACAATTCAGTTTGGCATGAATACACATTTCAATTGTCAAAAACATTTCTATTTCAAGCAATTCAGTTTAGTCAACGTGTTCTATTTTTTAAAAAAAGTTAGTTTGGCGTAAGTACAGTTTCAATATAAAAACATTTATATTTCGAACAGTTCAGTTTTGCATAAGTGCGCAGTTAAAAATATCAAAACAGTTCTATTTCAAGTAATTCGGTTTAGTATTGGTATAAAGTTTACACGTCAAAACAGTTCTATTTCGAGCAATTCAGTTCAGCATAAGAACACAGTTTAATTCTATTTGACCAATAGATAAGACCCTATCAGAATCTCCTACTCCGGGACCGAGCAGACATGGGAGCGATGGCAATGAAGATGTACACTGCATTTCCCAAAGCTCCTGCATTACTGGAACCTCTCCATCAATTTTTTTTGTCATATGCCGGACATTCGTTGGTGGGGGATCGAACCCCTCTGCAGAGATGCAGTCGGTGAATTCTACAGCCCCAGTCGACTGGGCAAGATATTGTATGGTTCAAAGTAACTAATACTAGAAAACTTTGGTAAGTAATCATGGCTTCAGGTAAGTTTTCTGAATAAAAATAGTTTGCACACAATGACATAGTATGAAGTATTCCCATCAAGTGCAAATAATAATTATAATTATTATAACAGTAAAAGAGATCAATGCTTCGATATTTAACAAAAAGGCTTAACTAATTTTTTTATTGTTTGTTAGAATGATTTATTGATTTTTTTTCATTTATTAATTTTTTTATCATTAATTTGATATAAATATTCCCTATCTAATATAAATTATTTGCATACAGTTGCAAGGCTTCTAGTATTTCTCTATAATAATTATAATATCTTTATATTTTCGTAAAATTATTCATTTTTAATTATATTTGAATGTTTATATTCTATTATATTATTTTGGATAATATTGGAAGTAAACACAGTCAAACAGACGATATATATATATATATATATATATATATATATATATATATATATATATATATATATATATATATATATATCTAAGGAGAACCAGAATACTATTTGACACCCCCTATACATGGCAGAAATTTTTTTCAAAGGGATAAACGCTGTGGCTCCCTCACTTTGTAAGATAGTCAAGACCATTCTAAAATTAGATGAGAGAAGAACTTCAACAAATGGGCTAGAAAATAAGAAAACATGATGATGCACAAGGCCTTAAATCCCAGAAATTATATAGACAGGCTATATGTGTCAAGAAAAGAAGGAGATAGAATACTCGATAATATTGAAAATAGCATCAATACATCGATAAGACTACTGAAAGACTTAGTAAAAAAAAAGCAAAGGAAGTTGAATTACAACGACCAGAAACAACACACACAACGCAAGGATCCACAGAACAACAACAACTAGAAAACAAACATCTGAAAAAAGCCATTGTACGGATATTTCAAGCGGAAAACAAGCGTAATCTCACAAAATAATACTTGTACATGGCAAAGAAAGGGAAACTCCAAGAGAGAAAATGAATATCTTCTAATAGCAGCACAAAATACCGACGCTATAAGAAAAAAATGATAAAATGCAACAAAATAGTAAGTGTAGGTTATGTGGGGATAGAAACGAAATAAAGTAAAGTAAAGTAGGCGACTATATTCGAGGGTGACCCGAAGGCTCCCTTTCCGATAGCTTACTACACCAATGTGTAGGGGAGGGCGCTACTTCTTTCTCTGGATTGCTCCACTTTACCATTGATCCGTACCTTATAATGCTGAGTGTTAAGCAAGAAGGCATCAAGTACCATTTTTTGAGTCTTTGGTATGACTCGACCTGGGATTGAACCCAGGTCTCCCGGGCGATTGGCGAACACTCTAACCGCTAGGCCAATGTCCTGTATACGAAATGATCAATCATATAATAAGCAAATGCGGCAAATTAGCACTGAAAGAATGTAAGACTGGACACCACTGAGTACGGAAGGTGCTCCACTGGGAATCATGCAAGAAATTGAAATTCGACCACACGAACAAATGTTATATACACAGCTTGGATTCCTTCCTAAAGAATAAAACGCACAAAGTTCTCTGGAATTTTGAGATACAAACAGACCCACTAATTTCAGCCAGATGATCACACCAAATGATAGTCAACAAAAAAAAAAAAAAAGAAAAGAAAAGTAAAAAGAGAACTTACCGAATAGTGGTCTTTGCGATCGCGCTAGACAACTGAATAAAATTAAAAGCAGAGGAAAAGGGGGATAAATTTCTGGACCTTGATAAAGAAGGTATGAAGTATGAATGTTACAGGGATATCATTTGGAGTTGGTGTACTTGGAACAACCCATGAAGGGATTAGTAAAAAGGCTGGAAGACTTAGAAATCAGATGACAAAGAAAGAGTATCAAAACTACAGCATTACTAAGATCTGGTAGAATACTGAGAATAGTTTTGGAAATTTGAGGTTGATTGATGCTCAAACTCCTGTGAAAAACCATCAGCTACCGTTGGTGTGAAAAACTCACAAACGAGTAAAATAATAATACTAAATATTCAATTTTAGCTCATGGTAACAATGACTAACACAAATAATTTATACTCATAAGATATCAAGTATTCCCATCAAATACAAAAAGTCTTTACAGAATATTATCATATATACAATTATAATGTTTCAATTAATAATCTCTATTCAATCGGTTGTAACTTTAAATAACTCTTCTTAACTAAAATAAGCTATAGTTATATTCATCTATTCCTTTATAATTGACTGAATTTTGAGACAATTATGTAAATTTTAATACTAATAATTACTACCACTCCGGGTCTGAATCAACCTCGATGTAATGACAATGGAGTTTAGACCATGTTCTCAAGGTTTAATGAACTGGACCTTCAGTACGTTATTGTTCGACAATATACACCCCTTCTGGACAGGTGTTTTATTCCTCTGCAGGGGATCAAGTTCTAAACACCACCAAGAAGGCGGGTATCAAGAGTGAATTTTTATTCATCAAGGCATATCATTAAGGAACCTTTCATTTACTTCAAAATAATTTTTTGGGATCCAGCTAATTTATTACATGAAGTTTTCACCAGGTCAAGCATCTATAAGACTCTAGATTTTAATGTTCACAAACTCTTGAGATCAACTTTCAGTTTAGAAGGAAAGATAAAGTAGTACTGACCAAGATAAGGTTAAAACATATCGATATTAATAATCATATCTTCATTTTTTTGTTTGTTTTTGTTGGTTTTTATGTTATTTATCCATTTACTTTTTTTAAAGGGTTTCAAACTGACACCGGCATTTTTGGAGGTTTTGGCTTAAGTCTCGACATACTTCTGAATTGTATAATTGGCTTAAACGTGCACATTGCGAGTTTCAACTTTATTAAAACCAAATTTCATTGTTGATAATTTTGGCATAACATATTTAGAATTATAGGCATAAGATGTTTTTCTCCTGTCTATCTTTTATCAAACCACGTATAAAATCTCGTTTATAATTGATTTTAATTAATAAGAAAATTAAAATTTTCTAAAAGAATGACTAAACAGCATACATATAGGCATTATATTTCTAAAAAGATCCCTAATTTATCTCCTAATAAGTTAAATTAGTTCTAAATAGTAACAATATATCTTTTTGAAATTTGTTTCAATTAATCATTAATAAATCAAGCATATAGCTTTCATTAGATTTCAAATCAAAATCATTTCAAATTAGATTTATTTTATTTCAACCAGCAACAAACGCAATATTTTATTTAGTTAAAAATTAAAACCATTTTTTTCAATAAAATTTTCAGAACTTCCCAAATGAATCTTATTTTTTTGCGAAAAAAATTCTCTATCTTTAGTAAGGGTTCTATTTTTTAATTATCTGCTTCAAATACGTTAATTTCTTTAGAAAGAGAGAAAAAGAAAAAGAAAAGAAAAGATAAAATAAAAAGAAAGCATAACGTTTCGAACAAAAATAACGTCACGTACATTTTGAAAAAAAAAAACAAAAACAAAAAAAAACAAAAAAAAAAAACAGGACTAACCATGAAAGGATGAAAAAATATTTGCAAATTTCAATTTCATTTTTTTTTCATTTCAAAGTAAGTTTTTGGATAAGACGACATCCCATAACAACATCGCCCGAAAGTTGGTTTTAAATAAACAAAACGTTTCACATTTGCTCATTATGTAAAAATTAATAAACACACCCTTTAAATGTAGTGCTTTTTTGCTTATTTTCATACTTATTTCATTTTTCGTTTTGCACTTTCTGATATTAAATGAAACGCCAGACAGATTTCGATATGTTACATATATCAACATAAGATGTTAAATTGATTCTTTTGTTAAATAAAGACTCATTCAGAGATTTTTGTGAGACTCTGAGTAGAATTCAATTTATTTTGAATCGGTATGTTCCGTTAGTGTAAATAAGAATTATTGATATTGAAGGAGCAAATTTAACTGAATCTTTCATAAATGTATTGTTATCAGAGATTTTATTTGAGAAAATACTAACAACCGTTCGACATATCAATACAAAGGTGTATAAATACTGACTAAATAGGTATGGGAAAGTAATGCAGAGCTGAATTGTTCTGTGCCAAACATTATTAGGAAAATTTGGTTAAATGTTTCTTTAATTGTTTAAGATATTCATTGAACAATGAGACACATGCACGGACTTGCTGTGTGAGGATAAGGAACATTAACGTTTTAAGGCTCAAGTTTTTGCTGGATGAATATACGGAACATTTTCGTTTCTAGCGTCAAGGGTCCACGTATTCAATTTTGAGTTTTGGCTGAGAATTTTACATTCATATCAACAGAAACAAAGATAACCAGACACTCGCGTGCACGTGCCTATCTATCTATCTATCTATCTATCTATCTATCTATCTCAATATATATACATATATCATCATCATATCGCGCTGGTAGCACGGATATCCCAGACCCTCTCTCGCCACTCCTCCCTATCGTTCATCGCCCTAGGTAGGTCTTCAGGACAACATCCCTTATCCTCACATAGCTGCTGAATGTACGTTCGTGCTGGTCGTCCTCAGAAACGAACGACGGTATATCTATTAACACTAACCTTGCAAGTAACTGTTGAAATTGTCAAAAGAACTTTTTCCTGCTGAATGAAAATTTCTTAAATCTAACACTTTTGATTTTAAACCAGTTCTGCCGTTGTAGCCGCGAAAATATCTATTTTCTTATATATATATAATCAGACAGTCAGTCAGAGAGATTTATAATGGTCACTATATCTTATGGAAGCCTGCACAAATTGTTGTAAGTGAAATATTTTCACTTATATAAATAAAACCAGGGATGTCAAGTTCACCAAATTGACGGGTCGTTAAGCAATTCTGGCATCGTTTATTTCTTAAATTCTTTCATACAATTAGAATTTCGTATTTGCTATAAAAAGAGAATTGACAAAATAAACACATCTTTTTCCCACATATGTTCCCATTTGGCTCCGAAGAAAGCAAATGAATCAAAGGCACTTTGGTGTGAATTTCTAAATGATAAAAATAATTGTAATTGCGGAGATATTAATAGAGGAAAAAAATGTTAACATGGTTCGAATAAATCTAATTATTTTAATGACCTTACTACTACTACTACTACTACTACTACTACTACTACTGGGTGTACTCGTGGTTTAATGGTTAAAGCGATGGACTAAAGGAATCGTAGTACGTGAATTCGTAGTCCAGTCGCGCTATTACGTTCACTTTCGGGGAAATACTCTTGGGAAAGGTACGAATCCCGTTATCCTCCCAACTATAGGTTAAATAGTACCACTACTGTTCTTATAGGAGAAAGACTTTGGCATTAAATAACCTACAAAGGTTGATATTCCATTAAACAAAGAAACCAAACCAAACAAAACTGCTACTACTACTACTACCATTAATAATAATAATAATAATAATAATAATAATAATAATAATAATAATAATAATAATAATAATAAAGAAAGAATCAAGATCTATCAGAATACAGGATTGCTGCGATCAGACAGAATACTCAGAAGATACTTGAAGACCTGAGGAGAATTACTGTCACTTACTGGCCAAGGGAAGGCCACTAGAAAACACAAGCTTTAACAACTAGCAACGATTAAAATCACACACACACACACACACACACACACACACACACACACACACTTGTATATATATATATATATATATATATATATATATATGACGTTATGAATATCTGCCTTGGTCCAGCCTCCGTATAAAAGTCTATTAACTTGGTATTTTTCTTCTCACTGGGAATTCCATGATTCAAACCTTGTGTCACAATGAAGCTATGCTTAGTAAATGTCTATATAAAACACTTCCACCAAAACCTCCGTTTCTCCACCCCTGAAACAAGTTTCTTATCAACTTTCTATATAATTTGACAATTTTTTATGACTTTTGCTAATTTGTGTATTTTACTTTGGAGGGTTTTGATAAATGAAAGAAAACAGTTTTCCAGGAAAATAACACTGAAAATCGATAACTTTCATTATTTATTTTCAATGTTATTTTCTTGAATGACCTGTTTTTAATGAACAAGTGTCTTTTTATTTGATTTTTATAATACACACACACATACGCATGCACGCACACACACACACACACCCACACCCACACACACACACACACACACACATATATATATATATATATATGTGTGTGTGTGTGTGTGTGTGTGTGTAACATTGAGGGAGGTTCATTTCAATTGAATATTGATGCTTCTCGTTTACTAGATTTGCAATGCTTAATTAAAAGTTGATTTTAGCCGCTTGTTTGTTATTAATTATATGTCTTTTTAAAATGGAGATGTCTGCCTGACGACATTATTTTTTCAAATATTTTCATGAAAACTTGATTTATGGTGTAAATGCTAGTCAAATCAGCATATTTGACTCGTTTCCTGTATATCTATGCTTTTAATCCAATATGTCAATTAACATTCAATCAGGTCAAAATTATAAAATGCAATAAATATGAGTATAATATACGTTGGGGGATTTGGCCACAGTATCTGTGACGCGACTTCCTTGATATATTGATTGATTGATCTTAACGGCATGTCAAACTATCTGGGATCATTTTATGCCTCGAGATTAGGGAATCCCTTTCATGGTACATTCAAGTTTGAATTGGTTTGGTTTGGTTTTATAGCATATCAACCATTGTTGGTTCTTTAATGCCAAATCCTACGGTGGTATCCTCGTGATGCAATGCGTAATGGCACTAGACAGCATAATTGTAGTAAGCGTTCACAATTATGTTCACTTTTGGACGAATAAAGGCGCCTCTGGTGGTGTAATGGTTAGCAAGCTCGACTAGCAAACCTACACGAGTGAGTTCGAGTCTCATTGGGTGCCCCTTTCATATGGCCTTGTGCCACATCTAAGCAAAAAGCTTAGTAAATTTCCATCCCCCTTATCCTGCCAGCATTGGGTTAAATAGTACCACTATCATATTTCTAGAATAGCAGATTTTGCATTAAATAACCTACGAAGGTTGACCTTCCATTAAACTACTAAAAACAGTTTTTATATATATATTAGATATATATGATTTATAAACACATTTTTAGATACACACAATTAGATAATCAAACACTTCTATTTCAAACAATTCAATTTCTTATAATCTAAGTTAAATTGTTCAAAGTATCGGAATGTATAACCAACAGTTCAATTAAATATCAGTCATTTTATTTACACACACTTAAATAGACCAACAGTTTTATTTCTAACAGTTCCATTTAATATAAGTCATTTGTTCGGATATAAATGGCCAAAGAGTTCTATTTGACACATATAGAGGACTCTATACGGTGCTATCACACCGTTCAAAGTGGACCTGGGCTCAATTGAAGTGAAGGGGTTGTCTGCTTCACCAGAGCTCAGCACTAGTGGAACCTTACCTTTATATTGTTTAATGTCATACACGGGACTCGTTGGTGGGCTGGTCTGACACCATCTACTGGGATGGAGTCGGTTTATTCTATAGCTCCAGCTGACTGGGCTTTTTTTAAAGTTCATAATTACATTTTTTGTATAGTTTTTTTCAAAGGTTTTTTTTTTTCACACAGTCATATCCAATATAAATCGATTAATTAACCTATCGATTAGATTTAGATTTATCATACCACTCCGATTCTGAATGGACTTTAACGAAGAAGTACTCCACACTTCCCAGATCTGTAGAACCGGATCCTCACCACTAAATGCTGTTTAGTGTTATACCCATGGGACTTCTTTTTTTGTGTGAGAGTGTCTTAATTCTTTGTAGTTTATACATTCACCATATTCAAAACCCTACTAAAAGGTGATATTATATGTTTGTCTATTTGCTCACATTTGTTAAACCTGCCAGTATTAATTTTTCCCTTGCGTCAAATGTTTATTAAATGACATATGGTCGCCATTTTATGCTGAGTTTAAAACTACCATTCACGGTTCTTACTCATGTTATGTTTTGATGATGTGCTTGAATAATTCACAACATGTTGTACGCAATACCAACACTTATTCAAAAGCCCCTGTACTCTACTAGTCACAGCTGATCGTGTATGCCTGATGTTTAGTATAGCATTTAATGTTGTTTTTTGTGCCTTACTACAGTGTACCACTCTACGTACAAACACCCATATACTTAGAGGGGCAGGGCTTTCCCCTAAGATTAAAATGATTTTAATGTACTGTGCCAAGTGTCAACGAGCTCAGTGCTTATATTTTCTTTACAGCTTAACATTTATATTCCAGTGAGAATGTATCGCAATTGTAAGAATAATCTTGACAAGTTCTGTTATATCTACAGTAATGGCATTCTTCAAACAAAAACGCTGACTCAGTGAAGAAGGCATCTTGTCAATACTTTGGAGTCAAACGAGGAGATCATGCTAAGCCATTCGTTTCTATCGTTTGCAGGAAAAATATGTGTGAAGAACTTGTGGGATTGGAGGAATGGTTAAAGGAAGAGTATGCCATTTGCTGTTTCAATGGTTTAGAGGGAAGGAAAAGATCACATTACGGACGGCAATTCCAGCATCATAAATCTAAAAGGAAAAAAAAATCAAGAATAAACACTAAGTCCAATACCCCCGATAATCCTTCTGTCATAAGACCCATCTCTCATATCCCACACATTCCGGTTCCTGAACGATATGGTAACATTGAATATAGGTCTGATTTCGAACATGCTGATGTGACTTTTGTGCTTGGGGATGACAAATGCAAGCAAGAAGTGGACAACTAGGCAGTATCCTTGACATAAGACTTTCAAAGGAGTTTGCTCAACAGCTTGGTTCACGTCTAAAAGAGAAACATCTGTTACCATCAGGATCATCGTTCTACTGGTATCGAGATAGTAAGAAAAATATAAGAGTTGTTCACGTTTCTGCTCAGCTGCTGTGTTTATGTCTAAAAGAGAAACATCTGTTGACACCATGACCAACGTTTTACTGGTATCGAGACTGTAAGAGAGAATTAAGACAGCTTTTGACGTTTCTGCTCAGCTGCTGGGTTCACGTTTACGTTGTCTACCCACCTTGGATGCCTAGGGCAAGTTCAACCGCCTTAAGATCTCCACAGATCAACCAATTCTACTCCCATTAGTTAATAGTAGACAGCCACTGATCAATGCCATTGTAATTTTCTTTCATTTTTTACTGAATCCTCAATAGGGATCAAAGAAAAAACTTCCCATTGATACGTCTGCAGCATTTTTTTGTGTATCTGGAGTAGATGGGCCAAAGATCCACATTATGTCTGACAAGAGTAGTCGTTAAGAAAAAGATTAAAACTGTTCTCGCATAACGTTCAGTCGCATCCTCTTGCTGACCGGGAAAAAAATACTGTTTCAACCTTCACATGTTAATTTCGGACTAATGAGAACTTTGTGAAGGCAATGGATATGGAAGGCTGCGGTTTTGTTTTTTTCCAAGAGAAGTTTTTTTCGGATAAGCACGGAGAAAATCAAAGCTGGTATATTTGACTGCCTTCAAATAAGAGAACTCTTGAAGGACTCAATGTCTGACGAAGCACAGTGCGAAGCTGAACTGTCTGCTTGACAGTCACTGAAGTCAGTAGTTAGAAACTATGGAGTGCAGAATATAACGAGGAATTTAAAGAGCTACTGAAATGTTTCCACCAACTCGGGGCACGAATGCCAGTCAAATTGCACTTTCTGTGTTCACACTCGGGCTATTTTCTAAAGAACTGTGCAGATTTGAGTAAAGAGCAGGTCGAGCGCTTTCATCAAGACATTCGCATTATGGAAGAGCACAACCTATGCCGATGGGATGTAAACATTTTCGTTGACTACTGCTGGCGCTTAAAAAATATGTAGTTGCTGTCAAGCACAGGAGGGGTCCCTGAAAAGACCTTTCATCCATGAATAGCTTCTTTTGTGTACTTTTAAGTTTATTATGTAAAATTTCTGTGAATATATCAGCGCTACATTTTTTAGCCCTTTTTGTTTAATTCAACAAGAAAATAAGTAGAGTTATAATCGTGTTCTATACATTCCAAGTAAGTGCTTATATCGTTAAAAAAATTGATCTGAGTAGAAAAAATGAATATTATTTTTAGATTCAGCGTAAACAACTTCCTTAAAATCAGCTATTATATATTCGCCCTTGAAAACATAGCAGGCCTCTCTTATGATCCATTTCGACTTTAAACTTTTATTCACAGTGGCCAGAAAACTCTTGCTATGATGTTAACCTACATTTCGATCCTAACTCTTAACGCATAATTCAACGCGACTTTCAAAGTGCTCTCGTAACATGTCGAAAATTGAATGTGAAATTGAAGGAGAAAACATTAATTGTCTGCGTTCTAATCAAATACTTCCTATTTTATTTTATCATTTGACTACATTTTACATTTCTTAATTGGACTCTGTAGATAACTTTCCTATTAGTATTCACTGAATTAAACGATTAAAGAATACACATTGAGAAATCGTTTCATTTTATTTTTTTCTTCTTTCCTTCTTACTTAAATTCAATTACCATCTTTCTTCATTTATTCACCATTTTGCGATAGAATCGATGAAGTCTTATAGGTCGGTGTTAAAAACCATTATCAAATGTATACATGTTTCACTGAACACATATAGTCAATTACTTACCTTTCTAAAATGGCTACTTTTGCCTTCCGATTATCCGTTAATGGTGTGGAGTAGTTTAGAAAATTGACGGCTTTAAAGTCTATTTACTTAACCGGATGGCTTTAAAGGCAATTTACTTTGCTGGACAAAGAATTATAATCAATCAATCTCACAAGGACTTCGTAAAAAGCGTAATATTTTATTCAATCAACAATATGTTGCTGTCACTTATTCCTCTTGCTTAAAGCAATGTCTACATTTAACCCGCCTATAAAAACAGCTAATTTGAAATCAGTAGATAAATAGATAAATTTTTTATATAATGATTAGTAGTTTTATATATTATCATCCACAGTGTTTCAAAAAACATGATATTATTTGTGACCACAGGGTTGTTCAAAAGAAAAATTATATGATTTTGTAATTGAATAACTTGATTAATACTTGTTCCAATGAACGCAAGTTTTAATTTATGTAGAGATAACTCAGCATTCTATTTGCCCAGTCGGCTGGGGCTGTAGAATACACCGACTGCTTCTCTGCAGAGGGGTAAAAAAAAACCTAACGAGTGTCCTGGATATGACACTAAACAATCTGATGGTGAGGTTCCAGCCGTGCTGGAGCTTTGGGGAATGTGGAGTACCCCTTCATTGCCATCGCTCCAAGGTCCACTCTGGCCCGGAGTGGTAGCACCTGATAGGGCCCTATCTATGGGTTAAATAGAACTAACAGCATACTTATGCCAAACTGAATTGTTTGAGTAAACTGAATAGCTTGAAATAGAAATGATTTTGACAATTAAATTGTACTTACATTTAAACTGCGTGCTTATGCTTAACTGAATTATTTGAAATGGAACTGTTTTTACATTAAAACTGTATTTACACTTAACTGAATTGTTACAAATAACTTCTTGAAGAGTTTGAAATAGAAATGTTTTTGACAATTAAACTGTGTACTTATGCTAAACTGAATTGTTTTAAATAGAACAGATTATTTACATAAAAATGGATTTGGCATTAAATAACCTACAATGGTTGATATGCCATAAAACCCAACCCAACCCAACTCAGCATTCTATGTTCAATTCTTGAACAATTTATTTTAACTGTGAGAGGCAATTTTATACGCAAAAAGTCAAACATTGAAGATAAAAATTTTATTTTTTCTGTATATACTGTTAAAATTTAAGATCCCTTGAAATAGAATTGGCCAAGTTATTAGATTACATATTTACTGGAATGCACTTCGATAGTAAAGACTTCTAAATATATGCACAGAAAATATAAAAGAAACATTGTACTGGATAGTGCTTTGCGTAATGTTTACTGTCATTGGATTTGGAATAAGTGAAGAGAGTTCAAATTCTGGTTGGAGTTATGTCACTTTACGATACTTCCTTTGGGAAAGACTAAATTCATCTATTCAGCCAAAGTTGTAGTGAATTTTCCACGTCGTGGACAGTCTTATTCTTTAGTTTGAAATGATCTTTTAAAACCAGTTAGCATTGACTTTTTGTCACGTCCTGTCCTTGATGTAGTGTTTGAGTAAATACACCCACTTTTAGATTAAGCAAGTTTTCGCACAAAAATGCAATTTTTTTTCAAATCGTCAACACCATTAACTATCTTTGTGCTTCACTGGTAAGAACTTGCACCAGTGAATGTATATTTCCCTTTCACGAAAATTATGACGGTGTCGGTGTCAGGATAGTGTTGTCTGTGTAGTTCACCTTTCATTGGATCAATTTACGCGCTTCATTTCGAGGTCTAATAGTTGCGTTGAATGTTGCTGCTCACATACATCACTAATTTTGTAAAGATTTACTGTTTTTTCACCTAAATTGCATTGAAAACAACGGTTTATGGTAATAGATAAAAATGTTTGCAAGGAGAAATTCAGAGAGAAAACCCTGCATCATTTACACTTAGTGCGACCTCTTATTGGTTATTTGTGAAAATAGGAAAATATGGTTTTCTGATTTTAACGTTCAACATCTTCTGCCATACAAATTACTACCTTTATTCACGTCATGAAACGATCCAATAGAATTGTAGGCAAATGAAAAATGTGCATTTTATAATGAAACCGTACTCAATCCAATATTGTTATTGTCTTTCCATGTATCAGTTTTAGTTTTAGCGGAAATAAACGTTAGCTATTACGTACAGAGTGAGCTCTATCTATACATTTCTGACGAAGACAAATTCAACAATTGCATATTTCTCGGCTACTAGACATAATTATGCTCTCTTTAAAAGTGAAAATAAAAACGGAAGTTAGCTACCACATGTGTGACTGTATATAATGCTCTTTGCTATTTATGGAATTCGAACGTAAGACAATGCTCATCTTATTTTGTTTTTGTTTTTCTTTCTAATGAGAGGTGTTGCTTTTTTAGCAGTAAATAAACTAACAATAATAGTTGTAGGAAGTGGACTCGGCTATTGAAGATCAAATCTTGAATAACATTATTTTATCTTTCATATAACCCCAATAACCTTTGAAAATGCTGTGAATTCAATTATTCTCCTTCTAGCTATGTCTACATAGTTGGGCTGACTGAGAAATTTAACTTGTTATGACTAGCAGTCTAGGAAAAGAAAACTCTGAAGTAAAAACTGATGTAGACTTGGAGAAGATGGACTCCACCAGGCTGTTCTACCAGGGAAACGCTGCATGAATAGAACCATTACAATCAAAAAAGTTTGCGGGACCAGTGAGAAATTAATGAAGGATAAGAAACTACACATTTGTATCTTGTGTTTCATACAATGTTTCTCCAAAATGTAGGTAAAAAAATTAAACCAATAATGTAATGAACGAGGTTTACCGAAAAGATTCTAAGCCATCCCCCCAAAAAATAGCGGAACATGTTTGTGGTAGCAATAAACTATCACTTCTTATAAAAATAAAACAATTTGAAATAGTTTTTTTCATTTGATAAGTAATGGAAATGCGAAGCTCTAACAAAAATCATAAGATTTGCTCTTCATTCACAATGAGACTTAAATTTTTAAACGACCCTTGAGATTTGTTTAAGGTATAGTTTATCAAACCGAATCATTCACCTGTTTTCTAAAAATGTTTTGCATATAATATTATTCTATCAATTGCTATATAAAAAAAACGAAGCAAAGGTATTGTAAGGGTGATAATTTTATAGTTTTTGGCAATGATGGTAGTTTCTCGTTTCGTAACGATTAAACTCAAATTCGAATCTTTCTTAACTGATAGAATATATATATATATATATATATATATATATATAGGACGATCGTTCAAAATTTCTTAAGATAACACAAAAAGAATAACTGAAGCAGAATATTTATGCCGTGGCAACACACAACCAATATTTTGTTAAACTAGAAAACCTAACATAAAAGTAAATGGTGGACGACAGAATCTTATTGGAGCTTTGAACCTTTTAATCGAACCTTATATATATATATATATATATATTTATATATATATATATATATATATATATATATATATATATATATATATCCGCATGATGCTTGTGTGATACACAAGACACTTCCTGTAATAGAATTTAAGAAGCCATAATCTTAATACTTGTGGTTTATGTCCAGCTCTGCCATAGCAATCGATCACTTCTTTAGGCCCTTTTCTTTTTGTATATATATATATATATATATATATATATATATATATATATAAAGTACATTAGCCAAATTGATTCAACTTTTACTCAATGGTTATTTCCAATGAGAAGCTATAACACTGTTTGTAAATGCAGGCCAGTGCAGTTCTATTTAACTAAATCTGCACTATATGTGTGTTTTTATAAAACCATAATGT
>OY757911.1:45425478-45460478 GCA_963585895.1 Sepioteuthis lessoniana | reverse complement strand
GAATTTCTGGAGAACACTTACGTTTGTAAATTTTGGGAGCTTTTATTTTGGCATCTGTATAAAAGATATATCATATTGAAGGAATTTTCTATAAGGTCAATTTCATCATTTAAGAATTTGGCGATACAAGTCAAAAAACATTAGGGTAAAAAGCTGGGATCACTCTGGTCTCTATTTTAATGTTATGATGGGAATAAAAATATATATTGTCATTTTTATTCGTAAATTTGAGATGAACTTTAAATCCTTGATTATTGTTATTGTTAATAAGTAAAATGTCCCAGAATGGTAAAGTGCTTTTCCAATTAATAAGTAAAATCTATAATAGATTCACTATTGTTTTATCTACCCTTACTTTCTGTGTAGACATTATTTCGTGAATATATGAGCAATAATACATCTACATACTGGAAATAAAATATAAGGGTATTATTATTATTATTATTATAATTATTATTATTATTATTATTATCTACTGGAGTATGTCGCTTATGAGTTCGTCCTTACTTCTTCAATAGTGTCCGGTATGTATTGTTCGTCAAACTTGGATAGATTTTTGATGGGTACGTTGGCCATGCAGCTGTTGTTTTGTTGGGTGTTGCCTCCAGGGTTTGTTCAATATTATTAGCAACATTTTGTGTAATTTCCGTCAATCGTTTTGTCCATAAGTTTAATTAGCTTTCACGTGGTGCATCCATATAGCAGTGTCGATAGGAACGCTGCTTAGTAAAAACTGCGTTATATTTTAACGGTCAGGTCTGATTCCATATGACTGATAGCCTATCGATAGTTGTCCATGCCTTTTCTACTTGCTTGGTGATGTCATTCTCGGTTGATGAGACGCTGCTTCCTTGATAGGGGATCTCTTACATAAATTTCAAAGGACCAACCTCTGGTGTACAGATGCCTATTTGATTAAAGCACATGTATTCTGTCTTGTTTGTGTTGACATGGAAGCCAATGCCAACTGCTGCTCCTTCCAGATTATGTAGCAGGGTGGGTGAATTTACTAGAAGCGCTGTGTCATCGATGTAGTCCACGTCCGTAATTGTTTGTGCGGGGGATCTTCTGCTTCTTTCCTTTGCCTACTTGAAAATATTTTCTTTCATTATATCAAGAGACGTTCTCAGCACTCAGTCTCCGCAGATGATTTACAGATATGGAGCTAATGTGACTCCGTATAGCACACCTGCTACAACGTCGTAGTAGTCTGTGTCTCCATCCGAGGAGAAGGCCTTTACTTTCGTGTTTTTATATAGCATCATTATGGCTGCAACGGTTTCTTGGGAGAGGACGTAGGCGAGTAGTATTTGCTCCACCTTCCCTATCTGTATGAAGTCAAAAGCCTTGGAGAAGTCGACAGAAATTATTATTGCCTCAAGGTTTCTGCTTGGAAACCATCTAGAATTCGATGCAGAGTCCAAATTTGTGATGTGGATCGATTTTACCGAAAGCAATTTTGGTTCTTTTTAAGTGTTTTCTCAATTTTACGTTCTAAGCGGTTGCATTGTACAACATTCTAGATCTTAGCCGCTATCAATATAAGGGTTATACTTCGGTAGTTTTTGTATATTCCGAGGTCACCCTTCTTAGGGAAAGAGAGGGTGAATCTCTTTGTCCATCTGTCTGTTGTTTCTGGTTGAATACGGCAAAACAGAATCGGAGCATTATGTCGTCGAATTCCCCCTGTCTTTCATACTTCTGGGGGTATTTCATCAAACCCTACTGGTTTCCTATTTCTAATTTTTCTTCGTACTAAGTCGAGTTATTCTTGCGTAAACTCTCCTAGTTTGATTCCTAATAATTGTTGTAATTAGTTCATACGTAACTTCCGGAGGTTTGCCGAGTAAATTCTTGAAATTTTATTTCCACAAGTGTATTCGTTCTTCTTGGCTGGCAGCTTTCAGATCTGTTTTCGCAAAACTCTTCCTTCTTCTCGTTTCGTTTACCGCTATCCCAGATTGTCTATCTTCAACCTAGTCCCTAATCTTATAATTCTGTTTTTTTTTTATGTATTCTTTTTGTTCTTTTAGGTATATGCTAGTTAATTCATTTTGTGCTTTCTTAAGTTTCTGAGTATTGATATTGTTTGGGTTCCTCCTTTTTCATTGGGAACCGATTTTTACGTCTGCACGCTTTTTTCTAACCGTTAATGTCTCCCATGGGACTCTAGGTTTAGCTCTTTTTTTAGTTGGTATGCATTTAGCTGCTGTTTCTAAGTGGGCATTGACGAACTTCTCATATTCGTCATTCGGAATTGGCGGTTCTGATATCTCCTTAAGTACATCGAATTTGTTTATTAGTGTTAACATATATTCATCTCTAATATCCCTGTTGTTAAGCACGGACCTGTCATAATGTACGGTTGTTGTTGTTCGGGCCGTATTCCTTCGTGGCCTCAGTTGTATCTTTGTCGTGACAATTCGGTAATCGGAGGATACACCCTCGAAAGAGGAATATGCCTTGCTACTCAATGTGATATTATTCCGTTTCTCCTGTATGAGGATGTAGTCTCTCAGTGCTTTAGCAATATATGCGTTGAAGTAGGTCCATAGTTTTCCCTTTCTTTTCTAATATTTAGTATTCAGGCGTGTTAATAAATTTTCTAACGTGAAATCTGTCATATGTTCCCTAATTCTGTTTGATGAGTTGTGTAAGCTGAATTTGTTGTTTACGTTTTTATCTATTTGTACATTCATATCTCCACTGATGATGAGAACCTTGGGTATCAGGATACAAAGAACAAGGGAGGTTAGCTCTAGTTATCCTGTCTTTTTTACTATGTTGCCATTTTAAAATGCATGCAAGGTTTTATTATGTATCAAAAAAATGCTGTATATTATCTATGTTTAAATGTAAAAGACTATTATTGTAAATCCAAGTTGCTGCTGAACCATGAAAAACTAGGTAACATATTTTAATAATTTGGGAATTATCGCAAAGGTTTCAAAACCAACGTAATGTCATCATCATCATCAACATCATGTCGTGCTGGTAGGACGGATATCCCTGACCCTCTCTCGCCACTCCTCCCTATCGTTCATCGCCCTAGGAAGGTCTTCAGGACAACATCCCGTATCCTCACATAGCTGCTGAATGTATGTTCGTGCTGGTCGTTCTGCTTTTGCACGGCCATGTGTGGGGGTCCATAAGAGTACATCTCTTTGAGTTCGTCCCTGCTTCTCCAGCAGTGTCCTGCATGTCTGGTTCGTCTAACTTGAATAGTTTTCGTGATAGGAGGCAGGTGGCCGTACAGTTGGTGACTTGTGGGGTGTTGCCGCCAGGACTTGTTCAAGATTGCTCGCAGCATTCTTGTGTAATTGCCGTCTAGGTTATTCTCCAGCCGTTTTGTTAGAGACCATGTAATGCACCCATATAGCAGTATCGATGTGACCGCTGCCTGGAAGAAACTGCGTTTCATTTTATCGGTTAGGTCTGATTTCCATATAATCGATCTGGGGAATTTCGTGTTAGATGAAGATATAGAGATACAAAAGGTAGGACGATAAAATGAATTAACAACAAAAATAAAAGAAAGAAAGAAAGAAAGAAAGAAAGAAAGAAAGAAAACGCTTGAAAACAGTTGTATATCATTATGAAAGACGGATGATTTAAAATCGACTCGCATAAAATTAAGAAGGCCAAAGAAAAAAGAAATCCTCCCTAGCTTTGATACTGGTCAACAAGGGAGGCTAGCTCTAGTTATCATGTCTTTTTACTCTACGGCCATTTTAAAATGCATGAAAGATTTTATTATCTGTAAAATAATTGCTGTATTTTATCTGTATTTTAAATGTAAAATAACTATTTCTGTAAATCCAAGTTATAGTTGGACGATGAAAACGAGGTAAAAGATTTGCGTACTTTGGGAATTATTACCGTATTTAAAAACTAAGCATAAAAATAGAATGCCTCTAAGGATGCAATTAACCATGAAAAATGAATCTCCGATGAATTAAAAATGAATAAATAAATAAACTAATAGAGGACCTATACTAAGTAAAAACTTAATTCATGCAAGAGCAGGAGGATTTTTCTCCCAGATATACCTCAAAAGCTATGGGAAGCAGCATGGTGGACGTAAAGGCGGACGAAACCAAGATGGGTCAACGGTATCCCTTAACAGGTGCTCGGCTAAGAAAACCCATTAGACAACAGCCAGGATCAAATAGTTATATCGTGGAACTACTGATACTCATCTATCAGGGTGATTTCTATAGAATAAAGCACAACCATCGAAAGAAAAAAAAAAGAAATGAAATGAATTCTCTCCCCCCCCCCAGTAGACTGCCTCCAAAGCTACCTAAAATTTCAGTAGTAAATAAAAGTCAAAACGAAGAAGAAGCATTTGAACTCCGGAGCCAACTGGAAGAAATATATCAATATTGGTCAGTATGTCTTTAAGTCCTATCAATTTAAAATGCTGAATTTTACAAAATGTTATGCTGTATTTTGTTTGTGAAATAATGCTTAAACTATGCGTTTTAAATGTAAAGACACGCTTACTCTACTATAAAGCCAAATTGATGTTAGTCTTTCCAAAAGTCAGCGAACAAGGCAGAATGTTTTTGAATCTCTTCTATCGAATAATTTAAAAATACGTAAAGAAAGCCCTAACAGTAGTTTAAAAGAAAAAGCCTAAAACACCTAATGCTACCACAGGCCCCCGCCAAAGAGGAAGAAAAAAAAATTAAAAAAAATTAAGCTCTATAATTCCTGAAGCCCGCTAGGTTCCCAACTGTATTAAAAAAAAAAAAGATAAATAAAAAGCCTAGGAAAAGACCCAATACAGCAAAAAAAAAAAAGCGAAAGTCAGTACCAGTGAAAGTCATACGAAAGTACCTTAATGTTGGACTTTAACTAAGTTAAAACTTAAACCAAAATTACGCCCCCCATTTTTTTTTTTTTTTTTTTTTTTTTTGGCGTAAACATGGGAAGCAGCATGATGTACGTAAAGGTATTCGAATAAACCCATGGACGACCAAACTCAATACCTAAACGGGTCCTGGACGTGAGTTTGACGACTTTACGCTCAGGATCGTTAGTTCGATCGGGGAACTACTGCTGCTCCTCTATAAGAGTGGCTTCTATAGAAGAGAATAAAACAGCCATCGAAAGATAACCATGACCCACACTCAAACCACTTACACAAACCGCATCGCTCTTCGCGCGGGTAAAAAAGGGGCGCGTCCTGCTGAGGTTGGAGCCCTGGCCTCAGTGTTCGAAAAATCAGCTACAGAGCTCAAACAATCAAAACTACTAAAATGCAAGCAAACACTACAAATAGCCACATTTAACGTAAGAACCTTAAATAGAATAGGACAACTCCCAGAGCTAATCGCATCGGCCGAAGAACATCAGATAGACATAATATGTATACAAGAACACAGATACACGTACTCCGAAGATATCAAATATCACGAAACTGGCAATGGCTGGTCGCTCGCCACTGTATCCGCATGGAAAAACTCTGTCAACGCCGCAGTAGGAGGGGTAGGATTACTTATAGGACCTAGAGCATTAAAAACGCTTAATAGCGTTGAGAAAATACAACCTAGAATGATGGCAGCTACATTTAACGGAAACCCCAGAGCAACAATCATCTCATGCTACAGCCCCTCCAATGTTAGTGAAGAAAATGAACTAGTCACCTTCTACGATGAGTTATCCTCATTAGTGCGAAGCATCCCGAAACACAACATGTTAGTCATTGGCGGAGACATGAATGCCCAAATCGGGAAAAACGGAAACAACAAATACAGCTTCCACAACACGTCAAATAGGAATGGGCAACATCTAACAGATTTCATGATAGAAAATAGATTAGCATGCCTCAATACAAACTACCAAAAAAGAGAGGACAAACTATGGACAGACACGTACGCAAACAATACTAAAGCTCAGATAGACTACGTCCTTATAAACAAGAAATGGAAAAATAGTGCACTGAATTGCGAAACATACTCCTCTTTCGAGGGTGTGTCCACCGATCACCGAATAGTCACGGCGAAAATACGGTTAAGCCTACGAAAAAACGCCAAACGAACAGCGACCACCAAATACTATGACTGGGCCCTATTAAACAATAAAGATATAAGAGATAAATACGTACTAGAATTAAGAAACAGATTCGAAACACTACAAGAAAAGACGGAAAAAAGTACACCAAACGACGAATACGAAAATTTCGTCAATGCACACCTCGAGGCAGCAGCAAAATACATTCCAACAAAAATTAAAACTAAATATAGAGTCCCATGGGAAACTTTAGCGGTGAGAGAAAAACGTGCCCTAGTGAAAACAGCCTCCAAAAACTATCGAAAAAACCCAACAAACACAAATGCCTTAAAACTAAAAACGGCACGATATCAATTAGCGGGCATATATATAAAGGAACAGACAGAGTACATTCAAAATCAGATAGATAAGATTAGAGACTCGGTGGAAGATAGACAATCTAGAATAGCCTGGCAAACAATAAACGAAGTGAGCAGAAGAAAGAACACAGCCAAAGCAAAACTTAAAGCAGCAAACCAACAAGAATGAATAAAACTGTGGAAACAGCACTTCGAAAAACTTACTTGGAAACCCACCAAAAATAACGCATGAACCAATCACCAGAATAATTAGCAAACAATTAGACATTAAACTAGGACCGGTCACACAAGAAGAACTCGACTCGGTTCTCAGAAAAATTAAAAATAGGAAAGCTGCAGGGCTGGACGAGATTTCCCCGGAAGTATGGAAGACCAGACAATTCGACGACATCCTGCTCCGACACTGCAACGCAGTATACAATCAAAATCCCATAGATAGATGGATGAAAGGATGCATACTCCCCTTCCCTAAAAAGGGGGACCTCTGATTAGCCAAAAACTACCGAGGCATAACACTTACATCCATAGCAGCCAAACTCTACAATGCCCTACTACGAAACCGAATAGAACCCAAAATCGACAACATACTTAGAAAAAACCAAAATGGCTTCCGAAGAAATAGATCCACGACCTCACAAATATTAACCATCCGCAGAATCATCGAAGGTGTACGGGCAAAGAACCTACAAGCGACATTAATATTTGTCGACTTTACCAAGGCTTTCGACTCCATTCACAGAGGAAAGATGGAACAAATCCTACTAGCGTACGGCATACCTAAAGAAACCGTAGCGGCAATAACGATTCTCTATAGAAACACTAAAGTAAAAGTACGATCACCGGATGGAGACACAGAATACATTGACATTGTAGCAGGAGTATTACAAGGGGACACGCTGGCCCCGTACCTCTTTATCATTTGTCTAGACTACGTACTTAGAACATCGATCGACAAAATCAAAGAGAATGGCTTCGAACTGACGAAGAAAAGAAGCAGAAGATACCCCGCAAAAACAATTACCGATGCCGACTACGCCGATGACATAGCGATACTGGCAAATACACCTGACCAAGCCGAAACACTTTTGCATAGTTTGGAACGAGCAGCAGCAAGCATAGGCCTCTATGTCAATGCACACAAAACGGAATATATGTGCTATAACCAAACGGGGGACATCTCCACTCTAGAAGGAACCCCACTTAAACTAGTAGACAAATTCACGTACCTAGGAAGCAGCGTCGAATCAACCGAAAAGGACATTGAAACGAGGTTAACGAAAGCATGGACAGCTACCAATAGGCTATCGATTATATGGAAATCAGACCTAACCGATAAAATGAAACGCGGTTTCTTCCAGGCAGCGGTCACATCGATACTGCTATATGGATGCACTACATGGACGCTAACAAAACGACTGGAGAAGAAGCTAGATGGCAATTACACAAGAATGCTGCGTACAATCCTGAACAAGTCCTGGCAGCAACACCGCACAAGACACCAACTTTACGGCCACTTACCCCCTATCACGAAAACTATCCAAGTTAGACGAACCAGACATGCAGGACACTGCTGGAGAAGGAGAGATGAACTCATAAGAGATGTACTCTTATGGATCCCCACACATGGCCCCGCAAAAGCAGGACGACCAGCTCGAACGTACATTCAGCAGCTATGTGAGGATACAGGATGTTGTCCTGAAGACCTACCTAGGGCGATGAACGATAGGGAGGAGTGGCGAGAGAGGGTCAGGGATATCCGTGCTACCAGCGCGAGATGATGATGATGATGATGATGAACACTCAAACCACTTGTCCAAACCGCATCACTCCTCGCTCGAGAAAAGGGGAACGTCCTTCTGGGATTAGAGACCTGGCTAGAGTATTCGAAAAATCAACTACAGAGTTCAAACTAAAACAAATATTACTAAAATGCAAAAGCATAATCCAAATAGCGACATTCAAAGTTGGATATTTATATAGAAAAGGCCAACTATCGGAGCTGACAGCGCCTGTGATATATCATAACATAGAAACAATATGCATGCAAGAACACGTTTACCTCATAGCGAAGATATAAAATACCATGATACTGGTAATGGATGGACATTTATTTCAGCACCTACGTGGAAAAACTCTGTCAACGACGCTTTAGGAGATGTAGGTATGATCAATGGACCACGGACCCTAAAATCACTAAAGAGCATTGAGAAAATACAATTGAAGATGATTGTAGCTACGTTTAATGCAAACTTCAACAGAACGATTATCTGCTACAGTCCTACTATCACTAGTGAAGAAACGGACCTCATATATATATATATATATATATTAATTCTACCCTAAAGATAGGTGGTTTTCGGTCTCAGCTTGAAGCGTCCTGCGAATTAAGACACTGATTTCATTCGATGAAAATATACACGCTCCCCTCCCGAGAGTTAAGCCCTCAGGCGAAGGAATTAGCGGCAATCACCGGCAAAATGTAAAGCTCTTCTAATGAATTGAACAGTTCGGTATCTGGTAGCGTAAAAATGTTAACATACGAACGCTAATAAATACTACATTATAATTCCAGAGCTGACGTAGGTCACCTTCTGACTGAGCATTGAGATTTTAAGTCTAGCATAATGTTAGGCAGCTTTGATCCCAGCTTGAAGCGTCCTGCGTGTTTAGCCACACTGAAGAGTTGTGACACAACGAAATAGTTTGTTTGTGGATGACAATATATATATATATATATATATATATATGTATGTATATGAAGAAATTTGTTATCTGAAGAAATTTGTTGAAATAAAGGACAGATATTTAAAAAATAGTCTTTGTATATGAGTTTATATGTATCGGCAATGGTTTAAGGAATAAATATAAAATGCCTATATATATTCTCAATGTATATGCTCACACCCACACACACACACACACACATATATATATATATATATATATATATATATATCTGACTTCTGTTCCATAGAGATCAAAACTGAAATTAAATATAGAAAAACAGACCCTATACAATGTACTACGATTATTCCAGCCCGTTTGCAAATGTTCGAAACATTTAATTTTATATTTAGCAAAGTCCCATCGTTGTAAAGTTGAATGTCTTCTATATCCTCACACCTAACTCATTTGATGACTTTTCGGTAAACAAAAAAAAAAAAACAAAACAAATGAATTCACACGGACAGAAGTCAGTTGTGTATGTCTTTCTATCATAAATGTAAAATCATTGTTTTATGCCAAAAAAAAAGCATGTTATCAAAAACTAGTCAAATCGCTTGTTAAAAATTACATGACTCACCTTTGCATACGTGTTCATTAAGCTCCTTTGTTTTACTTTAGAAAATGTGAAATTTACATCTCCACAGATCATAATATATGTATGTATATATATATATATATATATATATATATATATATATATATATATATGTGTGTGTGTGTGTGTGTGTGTGTGTGTGTGTCCTTGAAGGTTTTTAATGCCAAATCAATGCTTATGCATATAAACTGTTCTATTTCAAACAATTTAGTTTAACATAAATACGCAGTTTCATTGCCAAAACAGTTCTATTTCAAACAAATCAGTTTAGCATTAACACAGTTTAGTTTTATTTAATATATAGATAGGACCCTATCAAGTGCTACCATTCAGTGCCTGAGTGGACCTGGAGGGTACTCCACATTCCCCAAAGCTCCAGCATTACTGGATCCTAATCAACAGGTTGCTTAGTGTCATATCCAGGACAATCGTTAGGGGAGTCATATTCCTCTGAAGAGATTCAGTAGGTGTATTCTTCAGCTCTAGTCGACTTTGCCAGAGAGATAGAGAGACAGAGGGGGTGATAGAGAGAAATTGAAAACAAAGAAAGTCAACGCTGTAACATTTTGTTTCTGATGAATCATCAAGATTTCAAGACAGTTAAGACATGCCAAGTACTTCTTGGAAAGTAAGGACGAACTCATGATCGTTCTTCCATGGACACTTTATATAGGCACACAAGAATTGGCAGACCGGCAAAAGCTTACATTCATTAGATATTTGCGAACACTCAGTACCCTCTAGAGGTCTTAACAAGAGCGATGACCGATAGTGACAGATAGGTAGAGAGTCCAGGGAATCATTTCTGCACCACATGGCTGGATAGTAGATGTGGTTCTGCATACAGAAGTTTTGGAAGCTGCAATAAACGGAATCCATCTGTTAATTAAAACCAAGTATATTCTTATAGATTTTGTATAAACTAAGCGGATTAAAAAATCATAACACCATAACTTCTAAGATTAATGCCTAGTCGGATGGGATTATTGAATACAATGATTGTAATTATGCAGAGGGAGAAGATCCCACCAACACCAAAAAGAGTAGTGGATATGAAATTAAAATATGTAATGGAGAATCCCAATTTCTAGAGTTTTGGGGATTGTGGAGTACCCTTTTATTGTCATTACAGTCAGGTCCACTCTGATCTGGATTAATAGAACCTGTTACCATCCTGCCTATGGCTAAAAAAGAAATATATAACTTGAAACCATTTACCTGTGCACCAACAAATGTGTTCTTCGTTTGAAAATAATGGTATCAACAAACAAGTCATTTACTAATCATATAGTACCAGACATTGGTATGATGGCGAAAGTGTTCGCCAATGGCCTGGTAGACATGGGTTCAATCCCAGATCGAGTCATACCAAAGACTTAAAAATTGGTATTTGATGCCTCCTTGCTTACCACTCAGGAATATATAGTAGGGATCAAGGGTAAAGTTCAGCAATCTAAGGAAAGGAGGAGCGTCTTCCCCTATACTCGGACCATTCTCGGCTAAGATCACCAACTACTTACTAATCATATATGATTAACTTGTGTAAATAAACGGGATTTGGCCTTAAATAGCCCCTAAGGGTTAATATGCCATAAAACACAACCAATCAACCAACCAACCAATTAACCATGTCTTGGAAGAAATGCAATCTAAACACATTTATTCTGTTAAAATCTAAAGGCTAGCTGTGTTGCTGTTTGATATCTGACTCTAGGCTGAGGTTATTTCATCTTATCCAACGTTGCCTCGTTGATGTAACTCCTAGAACAAGAAAGGTCCAAAAAGAATTATACGAAAAACCGACAACAGCAGAGAGGAAACAAAGCCGTTTTGTATTATTTTCCTTTATTTCCTGGGTTCAACAACCATTCAATGGGTGAGTGAATTTTCCCGGAATACAATTGAGATGGTTGAAACCCCCAGTCAAGGTGTCTAAAAATACGTTGATAATTTCTTGGTATGTGAGAATCCTGATTTGATATTTTAAAGATTTAATATGGTGTTAGTCGCTTTTGGGAGTTTGTCCAAGTCCAGTGTTTTAGTTTGTAGTTTAATAGGTCCATTTCGTAGCCTTTTTTATTTCGGCATACTGTTAACCGAGAGGGCTGTTACTAGTGAACGGACTAGCCAACGCTTCGTACAAATACGAATGTGTGTCGTCTTCCACGAGTTAGCAAGTTGTTGTCACTTCACCGGTCACTGCCTAAAAGAGAATGTGCTTCCTCCTTTTGTCCTTTTCTTTACGTATGAGTCGTCCCTTTTTTCCTGTCAGAAACTTCTGGGAGTTTCTGCGTATTTTAATAATTTCCTTTTTTAATTCAATTTTTTAAAAAATTTATTCGTTCCCTACAAAACAACAGAATTAGTTTTTCTTTTGAAAACACACATGCATTGCGAACGATGAAGTTTTTTTTTGTTTTTTTTTTGATAATTGCCATTCAATTAACTCAATAATAGCTAAGTCACATCCTTTTTCTCATGGCGTTGGTTCTAAACTGCGAGAGCGCAACATTGTAGTAAGCGGGTTCAAACTCCAGTCGTGCTATCATTTTTATTTCCGGACTAATACACTTTGGAAAGTTATGAAACTTTTCATCCCTCTTGCTTTCTGTAATGTTAAACAACTGGTGTTCTTTTAGAAATTTGGTGTTGGTATTAAATAATCCACAATGGAACTTAAGCAAATCTTTTTTCTCATTTATTTATTTATAATCTGGCATTTATTTATCAAACTTAATGAGAAAAATAAAAACGTAAATAATTCTATACTGTTGAAAAAACTTCAATTAGGTAAAAATGATCAATGCTTTTATTATATATATATATATATATATATATATATATATATATATATATATATATATATATATGTTCAATAGACTTTAAATTAGATTTTTTTAACTGCATTTTACGACTACGCTTTAAAATATTCGATAAGTTAATTACACTTACTGCACGCAAAGTTCATCGTTTTGCAAGTGTATTCTGATCTAATAATACGACTTTAAATTCTTTTTTTCTGTATTGAAAGATATATTTAGTTGAATAGTGACAATTTTCTTGTAACGCGCAAAATACGTTTATTACGGCATACATTCAGTTTGTTTTATGATGTTACAATTTATATCTCGGCTGGGGTTCATATCGAATAAAGGAACCCATCAAATTATTTACTCACTTGGGAAAATTAAAAATTAGAAACATACATTTTCTCTGAATTGCTACATTGATCATCATCATATATATATATATATATATATATATGATTTGATTTTATTGTAATTATTTAGAGGGCTATTGTAATGCAAACTAATAATTCGGGTCTTCTCAATTTCGAAATATATATATATATATATATGTAATCCAAATAGGTGAATATATCATGATGTAAATTCGACTTTACATCATGATATATTCACCTATTTGGATTATATCTTACTGCTACCTTCATACTGTCGGATTTTATCCATATTTACTTTCATATATATATGTATATATATATATATAGAATGAACCATGAAAAAATGCGTGTGTATGTGTGTGTTCACGCATACGCGTGTTTGTGTGAATGCAGATACTTTTAAATCTCATAATTACGTTACTTTTGGTTTCTTATAATCGTTCCTCGTGTGTTTATCGTGGAATTATGCTGTGGAAATCTAGTGATTATTCTTTTTCTTTATATTCTTATCCCTCTTTTGGCTGTTATTGTTCAGTCTGATTTATTGTACTCTTTTGTTGTAATCAACCATTCCACAAACTGAAATTATTTGTATTTCATGTTACCAGCTATTTTGTTGATGTGTTTATCTGTCCTTTTCTAACTCATATCTATACTTCCCTTTATAACTGGCACGGTGGTAACTTTAAGGAGCTACATTTTTTTCCATTCCTACTTCCGGGTCTTTATCTATTATCATTTCTGTATTCTTTTTTAATATGTTGATATTTATGGCAATGGCATATCAATTAGAAATGGTGTTTTTCTTTTATAATCCCTAACAAGGGTATCTGGTCTATTGCGCTTACATTTTACTGTAGGTTTGGATAGATAAATCCCAGAGAATAATAGTTCTTAAGGTTTCTGTCATTGGTTCTAGTAGGTGTTCATACCATTTTTGACAATTCAATGTTTCGTGCGAGTTTTTCATACCACCGTCAGCTCGTGGCCTTCAAGTGGAATCTGAGTGACAGTTAGTCCCCTCAAGTCTCCAGAAATTCTCCATATTTTGGCCGACCCCAAAAATACCTTAGAATGGATTATTATTATTATTATAATTATTATTATTATTATTATTATTATTCCTTGCGAGTTTTTCGCACCAGTGTTAGCTGATAGACTTTCACAGGAATCTGAATGACAACATATCTCCTCAGGTAACCTGGACTCGATTTTCGCATTTCTGGACTTTGGATGGCCTCAGCTCGACCTCCGATTTCCAATACTTCCAGAATCCTTCCCATGCCTTTAGGAACTGTTCCCCGTGCACGGTTTACAACTGTTATCACTCATTATCATATTCCATAGGTTTTAATTTTCTGACAATACCCAAGTACTTATATCTCTTTCTGTTTTCTTTGATTCTCAATCTGTGGTCTGCCGAGACGGCAAAGTCCATGTGTGGGCAGGTTCTCCTTTTTATTCATTAACTTTTTAGTTAATTAATTATCACTGGGTCTGGTCTTCTTGCTGGGATAAAAGGATCTGTTTTGTATTTCAATGTCCCGGAGAACTTTGTGTATCACATTCTACTGGACGGAATCTGGATTGTCCATATAGCATTTTGTACTATTGTCAAATTTCAATATCTTGCACAAATCACAGTGGATATCCTTTCCCACCCTGTCGTGTCTGCTCTTGTGCTTTTTTCGTTAGTCTGCTTCATTCGCTTATAATGTAATTATCTATCACCGCATGACCTAGACTTTCAATTATGTTGCGTCTTTCTATTTTTGCTTTAATATAGTTTGTGTGGATGTGTTGTTTTGTGACGCTATTTGAAGAGATTCATTGATATATCCGTACAGTTGTTTTCATTACCATTTCTGTTTCCTAGTTATCGTTGTTCTCTTGATCTTTACATTTTCTGTGCTGTTTCTAGTCGCTGTAATTAGTCTTCAGTCTTTTTATGTTGTCTTCGAGTCTTTGTAATAATGCATCAATGCTATCGTCAATGCTGACGGGTCCTCCTGCTTTCATCTATACCTATACACTCTCAATGCAATCTCTCTCCTAATCTTTCGTCATTATCTTTCTTATCCTCTAGTCCATTTGTGAAATTTCTTCCATCATTATTTTGTTTACTGTTTGAGAGTTTTTCACATTAGCTGACCCTGATGTTATTCACTGAAGTTTGAGTGACAACAAGTCTTCACGTCTCCATGACTCTTTTAAGTATTCTGGGCGATCTCAATAATACTCAAGTTTGGATGGTCTCCCCTTGTCCTGTTATTTCCAAGTCTTCCAGTCCTTTGATTAATCCTTTGGTGATGGTACCAAGAGCCCTAATTACAGTTGGTATAAACGTCACTTTAATATTCCACAGATTTTTTTAATTCCCTAGCAAATTCGAGGTATTTCTTCTTCTTCTTCTTCTTCTTCTTCTTCTTCTTCTTATTATTATTATTATTATTATTATTATTATTATTATTATTATTATTATTATTATTATATACTCATTTAGAGTTTTTCACATCAGCAGTAACTGATTGTTTTACACTAGAGTTTGAGTGACAGCAAGTCTCCTCAAGTCTCCAGGACTCGTCTCAGGATTCTGGCCGTTCTTAGTAATGCTGTCATTTGGATAGCCTCTACCCGTCTGCCAATTTCCAAGTCTCCCAGGCCTTTTAATAATCCTTTAGTTATTGTGCCTAACGCACTAATCACAATTGGCACAATCGTTACTCTCATGTTCCACAGCTTTTTCAATTCTCTAGCAAGATCGAGGGTACTTATCTTTCTTTTCACTTTCCTTCAGATTTATTCTGTGATCCGCTGGGACAGCAAAGTCGTCAATTTTACAATTTTTTTTTTTTTTTTTTTTGTTGATTATTATGAGGTCTGATCTTCTGGCCGGGATTAGGTGATCCGTTTGTATGTTTAAATCCCATAGGAGTTTATGCGTGTAATTTTCTAGGACCGGTGCTGGGTTGTGCATATACCATTTGTTTGTATGGTCGAATTGAAATTAAATTCACATTTCCTAGTGGACTACCTTGCCGACCCAGTCGTGTCTCGCCTTATAATCCTTCTGTGCTAATTTGCTGCTTTCGCTTATTATGTGATTGATCATTTCGTCTCTGTCACAGCATAGCCTACATTTACTGTTTTGTTTCGTCTTATCTATCCTCGCTTTGATATGATTGGTTCTTATGGCGTTGTCCTGTGCTGCTATTAGGAGGGATTCCGTTTCTCTCATAAGGTTTCCTTTTCTTAGCCAGATACAGGTTTTTTGCTGTGAGATGTTGTTTATTAGACGTTTAAAGCGGTCATAGATTTGTTTTCCTTCCAATTTTTGTTCCTTAGTCGTTGTCACTCTTTCGTCTATCGTATTGTCGGTATCGTTTCCGATGGTTGTAATTAGTCCTCGTTTGTATTTTTCTATGTAGTCTTCGAGCAGTTGTATGAATGCGTCAACAGTGTATTTGATGCTGGCAAGTCCTCTTCCGAACCTCTTTTCTAGATAGATATAGTCTGTCAACGTCGTCTCTGGGATGTAATGTCTTATGCATGGTCATTAGTTTTCTTGTTCTTTGGTCCATTTCTTTAAGTTCCTCTCTGGTCCACTAGAGAAAGGGTCCCGAGTATCTGACTAGGGGCACAGCCCAAGTATTTATTCCTTTGATGAGGTTTCTGCAGGAGAGTTTTTTCTCGAGTAGTTTTCGCGTTCTCCTGAGATATTCTTTTTGGATAGTATCTTTCATTTTCACTTGTTTGATGGTGTCAGCCTCCAAGATGCCCAAGTATTTGTAGGTTTCCTTTTCTTCGAACGTTCTAATTCTGTCGTGATTTGGTAGTTCCATCCCGTCAGTCATATGTTGTTTGCCACTTTTCATGACGAGCATGGCACATTTTTCTATGCCAAATTCCATTCCTATGTCCTGACTGTATATTCTAATGGCGTGTATGAGAGTTTCCAGTATTTTTTCATTTTTCACAAATGATTTAATGCCGTCCTTGTTCATTCGGTGGTTAATCTTCTCTTGCAATCTGCTGAGTTTGTATCCGGGTGCGCATTTTCGGAGAATGTGGTTCAGTGGCATCATGGCTATTATGAATAGTAAGGGTGATATTGCATCTCCTTGGAAAATTCCTCTTTGGATCTTTGTTTCAATTATGCTTCTTCCTTCTGCTGTCAGGTCCACTCTCCAGGTTTTCATGGTCTGTTCGATGAAGTTTATGACTTCATGTGATATTTTGTACATTTTGAGACAGTGTAGTATCCAGTTTTGTGGGACTATATCATATGTCTTTTTGTAGTCAATCCAGGCCATAGTTAGATTTTTCCATCTTGTCTTGCTCTCACTTAGGATGTGTTGATCTATGTAGAGTAATTCCGCTGTACTTCTGGATCCTTTGCGCCATCCTTTCTGTTCGTCAGGGAACAATCCACGGTTTGTTAGCGAGTAGTACATTTTTTCCCTTATTTGTGCTGTTAGTATTTTCCACATCATTTGTAGGCAGGTTATGGGTCTGTAATTGTTTGTAGCAGTTTCTTTGCTAGGGGCCGTTTGGATAAATGTAGTCTTTCCTTTTGTCATCCATTCAGGTACTTGCGTGTCTTGTAAGCGTCTGTTCATTTCTAGTGGTCGTGAATGGAGGTGAATTTCTTGAACCAGAAGCCATGTATTCCATCATGGCCTGGCACTTTCCAGTTTGATATTCTTTTTATTGTAGTTCTGAGTAAGTCGACGTGTATTTACATTTCGGGGCCTTCTTCAAGTCCGTCGAGTTCTCTTGTGATATTGTTTATCCATTCAGCATTTTCTTTATGTTTCTTTGGTTGCCATATTTTAGTCCAAAATCGTTCAGTTGCTTTTATATATGGTTGTTGTTATGTTTTCGTGTAACTCCCTCCAAATTGTTGATAGAATTTTCTTTCGTTGTTTTGGAATGTCCTGTTTTGTCTGTATTGTTTTACCCTTTGTCGATATCTCTTTAGCCTTCATTCTTTGGCCAGTACTTTCTGGTTTATTTCCTCAAGTTGTACTGTTATTCTTCCCCATGTTGCCTGTTCCTTCTTTCTGCTTATTTCAGTCCCTCTCTTATCATTCGGGCTTGTTTTCGTATTTTTTTTATCTGCGTTTCCAGTCGAATTTCCCATCCAGGTTTTGACTATTCCTTCGTGCTTTTTGAGGGGATCCCTATATTCTCACAAACTAATTTTGCTCCAGCATAGATTAGTTCATTTAACTCGGTTATATTATTCGTTGGTATGTAAGGTGGTATGTGATTTATTTTATTCGTTTCTATCTTAAGTATTTTCCATTCTATAATTCTTAATGAAGGTAGAATAGTCTTTTCACTGTTCATGATTCTCTTTACATTTTCTAGGTTTATCTTTTGTTCTTGTGATAGTGTTTGTTCTTGGTTGTTTGGTAGTGTATCGTTTGGGAGTGTAGTATTTTCATTTGCCGAGGTTTGCGGTTTTTTTTGTTGGATTGTTTTTGTTTGACACCACTTGGTGTATCTAGCACTGTGTTATAGTTTTGTTTCAGTGTTCTTTGATGGATTTCTAGTAATTCTAGGTCAGAAAACCAACCCTTCCTCGTTATTGTCCTAACTTGATCGGCTAACCTCTGGCTAGTTGTCAGAAATGTCGAACGTTCTTGCCATATCTCCATCATTCTTTTCCTGTATCTTCTTTGTGAAGGGTTGCTCCAAAAATAGCATTCTAGCACAAGTTGATTCTCTTCCCTGGTCCATGTTCTGCGTTTAGATCTCTGTTCGTTGTGGTTTGAGACGTCGTCGTTTATGTATCGGAAAAAAGAGCAGCCAACATTCGTAGGATGACGACGGGTCTCCCATGTTGGCTATTAGGAGAGCACCTGCCGATCATGACACCCAGGTCTGTTGCCAGGGTCCCACGTTGTGTAATGTTGTGATTCGACATTTTTATCATGGGTGGTATAATGTGGCTATACCAGACCTAGGGGTTGTTTTTGATCTGCACACCTGACACAGATGTGACCAAGAACAGCTATGATGGCTGTACATAAAAGCCCCTCCCACTAAAAACACCAATCTTTGCCCATTAAGTTTTAACTTAATAAAGTCCAAGACTATCATCTTGTTAATGAGTTGAAATTTCCGCTCTATTTTAGTTCCTACTTTTCTTTTTTAAACCTGTGTTCTGAAACTTGTTACTATCACGTGTTAAAGTACTACAATTTTACTAAATAAAAATTTCGTGGTATAGCAGAGAAGATTTCTCCTGAAAATTAGTCTCAGATTAGTAAATTCATTCTACATTTAAAGAACACAAAATACAGCGGAGATTTAAGACAGAACTATTTAAATCAAATATATGTAATTTTTAAATGAACAGTTTTGTAGAATAAAGTTACTGACGTCTTTGAAACACTTCTGGAAACGGATGACTTCCAACTTTGCCTTCCATTTTAACAAATCCTCGCTAGAATAATTACTAATTTTACTAGCATTTAAAATACAATTCCAGTCCTCTATCACGGTCAGCGGGGGAGAGGGGGGAGAAGGAAGGAAGGAATGTATTATCTTTCTTTTAAGAGTTCGTCTTTGCACGTGTTAAGCTACATTTGAGGTGTTTGGGGGGGGGATTTTATTTAATTTTTTGTAAATTTAGAATTTCGTCGTCAAACAATAAAGTTTTTTTCCTGAAAATTAGTCTCAGATTAGTAAATTCATTCTTCATTTAAAGAACACAAAATACAGTTCAAATTTTATTATTATTATTATTATTATTATTATTGTTGTTGTTGTTGTTGTTATTATTTACTCATTGAGAGTTTTCACGTCAGTTTTACCTGAGAGTCTCTCACTGGAGCCCGAGTGACTGCAAGTCTCCTCGAGTCTCCAGGACTCTTCTCAGTATTCTGGTCGTTCTCTACAGTGCTGTAGTTTGGATGGTATCCACACGTCCTCCAGCCTCCAAGTCTTCCAGTACCTTTATTAATTCTTTAGCTACTGTACCAAAAGCACTAATCACAAATGGTATAATTGTCCCCTTCAAGTTCCATAGTTTTTTCAGATCCCTAGCAAGTTCCAGGTACTTATCCTTCTTTTCACATTCTTTAAGTTTTATTCAGTGGTTAGCCGAGACAGCAAAATCCTACATTTTGGAAATTCTCTTTTTATTCTTGTTGATTATTATGTCTGGTCTTCTGACCAAGATTAGGTGAACCGTTTGTACGTCAAAGTCCCATAGGAATTAATGTGACATTCTCAAGGACGGCTGCTGGATTTTGTGTATAGCCTTTATTCATATGATTGAATTAAAATGTCTTGTACAATTCCCAGTAGAACACTTTTCATACCCAGTCATGTCTAGTCTTATATTCCTTCTGTGCTCATTTGCTGTGTTCGCTTATTATGTGATTAATGGGTTCGTCACGATCACCACATAATCTACATTTGCAATTTTGTTGCTTCTCATCTATTCTCATTTTGATATAATTGGTGTTATGGCGTTGTTTTGTATTGACACTAGTAGCAATTCTCTTTCTCTCTTAAAGTTTCCTTTTCTTAGCCTCGCCCAGGTTTTCTTGTGTGAGATGTTGTTTATTCGTCATTTAAAACGCACATAGAGTTGTTTTCTTCCCATTTTTGTTTTCTGTGTACTTTCATTCTGTTGTTAATCCTGTTGACTGTCTCGTTTCAGACGGGTGTAATCAGTCCTCGTTCATGTTTCATTATTATTATTATTATTATTATTATTATTATTATTATTATTAATCGTACTACCTAGTGTTTCATACTATTGTAACAATACGGCACAGAGCAGAAGTTTATGACGTTATGGTTATCAAATTATGTTTGAAACTCTTCAATAGCAAATAAGCACTTGCACTACCACTGTTTTCAACAGACCCTTATAGCGCTACAACATCACAAAGACATTAGTACCAGCAGATTCTAACGGATAAATGAGTGGGCTTCTACTCTTTAATTTCTCGTCGAACCCGTAGTAATCCCATCCTGAGAGAAAGTTACAAACACACAAATCATCGTCTTGGTTTGCTGATATAAAGGTTTATTCGCTACTATACCTCTCCGTAGTTGTCGAAAAGAGAGAAAATAGCATGAAAATTAGGCTTAGCTTAGACAGAGAAAAATAAAACATTGTGGCAGGAGAGAGAGAGAGAGAGAGAGAGAGAGAGAGAGAGAGAGAGAGAGAGAGAGAGAGAGAGAGAAAAGACACAAAGCTTGATATAATCTTCATGGATTTATGCTGTAGTTCTTTCACGTGCCTGCTTACCGGTTCCGTCTTCACAGCTTCACAGCCGATATGAAACCACTTCACTGAGTTCACCCAAAATGAGAGCCGTAATTTTCAGCAGTCTTCATATCTTTGCGTCTAGTGTTCAACTGTTTTTCTTTTCCGGTTTTCTATCCCACGTCCACTCCCACAAATCTTTTGCTTAAACATCTTTCAGCCAATCAGAATCCGGCGCCGATTTGCGGGTGATACATTTCTATATTCAACCTGGGCGTCCGCTGCTATCCTAACCAAGAATTGGGAAACTTCTAATTTTAGTTTGGAAACAATTTAATACTAAAAAATATAAACCAGCGCCACTAAATATATTTCACTATGAAAGGTGATGTATACTGTTTGTATGGTACATCTTTGCAGTTCTGCTTTCTCTCAACAAATATTTGCAGAGGCGTTAATGGGTCATTCTACAACATGATCAAAATCAATAAAACGTATATACTATTGACCGTATCAACTATGCCAAAAAAAAATGCTCAACAATTTAAAGTAGATGAAAATACAATAAAAATATTTTTAAAAGCCATCCCTTTCTTCATTAGGCTGAGATCCTTTTGACTCGACCTTGTATTGTTATCCGCCATGTTTGTATTGCTCAATTTTACTTTCACTTTCTATCCGATATGCTTGACATGGTATCAGGTTTTCTATTTAGCAACAAATCCACCCAGGCACCGCCATTAACGTAACTGGATTGCTTCTAGCATGATCCTAACTTCTTTATTTGAAAATCAACACTAGAAAACCATTTTAAGGCTAAACAATCAAATACTTTCTTTAATATTCCCAGGATTTATTGATTACCAGGTCTCATAAAACCGTTCAAATTTTGATAATCATCACATTTCTGATTAATCTTATTTTTTTTTTATCATGAATACGTTTATATCTTCATACAACATCACTGCTAGGATTCAAATGAATTCGAGTCAACTCACAGTTAAAATATTTCTTAGTTTTCTTGCCGACGTTGTCGATGTGGTCGTCTATATTATTTCAGTTTTTAAGTAGATTCAAATATTTTAAAGTGTCTTTGCCACAGCTTAAACTGCTCGAAGTATTATGAAAGCAACCATTATGATCCTAATTCGCAATGTCATTGAATGTATGCATAAGGTATCAGATCCCCGAAGAAGTTCGGCAGGATTTCTCTGATTTGACACTAATCTGCAGCTGCTAGTGAGGCTCAAACTTTTGAGCTCTCAGGGTTGTTAAGTCACGCCAACTTTATCATTACTCCCATATTCAATTGGATCCATAGAGATAGTACGTATTAGGGTCTTCTTCTAAGGTAAAATAGAACTGTTGTTTGAAAATTATTAGGATTACATAAGAATACTTCAAATACCAGAATAGTGTACGAAGTATAAAAATTATATAGAAATACTTTAAACCACAAATCGTAGTTTAATTTTTGGGTATGAGTGATGAATACTGAAAACTCTATAACTATGTGCAAACAAATACTTATTGATATTTAATGGGCATATTGAGTTGATTTCACATAAAATCATAAAAGAAGAGAACAACGCAAACGCTTATTAAACCAATATGTTTTAACATGCCATAAGTCAAGCCAACCAACCGATCAGATTTTTCCTTTCAGTAAGATGAATATCAGGTGATAAATTTGTAATGTTTTTCTATAATAAAGCTTGGCTCCCGAAAATTTTTATTATTATTAGTTTCTTTGATTTTAACTGCACATTTTCTCGTAGTTGGTTGTCTCTGTCCTTTAATTATTAGTATTCAGTTCAACATACCAAAAATTCGCCATTTATGGAGTATTTCATTACAAAGAAAGTGATGCTCATATTCTTTACACGTAACAAGTAGTGGTGTTACAGAATTTATTGTAGAAATCGATTATTGATATGGGGAGTAGCTTTCTAAGGTATAACCGTTAAACGATGGAAAAACACTGTGTGTCAAATCTGTTTAAATTGACGATTGACGAACCCAAGGTCAAATGAAATCATACCTCTGATTAAATGGTTTCAATCATGTTGTCGAAACGTTTCTAGAAGTTAGGAAGTATATAATCAGTCTTAAATAATTGCTCGACTCGAGTGGGTGTAAAGTTATTTCTCTGCTTTTTAAAAGATTTGTCAAGAAACAATAAAATATTTATAGCACAAAAATGTCTGTTTATCGTTAATCATCGCAAATCAGAAGATCTAATAGTTGGAGTCTTACAAGGAGTGATCAAGTAGAAACACTGCTGTGACAAGATGATGACAGGTGTAGAAACAGAGTACACATACAGAGCGAAGCAAAGTGAGCCGATAGAGAAAAAAAAGTGAGGAGATGGGCACTAAACGATGCATGATCGTCCGAGTAAGGGCTCTTCAACTGTTTTAAGTTGTATGATACAATAAACTTATTCAAACATTTCCTGATCTCTTCAACATAACTTGCCACAATGAAACATTAATCGATGATTTGAAGATACAATTTTCCTTTTCTTTAAGTGGTGTGTCTACATTACAGAACTAAAGGACACACTTAGTTCTACCATAGAGTAGAGAGAAAGGGGTTGTATTGATACAATTCCCAAAAACATCATCCCGAATTGAAAGGCGAACAGCCTGGCTAAGGATTTTTAACTGGATTGCCAAGTCCATTCCTTACTTCGCTAAAATTCATTCATTTTACATTCTTACAATTATATTCACTTATTCTAAAGAGCTGTTTTAAGGGAATCAGTACATTTTGACAAGTGTTCTTGGATAACTGATAAGCACGTTAATTCACCATTGCTAAGTACTGGCCGTTATCATATATATATATATATGTATATATAAGTAAGTAAAGTTGGCGAGCGTTGTCGAGGGTGACCAGAAAGCTTTTTTTTCAATAGCTACTACGCCGAAGGGGAAGGGATGGCGCTACTCCTTTCTCTGGATTACTCCACTTTACCCTTCATACGTACCTTATATGGCTTAGTGTTAAGCAAGTATGTATCAAGAACCATTTTTAAAATCTCAGGTATGATACGATCTGGGATTGAACACAGGTCTCCCGGACCATTGGCGAACACTCGGTATATATATATATATATATATATACTTGGACAGACAAAAAAGAATATATATATATATATATATAACACGATATACAAGGTTGATTTTTAAGCCAAGTACGCTTGCATTGAAGTCTGAGTCTTCCTTCTCTTAAAATAAAAATGATAAAAATCGGTTTGCCCTTTGTATTTACTCATAGATGGGAGAGGACATGGTTTCAAAGTAGCATTTGCGCAAAGTGAAATGCTAGCAGCCTGTTCAAGTAGTTGAACTTGCACCACCGACTCTATTTCCAACGATGATAACTGTTAGGCCAAAAAATTCTCTTCGTTAAAGGTCGATTTTATGATTAACACTAGCCCCCACGCCAAAAAAAAAAAGGCAAAAAAATAAATGAATAAAAATTACCAGAAAAAAAACGATAATCCTACCATTCTACGGTGTCTTTATTCTACGACTTAATACGTGCCCAAACTCAGGTAATGTATTTCCAAACACTGAAATTAAATAAGATAACATAAAAATTAAAGCTGCCCTTAATAAATGCACGCCTATTTCTCCTTAATGTACTCGATGGAGCCAATATTTTCATCATGAAGAGCAGTGTAACACTACTTTAAGCACACACACACACACACACACATATATATATATATATATATATATATATATATATATATATATATATATATATATATATATATAAACATTAAAAAGTATTGAATAAAAAAGCTTAATAGATCACGGAAGAAAATGGTGAGAATGTAACCGTATTCCTTGGAGCTAAGCTGTAAATAAATATGTTTTTTGTTGATTACTTTTTAATTATTCACTTATTTTTTACTCGACTGGCCACTGAATGTGGTTAGCTAGACGTGAGATAAAGGGTTTTTCTTAGGTAATTTTTGCTAGTTTTATATAATGTATTTAAGAAAGCCAAAGAATTTAACTAAAAAAAATAAGATAGAATAAAATGAAAGGAAAACATATATATTTCTTATTTAGATTAGACCAAGAAAAATAAGTTTTACCTACAAAAACAAAACAAAACATCTATTATCAGTTGTTTTTTTCTTTAACTTCTCGTTCTAATGAAGTTTTAAAAAAGTTTTGAAATAATCGGTGATCAGCATTATTGTTTGTGTTTATCGTTCAGTGTTTTTAAAGTAATTTTTGTTATCTTTATCATTTGTCTTCGTTTTTTTACTTGTATGTGTGTATGTGTGTGCGTATTCACGAGCTGTGTTTTTCTTTTATAATCTTTCACGTTTTTTTACTCAATTTCCGTGATATCTTTCATTTACTCTCCAATTTAAATTCGAATTTAATTCCATTTTATTGCATCTTAGAACCATTTCATTTAATTCTATTTTATTTCTTTTTATTGATTTTTCTTTATCTCGATTTCAGAGATATTTATTTCACTTAATCTTTTTTGTTTAATTTACCAGCAATTCTTTTCTTTATTTCGTGTTATTTCTTCCTTTTCTTTTTTTTAAATCTTATCCGTAACTTAATATGTGATTATTAATCTTTATATTTTGCCTCCATATTAGCGATATTTAGAAGAGGAAATTATATTGTTTTTAACAAGCAAGGTTACCCAGCATTATGCAAATGAAATAGTTCTCGTTAATAGTATTTTATAAGCATTTTCTTACCATGTCTCCGATATATATACAGAAAAATCGACAGTCCCCCACTCTCTCTCAATCTCTCTCTCTCTCTCTCTATATATATATATATATATATGTATATATAGACACACACACACACACACACACACACATATATATATATATATATATATATATATATATACTGGCAAATACACCTGACCAAGCCGAAACACTTCTGCATAGCCTGGAACGAGCAGCAGCAAGCATAGGCCTCCATGTTAATGCACACAAAACGGAATATATGTGCTATAACCAAACGGGGGACATCTCCACTATAGAAGGAACCCCTCTTAAACTAGTAGACAAATTCACGTACCTAGGAAGCAGCGTCGAATCAACCGAAAAGGACATCGAAACGAGGTTAACGAAAGCATGGACAGCTATCAATAGGCTATCGACTATATGGAAATCAGACCTAACCGATAGAATGAAGCGCAGTTTCTTCCAGGCAGCGGTCACATCGATACTGCTATATGGATGCACTACATGGACGCTAACAAAGCGGCTGGAGAAGAAACTAGATGGCAATTACACAAGAATGCTGCGTGCAATCCTGAACAAGTCCTGGCAGCAACACCCCACAAGACACCAACTGTACGGCCACCTGCCCCCTATCACGAAAACTATTCAAGTTAGGCGAACCAGACATGCAGGACATTGCTGGAGAAGCAGAGATGAACTCATAAGAGATGTACTCTTATGGATCCCCACACACGGCCGCGCAAAAGCAGGACGACCAGCACGAACGTACATTCAGCAGCTATGTGAGGATACAGGTTGTTGTCCTGAAGACCTACCTAGGGCGATGAACGATAGGGAGGAGTGGCGAGAGAGGGTCAGGGATATCCGTGCTGCCAGCACGATATGATGATGATGACAACAGTGCTGGTTGTCACTATCGCACTTCGTGGGTTTGTGGCAGACCAAATGCGGTATAATTTGGAGAGAGCTCAATATATGTGATAGAAATATTGTATAATAGCAATAAGTAAATATACATCAGTTTTTTTATATATTTAATAGCATGGAAGCTTGTCTGTGACCTCAGATTTCATGACGTCTTATAAACAAAAATCATCGAACAGAGAACGATAGATATAGGATATGGACGCAGCGACACGAGTTCAAATCCTGGACCTGACTGATTGCATTTCACATAGCACTAATACTCTTGGGAAAGGTATGAATCCAAATATTCTCCCTCCAGCTATGGGTAAATAGCAGGGCAGACTAGGTTCTTCAGCCTTGGTTAGACAACTAGTCTAGGAAAAGGAAAACTCCAAATTCAATTGTGTTAAACTCCGCGTAAAAATTGACCTTGTGTCATATCCTGCCCGAGCGGAGGGTTTGGTAAATATGGATATTGAAAAAATCGAAAAAAAATCGTTCTTTTTACTGCATTCATCGATTTTTTTTCGATTTCTTCAATATCTTTAGTTCTCACCCGGATGATTGTCATTTATAAGACGACATGAAACCTGTGGTCGCAGGCAACTTTCCATGGTATTAAATATATATAAAAATCTTTTATATATATATATATATATATATATATATATATATATATATATATATATATATATATATATATATATATAACTCTCAGGCGTACTAGAAATTAGAAACCTGAAGATAACGGGAATCTCTAAATTGTTTGATTATTTTAATCGACTTTAACAATACATTTTCTCAGTTGTTGTGATATTTGTTCAGCCCTTTCATGTATTTTGCATTGCTATAATTCTACTGGATTTGCGATTTTTTATTACATTTTCTAACATTTTAGATTATATATATATATATATATATTTGGTGTTGAACAGAGTTTTTATGGTCTCTCACTCCATGGCACCATGCATGTCTTAATAGAGGGGGATTACAATCTAGGCAGTTTGGTGACCAGAAGTTATGGGTGATGTTGCCGCAGAATCTTTCTGTCAGCCGAGAGTGTGTTCTCTTACGTGTGTGGCACAGCGCACAGTCCTTTTGCAAGACATGAAGTCTTCAAATAGCCATCCTGCCGATCCAGCGTCGCACTTCCTTCTCGAGGCACTAAATGTAGGCCTCCCGGTTGCATTTAAATACACGCTGAAAAATGAATGGTGGCATACCATCACCATCACTAGTGAGCATTCCCAAATAACATATGATCTGAGTTTTTGATTTTCATCAATATTGGTATATTTTCTGGGAAGAGTGGAATCGAACGAATGTTCTGTGAGTTGACCATCTGAACCTGGCAGATCCTCTTCTTATATTAGCAAAGCAAAGCATGTTTGGTTGGAGGGGATGCTTGATTTAGATGAAATACTTTGACGCGTGGTCTTTCCTCTTCGCCTTAATAACCTATAATGAAAAAAGTATTCGTTTCTTATCTTGTATGAATGATACCAAATGTCTACTTGCACTAGCAGCCGGATAAGTAACTCAGACACTTTCATATGCTTGGTTATGCACCTGATAGCCTTGATCGGAAGGTTGCCGATTATTATCTTGATCTCAGCAGCAAATTTGTAATTTTTTTTTCTGGTCAGGTCAAACAGAGTGAAACTTCGGGGCTGCTGTTCCTATATGATCACTATTGGACTAATCGAACATATTTTGAATTATATGCGATTTTTTAGATAGGCTTCTGGTATGAAGGTAAATCTGATCAGAATATTTTTTTTAGATTTTCGAAGAGATGAATTGCGTCATTGCACTGATTTCCTCACCCACGGTGTGCAACTGACTATAGTTTGCTGTACAAGAGAAAGATTTATATCAAGCAAAGGACAAAATTTATCATTTTAAGTCGTTAAATTTTACCCATTGCACTTTACACATCACACACACAATCACAAATACACACACGCATATATATATATATATATATAGTTCTCAGTGTGTGTGTGTGTGTGTGCGAGTATGTGTGTTTTTATTTACATTTGCATGTATATGCGTCAGGTTGTGTTTCTATTTCTCGTTGACAGTGTGTCAGATTGAGTTTTAAGAATTTTTCAACCTTTACGTTATGTATATATATATATATATATATATATATATATGTATGTATGTATGTATGTATGTATGTATGTATGAGAATCTTTTAAATAGTTCTCAGTCTCAACCTGATTTAAGATTTGTAAAGAATAAAGATTAGTAAGAATACCATCCATCATTTAATCCCTTGCAAATTAAGAATCTGATTATCTAAAACTTTATCTATCAAGTATTCGTTTAGAAATCTATAGTTAACAGACACACACACACACACACACACACACACACACACACATATATATATATATATATATATATATATATATATATATTGGAGGTATTGAAACGTTCCTCATGCAGTCCAAACAAAATTGAGCCGGTTATGTCGTAATAATGAGTGATGAGTGAATTCCAAAAATCATAATGTATAGTCAGCTAAAAGATGAGAAATGAATACTAGCCAGCCTTGGCTTTGATACAGGGACAAGCTGGAGTACAATCCTTCAGCTACTAAAATCTCTGTTGGGAGCTTTAAGGACTTGGGACTAGATAGGACCAAATAGAGATCCGCCATTTGGAAAAGAATCTTGAAGTAAATCGCATTGAGAAATTACAAGTGAAAGATCAGGGACAAGGATATGTTCGACCTAACCGTCAATTCTTAGCGGCACCCCTCACTTCTTCTCCATTTGTAGCCTTGGCTTCAAATCGCTAGCTGGACTGAAATCTCACAATCACCATAAAAATCGAAGTGATTTCGCTTTTAGTCACTCATACGTAGAATTCGACGGAAGAGTCCCTCCTATATATATATATATATATGCTCCCACCCACTCATATATATATATATATATATATATATATATATATATATATATATATATATATAAGAATTTAGCATTAAAAACTTATAAAGGTCGATACGCTATATAACCCAAATAAACACCCAACCAACCGGACTGGTAGCACCTGATAAGGTCTGTATCTATTGGTCAAATAGAAATCTTTAACATTTACACTGTGTGCAAAGAAATGACTTATGTTAAATTGATCATTGATATTAAAATATCAAAATCAATCATTAATATTGAATAGAATTATTGGTGTTAAAATACATGGAACCTAGACTATTGGTGTATAAGTACATGGAACCAGAACTCTTAAAGTTAAAATACAAGGAACTATCACTCTCTGTGCAAACAACAGCAACCCCCTTGTGCAAACAAATTGCTTTTGACACATTTCAAAATAAAAACCGACAAACTATTATCCTACAAATCCAATCTATAACCATTTAAATGTGTGTAAACAACTGAGCTCTTCCTGATGTAAAGATGCTACCAAAAAACAATATTTTCAAAAATCCTAGGTATATTATGCATTTGCCGTTGAAGAAACCTACAAGCGTTGATAAACAAAAAAAAACAACAACAAACCTAACCAAAGTCAGAAACTTTAAAAAGAAGTGGTACAAAGTATTTTCTCCTATGGTACGTAAAACTTTTAGAAAAACTCTCAATATATATATGTATATATATATATATATATATATATATATATATATATATATAATATGTACTTGTAAGTGCACTTATTCATATATAGTTGTGTTTGTGTATGCAAGAAATGGTGGGCGCGTATGTATATGTGTATATCATATTATACAAATAAAGTTTCCTTTTAGTAGTATTAGTATTACTCGCAAAATTCCGTGACGGTGTTTGTTTTTTCAGTAGACAAAACAATAGAAGACTCTTGTAATTATTCCCTCCAACATTTTTCCTTCGGAAAACATATACACAAAATTGAAAGAGAAAATTAAGGTCTAATGGTAGGTATAACATTTGGAACGATAGTAAAGATACAGGAAATAAAAGAAAATATTTAAAAGGAACTTTTCACTAATTCTGTAAAAGGCAAATATAGTTCGTTTTTTTAAGGGAAGGATTGCAAAAATCTTTTCACTATAACAAAAATATGTTCTTTGTCTGAATTTCATGATTACTATCTTGCCAAAAGTCAATTTCCGTCTACTGTCGACAGAATGAAACCACTCAGACTGTAAAGACTCTAGGTTGATGGTAATAGAGAGAGAGAGAGATAGTATAAATAGACATATATAAATAGACACACACACACACACACACACACACACATATATATATATATATATATATATATATATATATATATATATATATATATATATATATAGATAGATAGATAGATAGATAGTTATGAACTGAATATATATATATATATATATATATATATATATATATTTGAAGATAGATAGATAGATAGATAGATAGAATACAGTTCTATGGGAATTTTGAGAATTTAAGAGCTATAGATACAAAGAGAGAAAATAGATAAAAATAAATAAGATAGCGAACGAATGAAGCAAAAATAATTATATGAACATTTGTCGAAGGAGGTGAAGAAAGCTTGTTTCGCTTCTAAATAATCACATTTACATTTTAAACTTGTGATATTGAAATATTTTACAACGGCAGTTTAGCATTAAAATATAATATTTTATTTATTTTTTAAATCAAAACACGGTAAACTTGCTAATGAGTTGAATTTATGTTGATAGGTTCAGGCTTATGAATATTTATTTAAATTCAATATTTAACTGCAAAAAATATAAATTGAGCTTCTATAGATTTGGTTTATAATTTCACTAAAAGACACATTATTGTATATTTGTTTCATGTTTTATTTTGTTTTTTTTAGGATTTTTTTCATGGTGTGGTGTATGTTTTTCTCTTTGCTTTCTCTGTTTTTAGATTGATTTTTTTTTTGCCAGTAAATGTCAGCTTTCAGATTTGGTGACGAGAACAATTGTTTAAATATTTAAGCACATACATGAATAAAAATATTATATCGGAAAGGTTTGCCCGTGTAGGTTTCGTTTGGTTTTATTTTATCTCATGTCAAACCTTGTCGGGTATGTAATGCTAAAACAAATATATATATCTATATATATCTATAAATATATATATATATATATATATATATATATATATATATATATATATATTAACTGGCTGATGATTGTTGTTTTGTAGAACGTCCATGAAACCCAGGGGTCGCAGACTAAATTCCATGGCATTAAACATATAAATCTAATATATATATATTTACTATCAAAATTATTATATCATAGCAATATATCCATGTTATTGAGCACTCTCCATATTATATTGCACTTGATTTGCCACAAACCCACAAAGTGATTAGGTGACTGCCAACAGTGTTATAATATATATATATATACATACATATATATATATATATATATATATATATATATATATATATATATGCATATATATATATATATATAATTAAGTAAGACAGATGTAGACGTGAGTGGCCTGAAGGCACGCTTTTAAATAGCTACAACCCTGAGGTATAAGGGCTGCTGCAACTCCTTTCCATAGATTGCTCCACTTACTCTTGATAGTAAATGTAACTGCTGAGTTAAACCAGCAGGCATGGAATACCAATTTTGAGTTTCACGTATGATTCAACCTAGGACTGAACCTCGGTCTCCCGGACAATCGGTGAAAACTCGAACTATATATTTTTTTTCTCCATCATACAACGTGTGAAAGCACGTGCGATACCCTAGCCTTATCAGCCGCTAAGCAGGGTGATAACACAGTTTCGGTAGCTCAAGGCGGTACTGCCACTCCTGGCGCTCCCGGACAATCGGTAAAAACTCGAACTATATATATATATGTGTTTGTGTGTGTGTGTGTGTGTGTGTGTGTGTGATGTCATAGAAATATTTTGGAGTTAACATTCTTAAACTTGCAATTTATTTGCATATGATGGGTTGAAGTATTGGCATCTTAGCGCAGTTAATCCTCAGACACCGTCTTCTTGCACCTACTACATGAAATTGGGTTAAGTTCTTATATACCACAAGAGCAATTAGACGAATACTGTCGAGAAAAATCATATAGGTGTTAAGGCTTGATATAATCAGCTGATTGATTGGATTGCACCTTCCCAATCGCTTTTAAAGCCCAGTAAATGTTTAAGTTCAGTGTTGCAAGCCATGGGTCAACTTTAATTGTCACGTCATGGACTGCACAGCCTCAAAAATCCAGTTTCAAAGCATTATACATCGCTATCCACGGCCTGCTATATCGGTGACTTCGTAGTGGAGCGTCCTACCTCTTTGCAGGCACATGGCTGGGAAATTGGCATTTTATTTAAGCGCATAATATATATATATATATGTATATATATATATACGTAGTTCATTCAATGTTTACAGACTTTTTGTACAGGCATTTAAAATTGTCGCAAACTCTTGAAAATGCAGTATGTTATTGCTATACATCTTACGAGATGACTGACCAATTTTTCTGATTTCATGTTCAAATGAACAGTTACATCAGGAATTGGAATACATCCTACTAAATCCTGATTGTCATAGCTGGTGAATTTCAAAAATGCAATCTGGACGTGAGGACACTTTAGAAGAACGATATGCAATAAAATTATTTTTTAAACTTGGAAAAAATGCCACAGAAACATATGGAATACTTCAGACTACTTTTCGACCATCTTGCATGAATCGAGCATGAGTTTTTGAGTAGCCTAAGAAATTCAAGGAAGGCAAAAGGTCAGCACTCTTCAAATCGGGTCAGTGGCATTTCGACCTGGACAATGCACCAGTCCACAACTCCATCCTTATCACAGACTATTTGACCAAAATGGGCATCAAGACAGTTTCTCACCCTCCCTAAAGTCTAGACCTTACTTCCTGTGACTTTTAGTTATTCCCTAAGCTCAGAGGCTGTCGTTATGGGACAATTGAGGAGATGAAAGAGGCTGTGACGAAGGTCATGGACACGCTCACACAAGAGCACTTCCATGGGACCTTCCAGAAGTTGTTGGAAAGGTACAAAAAGTGCCTTGCAACCGGAGGAGATTACTTTGAAGAGGCTAGAGTTTCATATGTTTACTCTCAATAAAAGTGCCCATACGAAAAATGTCTGGAAACTTATTTAATGATCCTCGTACGTGAACCTAAGCAATTAAAAAAAAACATAGAGTGTCATAAAGTTAAAAATTAGACCATTTACAGCCGGAGATTTAACAATCCTTGATAATCATGAAAAGAGAATTCATGAAGCATAATTCTGGGTAAAGATTCGTTTAGATAGCATCCTATTTTATTTTGATAAGAATTCTGGGAAGTGTTCTTGAGAAAATAAAAGAAAACTCACAAAATTAACAATTTCTTGAACCAATTATTGCAATTATTTTTAATATCTTTTCCGACTTGTAAGTAGGGCTAATAATACGTTGAATGTATATCTTACAGAGGGTTAAGCTCTTTAACAATTGAGTGCTCTTGGTATGACACGAAATTGTATCTGAATGTGAGGCTCCGATTTTGGAAATCTGTAGAGTGTTGAATATGGTTAATTTTCTATCAATCAGAGGTCTATTCAGACCCGGAACGGTAGAAACTGTTAGTTTTTAACCTATGGGACAAAAATATGTCTAAGAAGTATTCTTTTTTGATAGAACCATGTTAAAAAGAAGAACGTAAACAGCGAATAAACTCTGAATAAAACAATGACACAAGAATTGTAAATCTGAATGTACCGTAGTTGAGGGTGACCCGAAAGATCCCTTTTCGATAGCTACTACACCAAGGTGTAGGGGAGGACGCAACTCCTTTCCCTGGATTGCTCCATTTTACCCTTGATCCTTACCTTATAAAGCTGAGTATTAAACCAGGTAGCATCAAGTACCATTTTTTGAATCTTTGGTATGACTCGACCTGGAATTGAACCCAGGTCTCCCCGGCCATTGGCGAATACTCTGGCATAAAATAACCCAAAATGCGTTGACATAACGTTAAAATAATCAATCGATCAATATCTGTTAAATTCTTATCGTGGAGTTCTTTATTTTTAATTTATCCCATATAATTATATCATAAATTCTATTGATTGGTAGGGGGCACATCATTGAGCTTGCTCAACGCTGAAAACGTTCTTTAATTAAGTATATATCCTTTCAATATTACAGAATGGATTTGGAAACATTAATATTTTTCCTAATTTGTCGAACAGCACTTATTATTTTCAAAACCCTTCTTAACAGTT
>OY757911.1:45390478-45420478 GCA_963585895.1 Sepioteuthis lessoniana | reverse complement strand
TCTAATTCCCTAATGTTCTTTTCTATCAACTATTTTGACTTCTTCCCATAAGGGCAAATGGTTTCTCATTTCCCTCCTATTATGACCCGTCATACCCAACTTTTCAATTTCACGACATACTTGACTTTTAAACATATAACTTTCTTTTATTAGTTGTTCGGTTGAACAGAACTTTTCATTTAAACATTAATGTTTCTATTTGAACTGAATGAAAGTTTTTACCTCGAAATTCTTTTAAATCAAACTTTGAGTTAACAAAGAAAAATTACTTTGCACTTGAAGTAATTAATATTCACCTTAGTTACTTGTTTGAATGGTTGGTTGGTTGCCTTTTACGGCATACTAATTTTTATAGTTTATTTAAGCCAACAGTCATATTGATGCTCCTATATGAAGGCACTACATGGACACTAAGTAAACGTATGGAGTAAAAGCTTGGCATCAATTACACAAGAATGCTGCGAGTAGTATTGTACAATCCTGGAGGCTATACCCCACAAAACAGCATATATACGACAATCTACCATTCATCACGAAAACTATCCAAGTTAGATAAACAAAACATGCGGGACACTGCTGGAGAAGTAAGGACAAACCCACAAGTGACATACTCCAGTGGACCCCTTAACATGGACGGGCAAAGGCAAGATGACCAGCTAGTACCTATATAAAACCGCTCTGTGCCGTCCCAGGAGTAATGGACGATAGAGACGGGTGGCGAGAGATGGTCAGGGAGATCTGTGCTGGCAGCGTGATATTGATAATGATCAAGCTAAATCATATTTATAAATATGTACCAAATATATATCATTTATAAACGAATCGTTAAAAAAATAACAATTTTTAAACGAGCCAGGCCTCATTTATCTGTGCACACATTTAAATAGTTTCAAGAATAGCTAACACAAAGAATTTTATTTGCACGCAATTAAATGGTTTCAAGAATTGTTATTTAACACTTTTGATTCTTTTCAACATTGTTCGTTCGTTTACACACAATAAATGGTTCCAATTATTGCTATATAATACTAATAATTCAATCTAGCTGTCATTTGTTTGCACACAGTAAAATAATTTCAATTATAGTCAATAATGAAATTGTAATATTTGACAAATAGTTGGAACCCTTACAGGTATTACCACACCAAGTCAGAGTGAACCAGGGAGTAATGGTAATGAAGGTTTATTCCACATTCTCCAAATCTCGAGGACTGGAGACTCACGATCAGATGTTTTAGTGTCAAATCCAGGACAACCGTTGAGGGTGTCTTATACCCCGACAGAGACAGTCAGCGTAATTTTCGACCCCCGGTGACTGCGCTTGTAACATGAACAGTCCTGAAAGAAAGCATTTGAGTTCATTTACTAAAAAAAACCCCAAAAAACAATGACATAACAATAACTAAACAAAATAGCAAATATCATTCTTTCTTCATAGTCTTAAAATTTGAATGAAATTGAGTTCTCTTTCATTTTTTTATTTTTATTTTTTGTCTTGTGTTTTCCCAATCCAAATCAGTGACATCATTCTAACAGAACTTGTACTTACATTGTAAATATACTTCCACATAATACTTTTTTCTTAAACGGTGGACTACAGACCTGACCTTATTTCTCATATTTTTCTTTATATTATTATTGAAAAAGAAAGTAAGTTGCCCGTCCTATAGTAGGGATTTTATTGTTATTGACTATGGTGATTTTGATGTAGAGCAGTGTAGTTACGCGATATGGTAGCTGCAAATCATAAAGAGAATAGAAGGCTAACTTCCTAGGAAAGACAGGGAGAGAAGAAAAAGATAATAATGAAAAAAAAAGCGGAACGGCCAGCTGACCACGGAGGAGTTAGGCCAACACAATCGTTGTAGGTCAACAGAGCATGTGTGAATGAAGACTGTAATTAAAAGAGGCTAGAAAGAAAAAAAGGTTATAAATCTTCTGTGCAGGCGTGAAACCAACAGAAACGGATATGTCCTCTCTCCGACACCAAGCGGAAGTAAGGGAGCGACTTGGATTTGAAAGTTAATTTCTCGGAGACGGAAGAAGGTAAAAACGGCAGTCGAACACCGGCCACGAAGATGTATTGATAGAGGAAAATGATGTCCCCCATTTTGTGGTGAGCTCCGAAAAACGGTTCTCTCACCAGATGCGCAGCTGTGAAGACGAAACCAGCGTTAGTACGTTAGAACTCCAACAGAAAACCAGAAACAAATTTAAATGTAGGTGTCTTCTCTCTTTTTACTTATAACATGTTTTTATTTGTACAGCTAATGCAGATGACTCAGTTTTCATACTCTACTTCTTTCTCCCGGTGACTACTTGAAAAGTTTAGTAGCAAATATACTTTTGCTTTTTGAACTGAGGCTGAGTTTTGTATGTTCTTCAACTTTTCGTGTAACGGCAAGGTTACAACTGTACTTTTGGTGGGTAAAGGTACAAACTCCTATTTGGTGGAGTAACATTACTAATGTCTATTGATACAGTAACACTATAAAGCCATATGTTTACATTATAAAGTGATAATTTGAATCCCGACACAAACAAAAATGTTTGCGTGAAGAACGTGATTAACATCGTGTCACTCTTGAAAAGTTTTGTTTTTTAATCGAATCCTTCTTTAATACAAAGAGACATATTGTGAGAAACCAAGTTTGTATTGAGCTTAAGTTTTTTAAAGTCAACTCTGAAAGAGAATTATATTTATCATCATGCTACTTTTTACATGAAGCACGCGTGGCGCAAAGGCCATCTTCATAAAATATAGACTCGTTGAAACAAGTTCAAATCGTGACGTGACTGTTCGTTTTAATTTAACTTAATGCTTCTGGGGGAAAAAAACCTCTCTTTCCAATATCAGCAATGGAGGAATAGTTTGAAAGGCTGTATCCTTAATCCTTGGAAAGGCAGCTTGTTTAGGAAAAAGAAAACTCTAAATCCATAACCAGTGATAGCAATGCATCCATTGCAAAATAAGTATATGAATGAATAAATAAAGAAAACTCTTCTCAAGAAAACATATATGAAAACGCCTAATTAGCTTCATATCACTTTATTAGCTTTATGACTCAGTAGATACTGTGAAAAGTTTGGTTTAGTTGGGAAGTTTCAAAAATAGTTCTATTTTAAACAATCCAGTTAAGTATAAGTATAGTTTTAGTTTAGACACAGCTAAATATTAAAGCAGTTCTATGACAGACGATTCTGTTTCGCACAGTTTAAATGTCAAAAAGAGTTCTATCAAAAACAATTCAATTTTGCATTGGTCTACTGGTTCAATATCAAAAGGTTTTATTTAAAACAGTTCAGTTTTGCATAAGTATACAATTTTAATGTGAAAAACATTTCTATTTCATACAATTCACTTTAGCATAAGTACACAGTTTATTTCTATTCAACCCGATAGATAGGACCCTACAGCTGCTACAATTCCGAGGCAGAGGGAGCATGGCAATGAAGGGATGGCTCACATTCCCAAAGCTCCAGCAATACTGGAGCCTCACCATCAGATCGTTTAATATAATTTCCAGGATACTCGTCGAGGAAGTCTTACTCTTTTGAAGAAAAGCAGTCATTTTATTCTACAAACGCTGCCGACTGGGCAAAGATATTGTGAAAAGAAACAAACGCTGCTCTTGTATAAAATGTTACATAATGATTAAATGCAAACGGCTGTAATCTCCGCAGCTAACTTTATATCTATATCAACGTTTCTGTATGCTACTAACTATTTTTCTCAAACTCTCAGGTGTATTTGCCCAATAGAACAACCTTTGGCAGGTTTCAGACTTCAGTCCAAACTCTGTATTTACCCAATTCATCCTCCAGGATGTGTCACAAAGTTACTTCTAAGCGTAGTTGAACTCGTTTCAATTCAGAGTTGCGTCAGTAGCACATACTGTCCTGTTATTTATTTATAACTAGAAACCAAATCGGGGATTATTACAATGTAACCCACAGTCTGCTCCGTCCAGGGTTTTAACTAAGTGATTCCATTTCCTTCGACGAAAACCTTTACGCTAAGCGAATCTAATATAGAAAATAGGCATACGTACACAAGTGCCGTACTGTCCTGTTATTTATCTATAACTTGCGAACGAATCGGAGATTAGTACAATGTGACCCACAGTCTGCTTCATCCAGGATTTTAACTAAGTGATTCCATTTCCTTCGGCGAAAACGTTCATGCTGAGCGAATCTCACATAGAAAATTGGTATACGTACACAAGTGCCGTACTGTCCTGTTATTCATCTACAAATTGAGAACAAATCGGGGATTAGAACAATGTGACCCACAATCTGCTTCGTTCAGGGTTTTAACTAAACGATTCTATTTCCTTCGACGAAAACCTTTATGCAAAGCGAATCTAATATAAAAAATTGCTATACGTACACGAATGCCATACAGATCATACATATACCTATGCAGCGTTTATATGAAATGATATTTTCTGTTTTTATAGTTTTTTTTTTCTGTAGTATTTCCAAACAATACACTTCTATGATATCAAGTATTTCTATCAAATACGCCTAATTATCACACAGTTGTAGAGTTTTCGAATATTCTCCTCTAATATCAGTATGGTTTCAACAAATAAATTTATTAATAGTCTTTTTTGTTACTGTAATATGGTTTGATTTCACAGGTAATAATTCTATCAGGCAATTCTAACTTGAAGAAAACCTTATTCATATAAATATTTTAGAGTTATATTATATCAAGTATGCCTATCTTATACAAATAATTTTTATACAGTCCTGTTGCACGCATAGACAAGACACCTTTAGGATCAAAGTGGAATTCGGAATAATGGTAATTAAGTTGTATTCTACACACAAAAACACACATTTTTGGTTGTGGGGGGATACATCTACAAAGTGTTCAGCCAGCGTATTCTAAGTCACTCCAACAGAGGATTACATTGAAAGAGTTAGGCTAAAAAAATCATGTTTGCACACACACACACACACACACACACACACATACACACATAAGCACACACACACACATATATATATATATATATATATATATATATATATATATATATATATATATCAAGATAATTGATGACAAAGAATATAAATGAAAAAAAAACTTAGTGGTCCAAAAAAGAACCTTTCTTCGGTCACATATCGTCAGAGAAACTCTTTGATAGTAAGCAGTAACAAGGAATAAATCAAGGTAGTTGATGACTAAGGAAATAAAAAAAGATAAAACTTAAGAGGGGAAATCGTATATATATAAAACCCAAACCTAAGAGGTATTACTTATATTCTTACATTATAGTTTAATCTTATATATTTAATTATATATATATATATATATATATGATTTGAGTGACAATGGAGTCGATATCCCGTACAAACTATTATCGACGCAGAATACGCTGATGACATAATGCTTCTGGCAAAAATACCCACCCAAGCCGATTCCCTGTTGTATGGTCTGGAGCAGGCAGCAGGTGGCATAGACTTCCATGTGTTTTAATCAAAGTGGAGATATTCCCACAGTAAATGATGGTTCACTTAATCTAGTGGCAAGTTCACATATCTCCGAAGTAGCGTCTAATCAACCAAAAATGACATCAAAACGCGACTAGCGAAGGCATGGACAGCAATCGATAAGTTATCGTTCATATAGAAGTCAGATAAAATAAAATATAATTTTTCAACGCAGTGCTCGCGTCAATCCTACTATAGGGTTGCACCATATGGATGCTGTCAAAACTTATAGAGAAAACACTTTGACAGCAATTACACATGAATGCTACGGGATATATTGAACTGGAAGCCACATCCAACAAAACAGAATTATCAATATGGTATTTTTTTTCTTGAAAAAGTCAGGGTTGTTTGTGTGTATGTGTGCTTCAGTTTGTGTGTTGTTGAATGTTAGAATGTTTGTGTATATTCTGCTGTTCATGCGTATGTACACACGTCTGCTTACGTTTGTGCAGGCTTGCATCTTTACATATTTGCAGATATTTCTGCTGTCTGTTGATGGGAAGGGGTGATATGAAGGGAGAGAGTGTGAGAAGTTATGAGTGGTTGAGGGATAGGAAATGGATCGTTGGAATCAAAATTTCTTTTTCTTTCTGACTTTATGGTAGCTCAAGGTTTATTTTGATATGAACATGAAATGTCTGTTTTGTGGGAATTTTGTTGAATGATGATGATTAAAATTAAAATAATCATCCCGTTATTTTCATGATTCATTTATCTATTTTTATTTTTGTATGTTGTATTTTATTTAAGGGCAGGTAATATAAATGATAGGTTTTCTGCTACCAATATATATACAGTGTATCACAAAAGTGAGTACACCCCTCATATTTCTGCAGATATTTAAGTATATCTCTTCATGGGACAACACTGACAAAATGACACTTTGACAGAATGAAAAGTAGTCTGTGTGCAGCTTTTATAACAGAGTTAATTTATTTTCACCTCAAAATAACTCAAAATATAACCATTAAAATCTAAACCCCTGCCAACAAAAGTGAGTACACTCCTAAGAAACTACACCCCAAAATGTCCAAATTGAGTAGTGTTTGTCATTCTCCCTCCAAAATGTCATGTGACTCATTAGTGTTACAAAGCCCAGGTGTTACTAGGTCCATGTGCATAGGGGGCAGGTGTGTTCAAATTTGTAGTGCAGCTCTCACACTCTCTCATACTGGTCACTGAAAGTTCCAATATGGCACCACATGGCAAAGAACTCTCTGACGATCTTAAAATACGCGTTGTTTTGCTACCTGAAGATGGTCAAGGCTAAAAGAAGATTGCCACACCCTGAAACTGAGCTGCAGCACAGTGACTAAGATCATCCGGCATTTTAAAAGAGCGGAGTTCACTCAGAACAGGTCTCGAGTAGGTCGTCCAAAGAAGCTGAGGCGCATGTGCTGAGTGTCACATCCAAATGCTTTCTTTGAAAGATTGGCGTAGGCGTCCTGTCAGCATTGCTGCAGAGATTGAAGAGGTTGGGGGTTAGCCTGTTAGTGCTCAGACCATTCGCCGCACTCTACATCAAATTGGTGTGCATGCTTTAACCCCAGGAGGAAGCCTCTTCTGAAGACGATACACAAGAAAGCCTCCAAACAGTTTGCTAAAGACGTGTCAACAAAGCACATGGATTACTGGAACTATGTCCTATGGTCTGATGAGATGAAGATTAATTTGTTTGGTTCTGATGGCTTAAAGCTTGTGTGGTGGCGACCAGGTGAGGAGTACAAAGATAAGTGTGTCATGCCTACAGTCAAGCATGGTGGTGGGAATGTCATGGTCTAAGGTTGCATGAGTGGTGCAGGTGTTGGAGAGTTATATTTCATTGAGGGAAACATGAACTCCAACATGTACTGTAAAATACTGCAGCAGAGCATGATTCCCTCCTTCCAGAAACTGGGTCGCAGGGCAGTGTTCCAGCATGAAAATGATTCCAAACACACCTCCAAGACGATCATTGCTTTACTGAAGAGGCTTAGGGTAAAGCTGGCTAAGCATGTGTCCTGACTTGAGCCCGATAGAACATCTTTGGGGATCGTCAAATAGAATGAGGAGGTGGGCAAAGTCTCAAATATCTGCCAGCTCCGCGACGTCGTCATGGAGGGGTGGAAAAGCATTCCAGTGGCTACCTGTGAAGCTCTGGTATATCCCATGCCCAGGAGAGTAAAGACAATTCTGGATATGATGGTGGGCACACAAAATATTGACAATTGACATGGTAGTTGTTAATATTGACAACTTTTCCTAAGGGGTGTACTCACTTTTGTTGGCAGGGGTTTAGCTTTTAATGGTTATATTTTGAGTTATTTGTGGGGAAAATAAATTACCTCTGTTATAAAAGCTGCATATTGACTACTTTACATTGTGTCAAAGTGTCATTTTGTCAGTGTTGTCCTATGAAGAGATATACTTAAAAATCACCAGAAGTATATTTATATATATATATATATATGTATATATATATATATATATATATATATATATATATATATATATATATAAATATAAATATATATATATATATATATATATATATATATATATTATCGTGATCATTCTTCTAAAGAAACTGTTGCTAACGTTTCTTCACTCACTAGACATATTTTGACAAATGACCAGGAACATATTTTTGAATTCTGCTTCTTCCATCCCTTTTGCTTTGCTTTTCATTGATCAATAGTTGATTAGGATTTTAACAAACCTGTGGTCACGGATTATCAGTGACGGAAGAATATCTTATTCTGATTTGTTCGCTTATGCGTGTTACAATGTTATTCTTTTCTTTTATCTGTATATATGTTCTAACCCTTTAATTTTCAGCGTTTGTTTTGAATCTAGTTCCACACTTTCTCTTCCGATTTCTTTAAAGTTCTTAAGTTCTATTTCATAAATATGTTGCCAGCATTTCCTCAGATATATTTCTTTACACGTGCCACAGCTTATAAACAAATGTGCGTCTTGACCTCTAATTTTTGATGTCACTCTTCAGACATTTATAGTGTCGTGTCTCAATGAGTTAGAACTCACAACGTCCCCGATTTTAGGAATACCTTTTATTATTCAGTACTCAAAATCAATGTTGATGTTTCTTCGCAAACTTTTATCATAACATGGCCAACCTACTAACTCAAATTTATTTTTAAACTTTTCTCCAAGTGAAGGATATAAAAAGATAAATATTTTTGCATTAATAAACAATTAAAAATACAAAAAAATAAATGAATAAATTCATAAATAAATAAATGAATAAACAAAGAAATAAAGAAAGAAAGAAAGAAAGAAAGGAAGAACGACCTGATTTTTTTCTACTTTTGTTACTTGAAGAAAATTGAAAATGTTTTTAAAGTACATTTTCCTTCCGTTTTCTTCTTTCTCTTCATCTCTTCTTAAAATAAGTTTCTATTTTTTAGCTAATCGATTTTAAAGTGCATACACTTCTTTTCGCCAATTTTTATGTGAATTGTACTCTTACAAATGGTTCCTAACTAAATAAATTCTAAATAAATATCGTCTTCGGAATTTAAATTCGTTTTGCCAATCTAAGCAATGCTAATTTTTCTAAAGATTAAATTATGGTCAATATTTTATAAATTCATTGGCCCCAGGGGCGCACTTCCACTTTTTTTCTAATCATCTAATTGAAACTCACAGACAAATTAACGCTTTAAAATGTTACGTGAAATAAAAGGAAAATAAATATAATATTTTTTCAGAAAATGTTTTCAGTTGTTGATTTTTTTAAAGTATCAACTTAAAAATTAACATGACTTTAGAAAAAAAATGTGAAAGTGAAATAATCGATAAATTAGATGTAACAATGGTGTCTGGTTTGGCTCAAACATAAATATTTCTAGCGCTGATATTTTCTGAGTTGATATTTTGGGGTTGATATTTGTGCTGATTTTTCTTGAACAGATATTTTTTGCGGATATGTTATATGCTATTTTTTGTATTGATATTTCAACATGATTTCTTGTGTAGATATTTCTGAAGTTGATATTTCTTGAGCAGGCACTTTTTTGCTTTGATATAACTTCAGCAAACATTTCTTGAGTTGATAATTCTGAAGTTGATATGGTATTTCTTGTGTTAATAATAAGTTGATAGTTATTGTGTTAATATTTCTTGCGATGCCTTGTTCAGATATTTTGAATGAGTCATTGCTCAACCTTGGACTGCAACCAGTCCATGTGCTCAGCCACATTATATTCAAACTATTGAAGCTCTCATATAGATAAAGGTTGAAAATGTAGCCAGACTTTGTTTTGTCAGCTAGAATTAAATTTAAAGTTCTTTACAGGCATGTAAAATTGTAACTATGACCAAAACATTGAAGAGATTTGATGAGATTTTCTAGGCGAAGAAATTTAACCATCGTATATAACATAGAAAATTTTTGGAGTTAAAAAATACGACTGACCTGAACTAAGATTATGTACAGCACTAAAATACCTACATGAATTAAACACTCTGCTCAGAGCTCATTTGCACGGATGATTAGACTGAGAATGTCTTGCATAAATTTAGAAACTGAAACATTCGTCATCGGAGTACACAAAACAGAATCAAAAAACTAAACTGATACTTAATGAGGCTGGGGAATTATACAATCATTTCAACTGCTAAAAGTATTTTCTCAAAATGTTTAATTTAAAAAATGTACTTGAATACGGAAAATGTTGCTAGGATTGTAATCAAGCTTTCATAAATATCTTAAATTTCTGCATTAAATTACCTATAAGTAATTGATATGCATTTAAGCAAATAAAACAACCAAAGTCATCTCAATGAAGATGGTGGGCTTAGCATAACAGTTAGCATGGAAAGAAATGGAATCAAAGAATTAACGTGTCTGCTTTCGTTTTACTTCGCGTTAATATCCTTAGCAAAAGCACGCATCCATCTCTTTTCTCTACTATGACTGCATGTTTGGACAAAAGTGTACTCGTCCCAAAATTAAACTTATCTCTACAAAATTCTTATACATATACTCTATACCGATGATTAAACGCAGTTTCTTCCAGGCAGCGGTCGTATCGATACTGCTGTATGGATGCACAGCTTGGACGCTAACTAAACGGCTGGAGAAGCTAGACGGCAATTACACAAGAATGCTGCGAGCAATATTGAACAAGTCCTGGTGGCAACATCCCACAAAGCATCAACTATACGGCCACCTGTCTCCCATCACGAAAACTATTCAAGTTAGACGAACCAGACATGCAGGACATTGCTGGAGAAGCAGGGACGAGCTCATAAGTGATGTACACCAATGGAAACCCCACATATGGCCAAGCAAAAGCCGGAAGATCAGCTCGAACATGCATACAGCAGCTATGTGAGGATACGGGATGTAGAGAGGCGATGAATGATTGGGAGAAGTGTTGAGAGTGGGTCAGGGATATACGTGCTAGCGGAACGACATGATGATGAATGATGATGATATAATGGATAAAAATATTTCGTCATGCACCGTCATATGAAAAAAAGCCTCAAACGAAAACAAATGGCTTACCCAACGGAAGATTACCACTACATTTTGGTAAATCGATGTCTCTATATTATCAACTAATTTAGCGTATATATTTACCCAAATATTCCGTATGAGCAGACTATTACACAAGGCTAATTTTTAAGCAAATTTTAAATGTTTTAAATTCAGAATTGTTTTCCTTCTTGATCGGTTACCATAACAAGGTTAAAAAGGCGAGTCTACCTTACTGTTTACTCATAAGAAGTAGATTTATTGAATTTGTACCTTTCCCAAACATATTAGAACACTGAGAAAAGCAAAACGCCACGTCAAGTATCAGAACTCAGTTCACCGTATCCATTAGCTGCATCCATAATCATTACACCATGAGCGCCTCTAAATAATTCAATACACTAACATCTCTCTCCATTAATCTCCCATGGGAGCTCATGCATATATTTATGTTCGTATAATAAAAAGGGAATGTGTAAATCACAGGCTTATGGCCATTTATTTAAAAGAAAGAATAAAAATGTTTTAGTTCAAAGTTCAAAATGTTTATTGAAATGTATTTTATTCCCCCACCAGCCGAGTGAGTTAATTTTCATTTCAACAAATATATATACGGGATTAAATCCTTATTAGACATTTTAGAAAATATCGACATCCTAGTGATACTTACTTGTCTGCGAGGCTTAAAATACACTAAAAATGTGAATCCTAACTTTGATTCTAAACTGCATCTGACACTGAATCTCCAGTTCTGAAGATCTGTAAAGTTTGGAATACTCCTTTGTTGATATGACTCCCAGGTCAACTCTTTGCCTGAGTATTAATACCTGTTAAGGTCACAACTATGTATAAATATTTTGAATTAGATAATGATAATTCAATCAAAATTAGTGTGAACAAAACATAAGAATTAGATTATAATATCTTAAACCATGTAATTTATCCACAAAGTTGTTTGTTTTCATGTTGTCATCTAACACAATTACTTTGATTTGCTTTCGACGTGACAGACTAGGAATCTTTATTACGAACCAAACTACGGAATATCATGAAAGTCCTGTCAGTAGAGCTTAGAATATTCAAACTGTATCTCTTGCAAAGAGGTGAAACTCCACCTAAAAATAAAGAAAACATAAACAATACTTCAAATATCTATGCAGGTGCATTAATAAAAAGATATTTGAAACATTTGTTTGTATATTTATACAATAGATAGATAGATAGATAGATAGATAGATAGGTTTCGAATATGCATTACTACGGAGAAAAAAACCCAACCCCACTGTCGCATTGCACACCTCATGATAGCATCTAATTTTGCTTTATTTTTATATGTTTACACAACAACGTTTTAAAACTAAACAAAGGATTATTATTAGTACAGACTGAAACGATAAAATTGTCGCCCTAGAAAAGACGACATCGTTTCAATTCCGTTTAATGAAAACCGGTTTTCTTTTTTTGTTGCAGACCATCTACTAGTTGGCCTGCTGTTTACCAATCCAAAAAGTGATGGGAGCTTTCTATCATGTCTGAAAGTGATACAATGTTCAACGAGCGAGATCGGAGATGCGCCGCTATACAACTCATGTCTCTACCGATCCAAGTTATGACAACAGGACCATTGCCAGAACCCTCAAAATGCAAATCTGGATTGCCACGAGTAACAGGGACGTGCCCAGGGTGATGAAAACAAAATTTCCGGCAACGGTTATGGTCTTTGGTGTGGTTTCAAATGAGGGCCACATCATGCCACCTCACATCTTCGAAGTCGGCTTGAAAGTCAACACCAAAGTGTACCTGGAGGTACTGAAGAGTGTAGTGATCACCTGGTGCAATCAGATGGCCGGTGGCAGACCATGAGTGTGGCAACAGTGCCGGCCCACAAGTTCAAAGAGATCCAGGCTTGGCTTCAGAAGGAGTGCTACGACTCTGTACCCTTCTCTCACTGGCCCCCATCCTCCTCCGATCTGATCCCACTGGACTACTTCTTTTCGTCATACGTCGAGAACATCACCAACATGACCTCCTACAACACCAAAGCCAGCCTGATCGCCGCCATCCGCCGAGTATTCGCCGAGCTCCCGCCGGCGCTTGTAGAAAAGGCATGCTCCCAGTTCCGGATCCGTATCGAGGCGGTGATTGAGGCTGAAAGCGGCTACATTGAATAGATGTCAGCTCTACTACATATTCAAGTTACCTGAATTGATATTTTTCAATAAAAGTTTTAAAATAAAGCTGTAGTGTTGTTTTCTTTAGGACGACAATTTCATCGTTTCACCCTGTAGTACTTACTTGAAACTATATTACTACATTTAAATTATTGAAGTTAGATTGGAAAACTCTGAAAACAGGTTATAATTTTAAGTATGTATAGTTTCTTGAAAACACGTAATTATGAAGAAGATATTCCTATAGATAAAACTATTTTGGTATACAAATTAGTGCAAAATCTGCTTACAAACAAAAAACAAGTATAATTTAAAAGATACAATCGAACATTGAAAATATATTTATTACTTTTATACTGTTGCATTTTTACAAATTTTATCTTTAGATGGCCTTCAGGAGATAATATGCAATCAAACAAGTAAACCAAACTAATTAGCATCAATATTCATTAAGATAACACGCGTTTATCTAATTAGTCCCTTGTTACATAGAACTTACTTGGACGATCACCGAGTGTCTAGCATTAATCTCTTCACTTCCTTCCCCTATCATGAAGGTGTATGTGCGTCTCTTCTCGTCCGCCATCTTGTTCCTGCTGCGTAGGTTTTTGTTTGTCACTCTTTGAGACCCAAACTGTTGTTCTCAGTTCTTTTGTTTTGCGATGAAGAACAATTCAGACACATTTTTATGTTAGCCTATATTACTGTATTTTTTTTTTTTTTTTTGTAACAAATCTTTAACAATCCCTTAAGAAATTTTGGAACATGGAGGAAATCTCAACAGCTCTCGTCCAGTTATTTTTCTAACTGACAATATCTTTTCTTCTTTTCCCTACATTTTAGTATCATATGATCACGTGAACCTCAGGCATCCAATGAAAGTCAAACGTTCTGACGATTTCGGAGAGTCAACACATCACACGAACTAGTTGACATCCAACGGTCTTTTGCAGACCGTTTCGAAGAAACTACCACTCATGCCAATAATAGAATAGACCAGTTTATTATTTGACACAATCAGGTGAAATTGTGCCATTAATGCATATAGAATATATGAATGATAATTCATTCATAATTTTAACCGTATTAAAAAGAAACGAAGCAAGGAAGGTTTCCTTTATGCTTCATTTTTCAAAAAAAGTGTAGAGTTAATTAAATATTAGGTTGGTATCGTCGTGGAGTAGTGGCTGAAGTGCTGAACTGCGGTCACAAAATAAAAGAATTCGACCTCCAGTGTCACTATAATATTCACTTTTGGACATCTAAACTTCGTAAAGGTATGGAATCATTTACTTCCCCTGCAACAGTTAAAATAGTATCATTGCTGTTCTGCTACCAGACTGGCTTTCGAATTAAATAACCAATGATAGTTGATATGCCATTAGACTTAGAAACATACCCGAACTTAACCAATTATTCAATATCAAATCAATCACCGACTTTTCATTAAATATTCATGTAGTTACTTTATGAATGTTTTTCTCAGATTAATGGAAAAAATCTAATTTATATAATAAAAATCAAGGATCGAATGAAAGAAAATAAAATTAGATTTGCATAAGTTTGATCACAGATTTCCTATTTTGGTAATTATTCTCGATATGCAAGTTTTAAATAAATATAACGTTATTTAAAGTCTTTATATTACTAAGCTCATTATATATATATATATATATATATATATATATATGATGGTCCTTCACTAGATTTCTGGCTCTTTTACTTGGTTATCATTCTCTCTCGTTCTATCTCTCTCTCCCTCTCTCCCCTCTGCCCATCTGTCTGTCTGTCTGTCTATATCTCTCTCTCTCTCTATATATATATATATATATATATATATAATTTAAATAAAATTAATTTACACATTTCTAATATCGTGGCCAAAACCTTCGTGCTTTTTAAAAGCAAATACTGAAAAGGAGCAAGATAACGTAAAACACACAGAGAAAATAAAATAAATGCTATTTAACGATGCATGGAGTATTTAGTTTACGAAGATTGTGAAGTAATCACTGATGTTTATGGTGCTCAGCTTTACTGACATTTGAGCACTTGAATTTTTCCATTATAAAAGCTTTTCTTTTGCTTATTGCTTTTCTTTTTAGTGCCTTATATATATATATATATATATATATATATATATATATATATATATATATATATATATATATATATATTGGATGATGATAATGATGAGAGAGGAAGATAGGGAAGAACTCTGAAGAATATAGGAATGGAAATTAAAAAAAATGAGAGAAGAGAATGAACTGAATGCGATACAAAGGTATTTCACGATATAAAAAAAAGATATATTGTTAAGATTTTAAAATTGTACTGGCTGATACAACACCCTTCTCAATCAATTCAAATAACTGTATTTTTTACATCTTCAAAAGTCAAATAAACTTTATTTAATTTACAAGACTTGAAATAACATGTATACCTTTCATATGACGTGGCCTGTGTGCTATATTTAAACAGAGGTAAGTTCGGTAACGGACCCCACCAACCAAGTTCAAATAATAGAAGAAGGGTTTTGCATTCCCATTTGCACTAAATCTCTTAGAAAACGCAAGAATCCATACAAGCTACGAGTAAATAGCACAACAGCAATGATTCTGCGTGGTGTAATGGTTAAAGTGTTGGACTACAGCGTCGAGGTAAGCGAGTTCGAACTCCAGTCGCGCAACTATGTTCCCTTTCAGACCCATTTGAAAGGTATGCGCTAACTTATTCACCCAGCTATGGGTTAAATAGCATCACTGCTGTTCTTCTACAAGAATGGCTTTGGCACTGATGAACTAAGTTTAGCATGTCATTAAAACAAAGAAGCCAAACCACAATATAAGTGTAAGCTAGACGCATTAGCTTATGTATGACAACCGCTCTATATGAAAGAAGACTCTGAATTCTAATCAGCAGTACTCCTCTGACCTTGTTTTGCATCCTACTTGCATTGGAAAGATCAGGTAAATGCATTGTTTTTGTTTGCACGCAGAGATATATTTCCTTGTATTTTAACTTCAATAGTTCTGGTTCTATGTACTTATACACCAATAGTCCTTGTTACATGTATTTTAGCACCAATAATTCAATTCAATTCTATATATATATATATATATATATATGTGTGTGTGTGTGTGTGTGTGTGTGTGTGTGTGTGGTTATAGCAACGTTGCAATTGTTCTAAATACTGGAGGCACCACATGTCAATCAGCTACCCTTTAGCTTATACTATTTTCTGAAAATACATACAATTCCAACTTCACAAAAAGCAAAATCAAACAAATTAATGTAAAACGAGATACCTATTTTAGAACTGTGATGAACCTATTTATCTGCTTATAGAATATCCATGCTGTAAGTTTTGGTAATTCATCATCATCATTTTCATCTCCAAGAGTTACCCGTAGCATGGGTTGCTTTCACTGACTCTCCGTTTTGGGCTCTGTCTTTCTCTCGCAATTCTTCACTTTTTGGTGGTGGACTGCGACATAGTAGTAAATGATTTCCAACCGATGTCACGCTATTAGGTTCACTTCCGTGCTAATATCTTTAGAAATGATATGAAACCATCCCTTGCTGTGGGTCAAATAATACCACTACTATCATATAAAATGATTGTTTTGGCATTAAATTACCCACGAAGATTGATACACTATTAAAAATACAAACCGAAATCTTCTTTACTGTTCATCGTTCTTGTTAAATCTTCTTGAAGGCCAACATGATTCACACAGTGTTAATAAATGTATGTTTTTGCTGCGTGGTTAAAACTAGCGTGTCCATGTATCGGGGTCCATTGGAAAACGTCGTTCATAAATCCATCCATACTTCTCAAGCATTACCCAGCAATAGTTGCTCGACTTACTTAGATGATGTTACATAACCACTGTATATATGATTTTATAATAACATTAAAAACAAATTCGAGACGTACATATTTTAGACGATGCCGAATACAGATTAACAATGCTATTTTCATGGTTATTCGCAATAATTTCATGTGTGCAAGATTATTTTATTCTTTAAAATGTATGATTTATTCAGAAAGCAGCGGCAGTGATCCCTTACACATGTGTTCATCGATTTTAAAACTTTAAATGACAGCTGAGACTTCAGTCTTGCAAAGACAATTAAACAAAAATAATCTATCTTCACGAATTACTTATAATAAAGATTGATATTAAAAACACTGTGGCTCATTAAAAAAAAAGGAAAGGCGCTTAAAAATCTCTACGATGACCATCGATCAAAGTAAGAACCACTAAAAATAAATTATCAATGTTCTTAAATTTAATCTTTATTACTTTCCTTCCGCAGAGTATCTTTGTAATACTTTTCAAAATTATTTAGTCGAATCCATCCGGCTGGTCCTGTACAATACACCGACAGTATCTCTGTAGAGGGGTAAGACCACAACCACAACGATTGTCATGGATATGACTCAAAACAATCTGACGAGGAGGCTCCAGTCCTGAATGGCCCCCGTCGGCTAGGGTTTCAGAATACGCCGACTGCATCTCTGCAGAGAAGTAAAACTCCCTCAACGAGTGTCCTGGATATAAGGCTAAACAATTTGATGGTGAGTTTCTAGTAATGCAAGAGATTTGGGGAAAAAGGAGTACCCCTTTATTGACATGGCTCCCACGTCCATTCCGGCCTTTTGAAGCCATCTGCACAGGCAAGATGTGACACAAGATCAATCTTTAAGCGGAGTTTAACAGGTTTGAATACAGTTTTCCTTCTCTAAGACGAGTTGGTATACGAAGGTTGAAGAGCTCAGTCTACCCCACAATTTATCCAATATACATACCACCAATGGGAATAGTTGGATTCATACTTTTCCGAAGAGTATTAGAGCTATGTGCAATGCTGCCAACCTCGTCCAAGATTTGAAATCGTGTCGGCGTTCCCATTTCCAGTGAAGATAACCATTACACCATGAGCTTACTTTGTATGCTCATATTTATTTTTGTGTACGGTTGTTGCATTTTTAGGGGTGTATTTTTTCCCACTTCCGATTAAATAAGAGTAATCTATTTGACAGATTTATTCGAAGCATAGACGGGACCCTGTAAGTACTACCAATTCAGATCACAGTGGATCTTGGAGTAATGTTAATAAACTGGTACGCTGCAAATTCCGGATCTCCAGACGGGAACCGCAGCAATAAATGTAGTTTAGGCTAAAAACCAAAACACTCCTTCTTATGTTTTTTTTTATAGTCACTGTATTCTAAACCTTGCCGAAAGTACTATATACAAATCATAGTACGTGAAAATTATTTTTCTTAGAAGACTCGATATTGATTTGCTTCATCTCTTGTTCAGTTGCTCAAAAATTGTTTGCGTTTATGGCCAAATTTACTAAATCAAGTGCAACCAGTAATTTACCCTCACTCTAGGTTATTTACCCGACTATACCCTGCTTATGTGTCGGTACTCTTTTGTATAACCTTAACATCAAACTTTCTTAGAAAATAACCAACAACACAAATTTACATGCATGGTCAAGAAATTAGATAATTACGTTTAACAAATTCAAAAAGTTAGAGTTTGCACGAGTTTACCACTTGAGGTTGTTTGAGGAACGACCTTCACATACCTATGTTATGTTTTGACCTTCGACCCGGCCCCAAAAAAATGCTATTCCAAGGTGATGCACCGGAAGGAAGTGACACATTCCAATGACCAGTAATCGAAAGACATCACGTGGGCGGATTAAGGCTTATAATATGGGACAAGGTGAAGGTCCCACTGTGTCAATACAGACTGATGCACCGGAAGAGAGTGACCTCTGAACTGCATGACAGTTATTTCCGCTTGATGACGATTAAACATTCGATTTCAAAGATCCAGTGGGCGATCGTGTGGGCGTTGAATTATTATTTAACTCAGTTGAGTTCGAGTCCAAGAAGAAGTTGCCAGTAGAATTCCAGACTGTTAGAGACAAGATGTGGCAGGGAAAGCCACACCCGACCAAGGGGGCCCTCGGAAACCCCGATGGAGTGGACCCCAGCATCAGGAGAACAAGAAAGACACAACGTGGCGGTCATAACAGTGGTGTCAAGATATTACAGTTTATATTCGATTTCCAGCTCCCTCTCACATGCAACCCTTAAACAACCCTTTCGAACCCTTGCAATAAAGTGAGAGGTATATATTTTTGTAAAGAAGTCTTCCTGAGTCGTTTATCCTGTGTCTGTCTTTGTCACTGCGTCCTTATTTATTGCGTCGGTATGTATCCAGCATATATATATATATTTCTGCATGAACCAGCAGATGACAATACAATACCCACGTAAAAGCGTAAAGCGAATTTACGAATTTTAATATGTATTTAAAAACTGGCTGAAATTAAACGGAGCCCGTGTATTACAGAAAATAGAAAACCCTTGTTGTCATGTTAACTCTTTAATTCAATTTAAGTTCTAGCTGCGTAAAAAAGACGTTAGATACCCAGCCGGTCGGGTTTAGAATACGCTAAGAATACGTAAGACCCACCCAACACTAACCTGGCTGTCATGGGTATAATACTAAACTGCATCTCATGGTCAGGCTCAAGTTTGAAAATCTGGGAAGTTTGGAGTAATGGCTTCATTACCATTATTCCCGGGTCAGCTTTGACCCTTAGTGGTTTTTCAGTATCTCAAAACAGATGCAACCTATTAATATAATAATGATTTATTAAGGAGACAAGGACAATTGTGGTCATTTGGAACACTTCCTATCAAAAAAGACATCATTTGAATTAGTAACATCAGATAAGTGTACTTTTTTTAATTGTTATTGTATCAGCTTTCAAGTACGTGGAAACCTTTTTTTTTAGTTTCTACTCTGTGTAATAAATCATGGTCATATAAGCGGGTTGCATCTATTTATACAGTTTTGAAAGATTTTGTATCCAAATAAGTAGTGACGGAAAATATTTTCCTCTCTTGTCCAAGGCAGTATGATCGAGTATTAATAGTTGTTATCCGATACAATTTCAAATCTGAAACAAACGAAAAAAAAATTATTATCAATAGATTTATTAGCAGTCACATAGGTTGCATGTATACTGGAACACCCTATAGCTGTTAACTTCTCATCTATAAGTTTTTTTTCAAAATTTATTCGAATTCGATAGGACCGTATACAAAAGGAAAATTCTTAAAAAACAACTCTGCGGGATGTTTAAAGTGTTGGACTGCGTTTTTTTAGCACTCGAAGTAAAATATTTCCCAAAAAGGAAGGCTCTTTGGCATGATAGCTGAACCACGACCTCGAAGTTAGTGAGTTCGAACTCTAGTTGAATTGTGTTCATTTTCGGACGAATATACTTTGGAAGGATATGAACTTCCTCTATCCTTCCAGCTCTAGGTTAAATAGTTTCATCTCCACCTCCAAAAAATATCCTTCTTACAACATCCGTTCAATAAATAGAGTTATTGCTGAAACAATAAAGCTAATATTTAAAAATCTCAAATCCGTTTCAACTTACGTCTTTCAAAAATCTGTTTACCGTCAAATTAAGAGCTAAAGTTTGACTGTATTTTCTCTGTTTATTCTGATATTATTTGAAAGATATATAATAAAAAGACATCGGTCGCAGATGATTCGAGTCCCATCTAAGTTCTGTTTGTGTTGTGTTCTCTGTGTGTGCATGTCAAGTATTAACAGCGTAAACTAACACAGGGCTTTAATTACATGTATTTAAAAAAAAATATTTCTGGACGCTTAATTCTTTAGAAATTATGAATTATACGTAAAATAAATTATATTAAAAATGACCCTGATTAACATTGACAACCTAGTTACTACTGATATATATATATATATATATATATATATATATATATATATATATATATATATATATATATATATATATATATATAAAGAAAAAGCACAAACCGGTCACATAAGGATTATAAATTTATTTCCATCCTGTTCTGATAAAATCAAAAACCACGAAAAAAATATTAACAGGACTTCTTCAGATCTTATGGATAAAATAAATCAGAATAGACACAGGAAAGAAGGGTGGGAGGGGATAGAAGAGGAGTGAAGAGTTATCTCCTCATTTAGCTCACTTCCGTTTTTTTTTATTTTATAGTAAGTTAGAATTATACGAATTAATTTTTAAAAAAGTTTATTTTTTTAAAGTTCTAATTACTTTTCGACTTAAAACTACAGATTATATACTAAATTAGGAAATTAACTTTATCCAATAACTTTACGTAATGATACAGTAATAATTATATTAAATTAGTTTCAAGATTTAATTAAATCTAACTTTTTGTTAAAATCAAATTTATTTTTGAGCCTATTAAATCAGTTACACTTTTAATGATTTGTACGTATATATGATATGTTTTTTTTTCCATTTTTGTTTTTTTCTTTTAATTTGATTTTATTTTTATTCATTTAGATTAATTCTCAATTTAATCCTATGCTTTAAAAAAAACAAAACAACATTATTTATCAAAAACACGAAACAGGATGGAAATAAATTTATTATCCTAAAGTGACCGGCTTGTGTTTTTTCTTAATGAAATTATTGTTTTGTAATGTCTGTTACACTGAGCTCTTTACCAGGAAAATTTAAATGTCTACTTTTGAATAGTTTTCTTTTCCTGATGGAATTACTCCCAACTCCGATTTAACTGGAGCAAATAATACACACACACACACACACACACACACACACACACACACACACACACACACACACACACACACACACACACACATATATATATATTTATATATATATATATATATATATATATATTATATATATATGGAGAGTGTAAAAGGTTTCGCTGTTTAATGATAATATTGTGGTGAAGGCAAAACTTCTTGAAGAAGTTAACTACAAAACCAAAGAGGACCAGTGAGCTCCACCATCAAACCTCTGTTAAGTTGTAGGTATCATTCGACGGAAAGGTGGAAGAGAATATTCTCTGAAAAAAACCCTGCTATTTTCATTAACCCAAGATATATTGCTATGCTTGTCCCTATGCTGTTGCGATGTATACCAAGAGTGTGTTATAAGTGTCATGCAAACGTCAGTCAGTATAATCCAACGACGTACAATTAAGTTATTAATAGTTTGAACTTTAATTTTAGAATTAAAACGTCTCTCATAAGTCAAGGTGTATCAGTCATCATGTATATATATATATATATATATATATATATATATATCCACATGTCCAGCTAGGTGACCTACAACAACTGGTGTCTCACGAGAACTATTGCTGTTGGTAAGGGAGAAGGTTAAACACACGTCTTGGGGATCTTTAAAAAAAAAGCCAGTCAGTTAATTACCCGCAGTGATGATATATATATATATATATATATATATATATATATATATATATATATATATATATATATATATATATATATATATGTATGTATATGTGTGTGTGTATGTGTGTGTGTGTGTGTGTATTCGTTCGTGTAACCTTAATTTTATCCCCAACAGTGTAATTCTTTTTAGGTAACGATTTACCATTTTCGACTGTCGTCCAAGACTCCAAACTAAAACCAACTTATCACTCGTCGGTCCCTAAGAGTATAAAGTATTCTATTAATGAAATAAGTGACCCTTAATGACTTTACAGACTTCTTATTTCGGTGAATGATATCTTTTGGTATTCTAGTTGATCAATAATAATTGAGGTAATAGATTTCTTTGGTTTCTTTTGAACGAAACATTTTAAGAAAGAAGCGCCTTATATAAATTTATTGTAGCAATGCAATTCGAGTTTAAGTCATAGAGAATTAATTTTTTGAAGATGGTCAGACTTATCTTAGCCAATCCGAAGTAAAGAAAACGTCTAAAAGAAAGTCGGTATGATAAAAGAAGATCATCGTTAATCCATGGATGATACATTTAAATTTGGTTTTATTCGGAATCCATGGTTGAATATATTATAAAAGGATAATGTCATTGCCAACTCGCACTCCCAGAGATCCTCAGAGCCAGCTATGTGACCGACAGCAACTGGTGTCTCACGAGGACTATTGCTGTTAGTGAGGGAGATGGTCAGACACATGACTTGGGGATCTTTAAAAAAGAAGCCAGTCATTTAATTACCGGGTGAGATACATTTGTATTTCACAAAATACAAGAAAAGCAAAAAGGAGAAAGAATTATCATTGAAGAAAACCGTAGTGAATTAGCTATGAAAACAGGATTGCGAGAATTAAAAAAAAATCTCTGATTAAAGAAAGAATGTTGAAATATTCTTGCACTAAATGATAACGAAATAACTTTAATAATATTTCATGAAGTCGTTTATTCAGATTCAAAAATAAGAGAAACATTGGGCCAAATTTCTGAAGTGCAAGATAAAAATATGACACTTCATGAATATTTTTTAGCTGTAGGCCTTTCACTGTCTTTGTTCAACTGACTTTTTGCAGCAACATCTTTTCAGATAGATATTAAAATAATGAGATAGATAGATAGAGAGAAAGAGAGAGAGGGAGAGAGTGATAGATAGGGAGATAGTGAAAAATAGGACTGGGAGATAGATTCTGAAAGAATGGGATTGATAGATAAATAGATAGATTGATAGATTAATAGATATTGAATGAATGGGGTAGATATATAGATAGCTATTAAAAGAAGTAGATAGATAGATAGATAGATAGATAGAAATAAAAAAATGAGACAGATAGAGTGATGTTAAAAGAATGAGATAGATATATAGATAGATAGATAGATATCAAACATGCTGAATTTTGAAAATGATTTGTTGAATTGCATGTTTGTTTCATTTGCTTTAAAATTAGTTTGTATACATGCCCAAAATTATTCCACTATAAACTTAGACCTGTTGAGAACCATCCAACTATAATGCGTAGGCACTCTTTCCTCTACTGACGTTCTCGTCGTAACGGTTATTGTCAATGGAAACGAAATGAACGAGGCATTTTGAATGTTACATGGAGCTAATAGCTTTAGGAAAATGTATGAATCAAGCAATTTTCCCTCCAACCGATGGATGAAATAGGACAGACTGGTTTCATTAACCTTGGTATAGCAACTAGTGTAGGAGCAATAAAACTGAATTCAAACCAATTGTATGTATTATTTCAGTCATTCCATGCGGACAGAATGTAACACGAAGTCAACTTTAAGCGGATATAAGCAGGTTTGAGTTTAGGGTTTTCCTTCTCCTTGATTGATTACTATAACAAAGTTTAAAAATCAGTCTGTCCTACTATTCGTCTATAATTAGAGTGAGAATAGCTGGATTAATGCCTTTCCCAAGGGTATTAGCACAATAGCAAATGCAAAGCCTCGTCCAGGCTAATATTTCCAGTCACCGAATCCATGTTCAACGACGATAAGCATTATGCTATAAGGACCTCAGTAATTCAAACCAGTTGTAGTCTTCTAGAGATTGATGGGGTCAGTTGGGCTTCTGAAATCCAGGACGCGGTGCATGACCAGTGTCCACATGACCAAAGCAAATTGTGTGCAACGATAGAGATATCAAGCGAGAGAGAGAGAGAGAGAGAGAGAGAGAGAGAGAGAGAGAGAGATTATAAATATCTCGAAATTATTCTATTTAAATAAGACGCCACGGTATATTAAAAATGTTTAAACTGAGGTTATTTTATGGTTGTTCAACACAGGCAACTGGAGCTCTAGAATACGTCGATTTTATTTCAGTAAGGTAAAGTCCCATCCCTAATGAATTTCCTGAAGATGACACTAAATACTTTGGAAGTGAGGTTCCAATCCAAGAGATTTCGGAAATGGGTACCACTTTATTGCCATTATTTCCAGGGACACTTTTACAGATCACACACACACACACACACATATATATATATATATATATATGAAATAACCTACTCGCTTGGTTAGCCGTTCAATCGTCTAATGAGGATCCCGTTGTTTCTTCTTGCGCCCGGCTGAGTAAGCATTTTGCAAGTCAAAAAAATAATAAAAAAACAAGGTGTTAGGAAAGAAGAAAAGAAAAAACAACGGATTCAAAACAGCAAAACATAAGAAGGAAAGGTCAGTGGCATTTATCTGGTCTGTGTGTGTATGTGTTCGGCTATCAAGAATGCCATGTGAAACTCACAACAGCTACCAAAAATGTTGACTCACACTGGTCAAACGTCCGATCTCTGGGGGCTGTGACATCCTACAGTCTTCATTGCCAACGTGGCCATTCTGACTAGCCGAGATTCTTCTCTGCCTGCGTCTTTCTCCTCATTGCGAAACTCTCCAGCTGCTAACTCATCTTCTCCGAATCTTGGACTTAACTGACCAACGTCGTTGGTCCTTGCCACCCCTATTTCCGGTTGCGGATCATCTCGAAAATTCAAACTGAACATTTCTTTGTCCATTTTTGACGCCAAGACCACCCACTATCAATTCATACGAGGGACATTCGCCAGATAATCCGACGCCGTTCAAAGATAAGAATCCGTTTGATTCTGACGGCCCCACACAACACACACAGAGACCCACACACACACACACACACACACATATATATATATATATATATATATATATATATATATGAAAGCATACCATTGGGCCATATCTAAAAATAGAGGCAACCATTAATATGATAATTCATATAGCATCAAGTCATCTTTCATCCGAGTCTTTAAAACCAATCATATCACTTCAGAAAGGTCAAACTAGATGATAAAAGCAGAAATATATTGACTTTATCCTACATTGCACATGAAAAACCACATTCTTGGGAACGTCATCGAAAGGATTTTTAGGACTCCTTCCGACAGTATCATTCACGGAACCCACATTGTCAGGACATCTTGCAGTCAGCTTCCGGACAGATCTGGGATTTTTTGCCTATTGATTGAGGTCATTTACTGACTCTCTGACATGAATTTATGTACCCAACGATAAATTTGGCCTTTCTGGAGGAAAAGTTTACTTTAACTTCCTGCAAAATTTTGCTTGCACAGTTTTGAATGATTTTTTTCTAAATAAGTTATGATGCAAAATATTTGTCCACTGTAGTCCAAGATTAATAGTTGTTATAGTATTTTTTTAAAATCTGAAGCAAAATAGAACACAACATTATTTTTTGTAGAGTTATTACATGTGTCTTATGTATATTGAGATACACTAAATTAATATGATTTTGGTTTTAAATAACCTACAAAGGTTGATACGCCATAAAACAAAAGCAAACTAACCCCTTATCATTTTAACAGTAAACATGGGTGCTACTATAAATTTAAAAAAAGAAAGATTTTTAAATCTTGTATCTTTTGGGTACCTGCACGTGTTAACTATAAATATGATCATTTTTTTTTTGTTTTTGTTTTTTACCGATCATCAAAATTACATCAGCTGTTGTTATTTTTATTGTTATCATTCCTGTTGTTACCTTTAAAACCTCATACCAAAAAGAGATTGACTGAGAAGAGTTACTGTCATGACGTGATTGTCCTATTGTCATTTACTCTTTACTTCCGCCCTAGACTTGACTACGGCACTAATTTCCGGATTGTTGGTAAAATCGATGGACGACGATGCGGAGGAGAAGGAGAAGAAGGAAAAGGGTGAAACATTTCGGGAAAAAAGTTGAATAAAGTGGTGACGATGGCGGTGGCCCATGCCGCTCTCAATGTCGGAGCAGCGTAAAAGTTTAAAAGAGTAAGATGGAAATTGTAAGGCGTCGGCGGTAGTGGTGAAGGGTTGTCTTGGAACGGCTACTCTCTTGTTCATATCACATCCTGGAGACCAAGCGCGACCGTTGTGCTTACTAAATTCTATGAGATAAATTTAACCGTACAAAAAAGAGAACAAGTAAACAGAATAAATTGAAAAAAAAGGAGAGAGAATGACGATGACTTTTTTCTACGATCAGAGGAAATCGAAGAGTATGGTCTGGCATGTGAGGCATTTTATTTTATGCTGATTTTTTTTCTTTTTCTTTTTATATTTCCTTTACATTAACAGGAATAGCCGCTAGAGAACATTAGCATCTTCGTTGTTTTGTATCATTACACGGGAGTTTAATATCTATCTATCTATCTATCCTAACACACACATGCATACAGATAAGTGGTTCTGTTATCATCTTAAACATATATATCAATCTCTCTCTCTCTCTCTCTCTCTCTCTCTCTCACGATCTCACACACATATATACATACACAATATTTATACATACTTATATATATATATATATATATATATATATATATATACCAAACTCCTCTGCTCGAACAAGATGTGATACAAGGTGAACGTTTTATATAGGAGTTTAACAAATCCGAATTCAGACTTTTCATTCTTTTAGTCCGGTTGCCAGAGCAATGCTAGAGAGACCATTCTCTCCAGCTATTCACCCATAGGATGAAGGAAAATAACTGAGTCTGAGTCTTACTTATTCTAAATGTAAAATATAAACAGCGTCATTGAGTATTTGTCATCGGGCTGATATATATATATATATATATATATATATATATATATATATATATATATATATATAAGGTGGGGCAAATTTCCCGGCGTAATAAAACTTCGAATCATTTAGAACATTAAAACATACTCACTATTCCATATATCTCTCCAACTGTTCAATAAATTTAGTAATTTTCTGCTGTTCTTCAAGGACAATCCTTACCAATCTTTTTCTCAATCGATATATCGATTCGTCCATCCATGATAAGGTATTAAAAATGTCCCGGTTCTACAAAAGGTTGGATTCATCGAAAGCCATAAATCAGACATTCTTTCATTTAACGATTCCACTGATCTATAACTTTCGTAAAAATCTTCAATATTATTTTTGGTAGGGACTTGGACTTTTCCAAATTCATTTTTATCTATCTATCTATCTATATATATATATATATCTATTTATTTATGATAAGTGTTTCAACTTTCTCCACACAATCAAAACTGAGAATAATCTAATCATGCAAAACACACATACTATTCCACTCATCGATCTCACCATTAAAAAAATAGAGCGAAAGTTTTAATTATTTCTTGATTAGGTTTTACGTTGTTTATCTATCTACTTAGCGATCTACGAAGAGGTGTTGGCCCACCCAAACTGAAAATGGTCTGGAATCATAAACCATTTATACCTCTCCCACTGTTGATTAAATTTCGTACAAAGGTAATCATAGGTCTTGAACCATTCAAAATGCACACACACACACACACACACACACACACACACACACACATATATATATATGTGTGTGTGTGTGTGTGGTGAATTCTATAAGTTTCCAGACATTTTTGTACATGCTTTTAAAATTGTCAAATTGTCAAATTTTAATTTTAGTATATTTATTTTTGTATTAAAGATTTCCTGTCTATATTTACACACATGTGCAAACAAAGACATGACTGCACATATATATGTCCATATAGCACTGTTCATATTTAAAAAAGTATTGTCTATAGTCATGTTTATTGGATGTGAAGGATGCATTTTCGAAATCATTTGTTAAATGAAAAAAGAAAAAGAAAAAGGTTCTCGTTCCGATTGTACCCAGAACACTCCTTGGAAAAGTTACCAAACCAAAATGATCCGAAATGTACAGTTTGTTAATGACAAAGTAATTTTAGATAATCAAATAAAAATATTTTGCTTATTCTAATAATTTTGAGTTGTAATTTTTGTTACTCTTTGTTTACTCATTGTTTAACGGCAACAGTTTTCTGATCATATTACTTGTTTGCTTGTCATACCCACTTATATATATATATATATATATATATATATATATATATATATATATATATATATAATTCAAATGTCTTTGGTGACACTCAAAAATGTTCATCATCCTAAATGTGTTATTTTTAATGAAACGTGTTAATCATCAGAATGGTTTTGCTTGTTTTACTAAATATATGTCTTCCTCGGCCACATTAAATACAAATTAAACAAAAAAAACCCACAAAAACTTTTAAAGCTTTTGCTTCCTTAAAATGACCCCCTTTGGTTGCTCTCATTGCTTCATATATTTTCGCTATTTTTTCCACCTAAGACTAGAGATATACTATAGATAGCTGAGTCTCGTTTTCCTGAAAGGTGAGTCGCACTTTTGGGTTGTTTAGCACTAACTTTTCCCTCTAGTTCATCCTCCACTCTTTGCCTTTAATATAACTCTGGCAGAGTTTTCTTCTATTTTGGGTCATTGTATTGGATTAGTACAAGTCCTTGACTTGTACAAGCGGTATTCCAATTGGGATCCCGTGAGGCTTCACAATGTTGCACTAATTGGTCTGATTGAATTTGTCTTTCACCTTGTGCAATTGACAACATCTACTACATTACAGGGGTTCTTCCGTGTTTTACGTTTGGTGTGACGCAGGGGGGTGCAGCTCTTTCTACAACTTTTCAGCACACATAGACCCTCTTATTTGAGCAAAAGATTATGAACTTTGATTCCTCAATCCAAAGGACTATATTCAATTGCTATATTGTCCGGTCTTTTCGTGTCTTGTCTCAGTAGAGCAATTTGAAATTGTTTTACTTGCTTAACAGAGGCTTCTTAACAAAAATTCTGCCCTATATGCCATATTCACTGAGCCATCTCCTCAGGGTGAATGTTGACACATTTTTTCACGACATTTTTTCAGTTATGCTGTGATGTTTTTAGCAGTCAACCTTCTGACACGCAACCTGGAGCCTTTAACGAAATTGGTTTGGTTTAGTTTGGTATAATGGCATATCAACCATTTAGTTTATTTAATGCCAAATCAATTTAATACTTATTGATAGTTCTATTTTAAACAGTACAGTTTAGCATCAGTATCGTTTCCGTTTACACTCGGAAAATGTAAAAGACAGTTCAATTTCAAACAATT
>OY757911.1:45342978-45385478 GCA_963585895.1 Sepioteuthis lessoniana | reverse complement strand
CTCGGATTAGCCAAAAACTACCGAGGCATAACACTTACATCCATAGCTGCCAAAATCTACAATGCCCTACTACGAAACCGCATAGAACCCAAAATCGACAACATACTTAGAAAAAACCAAAATGGCTTCCGAAGAAATAGATCTACGACCTCACAAATACTAACCATCCGCAGAATCCTTGAAGGTGTACGGGCAAAGAACCTACAAGCGACATTAATATTTGTCGACTTTACCAAGGCTTTCGACTCCATTCACAGAGGAAAGATGGAACAAATCCTACTAGCGTACGGCATACCTAAAGAAACCGTAGCGGCAATAACGATTCTCTATAGAAACACTAAAGTAAAAGTACGATCACCAGATGGAGACACAGAATACTTCGACATTGTAGCAGGAGTACTACAAGGGGACACGCTGGCTCCGCATCTCTTTATCATTTGTCTAGACTACGTACTTAGAACATCGATTGACAAAATCAAAGAGAATGGCTTCGAACTGACGAAGAAAAAAAGCAGAAGATATCCCGCAACAACAATTACCGACGCCGACTACGCCGATGACATAGCGATACTGGCAAATACACCTGACCAAGCCGAAACACTTCTGCATAGCCTGGAACGAGCAGCAGCAAGCATAGGCCTCCATGTTAATGCACACAAAACGGAATATATGTGCTATAACCAAACGGGGGACATCTCCACTCTAGAAGGAACCCCTCTTAAACTAGTAGACAAATTCACGTACCTAGGAAGCAGCGTCGAATCAACCGAAAAGGACATCGAAACGAGGTTAACGAAAGCATGGACAGCTATCAATAGGCTATCGACTATATGGAAATCAGACCTAACCGATAAAATGAAACGCAGTTTCTTCCAGGCAGCGGTCACATCGATACTGCTATATGGATGCACTACATGGACGCTAACAAAACGGCTCGAGAAGAAACTAGATGGCAATTACACAAGAATGCTGCGTGCAATCCTCAACAAGTCCTGGCAGCAACACCCAACAAGACACCAACTGTACGGCCACCTGCCCCCTATCACGAAAACTATTCAAGTTAGGCGAACCAGACATGCAGGACATTGCTGGAGAAGCAGAGATGAACTCATAAGAGATGTACTCTTATGGATCCCTACACACGGCCGCGCAAAAGCAGGACGTCCAGCACGAACGTACATTCAGCAGCTGTGTGAGGATACAGGATGTTGTCCTGAAGACCTGCCTAGGGCGATGAACGATAGGGAGGAGTGGCGAGAGAGGGTCAGGGATATCCGTGCTGCCAGCACGATATGATGATGATGAGTTATTGAAAAGAGAACCTTCGGGTCGCCCTCGACTAGGGTCGGCAATCTTACTTATTTTTTTCATTTGAAATAATATAACGATGCGCAAATTATTTGTATTAGATAGGAATACTTCCTACCACATTAATATATATTATTCATATAAATAATACTTACAAGAAACATTATTGTTTAGTAATGATAATTATTAGTAGCTTGCAAACATATAAGAGCGGGTAGATTATTTGTATTAGACAGGAATGCTTGATACATTATATCTATTATTGATATCAAGAATAGTGATTTGAAGCTTAATTGTTTACACTGGATTATTATTGTTGAGTCACCTGAAACTATATGGAAGTGTATGAATTATTTGTATTAGGTAGGAATGCTAAATATCACATTACCCAGTGCAAAAAAAAAAACCTCATAAAAACAACTATACAAAAATATACATATTAATGCACGATGAACATAACTCTCTAACATATAGGCATGAAATAAATCTCAATGGTTTGTCGTGCCGTTATAACGAATTAATAAAAATGATAATACTGACATCTAACACACTTATCCCACCGAATTTCCCATTGGATTAATTAATTTTAAAACTCCTCTTCTGATAGAATCACAATTGTACCGTTGGTTTTTGCATAACCCCCAAGTCTTGAAATGAAAATTCCCCAAAAGAAACAAGAAAATTTTCACGGTAGAATATCTGGTGACTACGGAGACTGCTGCAGAACTTATTGTTTCACAAAAACTGCTGATCCATTAACATAAATTTTGTTCAAAGGGAAGCACATCTTCATCTTACTTTGGAAGAATACATTCCGGTGATAACTCATAAACATATGAAGTCTGAATTGTTCTTATTCGACAATTTAAATATCTTGTCCATTCTACTTTTCAAAATATATTTTATGTCCTCTTTCAGGCATACGATCAACAGTGTGATTGTGTTTTTGGTTAGAAAACTAATCCATGCAACGGTAATTTTGTGTTTGTAAAATAGCAGAAATTTCAAGGAGCCAAATTTACATCTAAGTGATGTTTAATTTCTTCCAAAAATCAGTACTAGACGTGTAAATTTTGCAATCGAGATATCTAAAAATGATTTATTCCAAGAAAGTTTGAAGAATAACTAGATATTCAAATTTTCAAATTGTCAGTCCCAGATTTCTCTCAATAACAGTCCACACGCGTCATGAATTTTCAAGTTTACGGCTTGTAAAATAACTTCTAAAATTTAGATTGCTTTGAAAAAAAAAATCTGCCTAAATCGCTTCGTGAATTTTTCTTGATAGTGCTTCCCAATCATTTAAATTGATTCTGTTAATGTAATATTACGGACGGGCGCTGTCGTCAATCAGTGAAGGTGTCACGCGACTAGCGCATGCGGGCAGAATGACCTGCAAAGTTAGATGTGATTTTAAAATAATCACAGATGATATATGACGTGTTTCACTAGTGACATTGAACATTCCCGAATCTTCGATTTGTTCTCCAAAATCTTTATATAAGAAAACAGGTAATGAGATTTTGGCAGAGTTAACGGCAGTTGTCAAAACGGGTGAGTTAAAGGTCCCTGAGGCCACGACCCGTCATACCCCAGTTTTCAACGATCCATCTGCGGTGACAAGCGTGTGTCAAACAACAAGCTCTCTCACACACACCGTCACCACCGAGAGGAGGGGAGAAACAGGAACTTTTCGAGTTGCAGTGATCATAGCTGAATAAAAACGACTGCTATATTTTTTCCTTACCTTCGAGATTGGGTATTTCTTTTTCTGCGGACATCTTTCTTTACAACAAAAAACGTTGATCCTACGGTACATTAATATATGAATTTACCCAACCCTCCAATACAGGCAGGATATGACAAAAGGACAAAATGAAATTTGCAATAAAAAGGAATTAGAAAATTAGTGTAATTTGCTAGAACTTATCTGGGAGAGTGTCCAAAAAACAAAGTTCTTTGAATTTGAACAGTTTTCTTTTATGTTTTGTTTATCGAAATGTTTCAGGGTTCATTAAATTGTGAGTCTTCTTTAGAGTTACTTTCCGTAGAATTCTCGGTTGAATTTTCTTTCGGTTGTTTAACTTGGTATAATTTCAGGAGTCGACTTTCGTTTAATTTTACTTTTATTTCTTGGGAAGCTCAATTCAGGAAACGAGTGACGAAACCTTTCTGCCGGTTTGAGTTTTTCGTGCCTTCGGTTTTGTCACCGAATATGTACTTTCGTTTGATTTTGGTCTTATTTCTTGGGACGTTTCGTTCAAGAAGAGAGTGACGAAACCCATCTGCTGGCTAATTTTTCCTGGTTTCAGTTCGATCCGCGAATTCATACAGAGGATTCAGTTGTAGTTCTCGACAAAAAAAGGAAGTTGCTTTTTGGTTCCGCATTGTTAGGGATTACATCTCCCTTCTCCACACTTGCCAAATCAAGTCCACACGTAGTCTGATTTTTTCTTAGAAATAAATTCTTATAAACGAAAGATCACAGCCTAATCTTATATTTACATTTAGCTAGAGTGAGAAGAGATGGATCCATATATTTTCCTAGGGCATTAGCTAAAGCTGAAAAAAACCTAGTCTCTTCCAGCATCTAATTTCGGATCATCGATTTTATATCATACGATGATAACCGTTACGACTGCAAGCAAGATGTAACCCAATTTCTTATTCAAACATTCATTCTAGAGGGAAGATGGAGCAAATCCTACTAGCATACGGCCTACCAAAAGAAACCGTAGCAGCGATAATGATTCTCTACAGAAACACCAAAGTGAAAGTACTTTCACCAGATGGAGACACGGAATACTTCGACATTGTTGCAGGAGTACTACAAGGAGACACACTAGCCCCGTACCTCTTTATCATCTGTCTAGACTATGTGCTTAGGACTTCGATCGACAAAATCAGAGAAAATGGCTTTGAGCTGACTAAGAGAAGAAGCAAAAGGTACCCCGCAAAAACAATCACGGACGCCGACTACGCTGATGACTTGGTGTTACTAGCGAATACGCCTAATCAAGCAGAGACACTACTGCATAGTCTGGAACGAGCCGCAGCTGGCATTGGCCTCCATGTCAATGCAAACAAAACTGAATATATGTGTTACAACCAAACGGGCAACATTGCCACACTAGACGGAGCCTCTCTGAAACTAGTCGACAAATTCACCTACCTAGGAAGCAGCGTCTCATCAACCGAAAAAGACATCGACACACGACTGACGAAGGCATGGACGGCTATCGATAGGCTCTCGATCATATGGAAGTCTGACCTAACTGATAAAATGAAACGCAGTTTCTTCCAGGCAGCGGTTGTGTCGATACTGCTATATGGATGCACCACATGGACGCTTACGAAGCGGCTGGAGAGGAGGCTGGACGGAAATTACACAAGAATGTTGAGAGCAGTATTAAACAAGTCCTGGCGACAACACCCCACGAGACTCCAACTCTACGGACATTTGCCCCCCATCACGAAAACTATACAAGTTCGACGAACCAGACACGCAGGACACGGCTGGAGAAGCAAGGACGAGCTCATAAGCGATGTACTCCTGTGGACCCCCACACATGGATGTGCAAGAGTGGGACGACCAGCACGAACTTACATACAGCAACTATGTGAGGACACAGGATGTAACCCTGAAGACCTGCCGGAGGCGATGAATGATAGGGAGAAATGGCGAGAGAGGGTCAGGGATATCCGCGCTGGCGGCGCGACATGATGATGATGTATATAAAAAAAGTATTACCAACTTCAAAACAATCTTTTATTTACCTACATAAAATCAAATAGAAGATCAGTGGACGTTCCTGTAACAATTGTTATATTACAGCAGGAAATTTGGATAAAACTAAGGTACCGGCATTAATTAGAATAAGTCTGGCATGCATCTCTAGCTGAAGTAATCACTGTTCTATTCTCTGATTCCCGAAATAAATACTGAGCTGTTCCAACTTTAAACGTCCACTATACTTAATAGACAGAAAAAAAAATCGAACATTAATATGTTGAAGAAACTTTTACACTTCTTTATCAATAAATGTTTTATTGGTTATCATGAGACTTGAGCACGTCCCTATGAATAAAAGAACATATATTTACTGTTTTGACTCCTTTAAAGGCTTTTAGGTGAGCATCAATAGTCATATTTTATCCCCACTCAACATTGGCAACATGTGAATGTAGGCCATTTTTAAGGTGGATCAATTTCTTTCTGTTCATGTCTGTTCAAAATTGTTGCATATTTGACTTCAATACGACCATTATATTCAAAAATGCCTCACTTAGGGGCGTCTCTTTAGCCTCACGTAAATGTTTATTCAGGCGTGAACAATAAAGTTCTTTCTGGCCGTTTGCAATGTCCGTTCATGACTTATCCTAAGGCATGTTTAAAAATTGATGGCTTTATAAAAAAAAAAAAACCTAAACCCATTTGAAAAAACAAAACAAGAAAAGCTAAACACTTCAGAAACACACAAAAATGTAAATATGAACTGACAATAAACGCGATTTCCAAACCTCGACGAAACAACTAATCCTAGACAGGTTGAAATCCCGTTAAAATAAATATATTATTCATTCAATCAATCTAGTTTTTTTATTAATGTATCTATGTCTGATTGCTATTGTGACTAACCTTTGGTTACTTAAGCCGAGAACCGGCTGCTTTTTCAAGCGTGTATGAATTCGATTTGATGTAGTTAACAGAGTTAATTAAAATTCGAACCATGAATTAATCTGATACTCAGGCACCAGGTCACAAACTAATGTTAAAAAAAAAACAAAAAAAAACAGAAGTCAAGCAAAATCTAAATAATAACATGCAAAAACTAATCATTAATAAACAATTTTAGCTTCAAATAACTATTGTAAACAAATAACTTGTTCACATATATGTGGCTTCAAATATTTCCATCTAATTCTACTAATTTTCACAAAAATATATGGCTTCAAATATTCCTATCGGAAATTAATGAGTTGAAAAGAGTTATATAGTTTCAAATATTCCTCTCTGGTAATAATAATATGCTGACATTTATATTCTTTCAGTTGACTATTTCTAAAAATCATGTTTCCTCCTGTTAAAACGTTTCAAGTGTTTCCATCGAATAAAAATGATTTGAACACAATTACATTGTTCAACATAGTTCTATATATAATTTACAAAACTTACATTGTTTCAAGTGAATATCCCTATTTAATAATCATTTGATTTCAAATAGTTATATGATTACAAATGTTCTAATCGAATATTAAATGTTTGATCACAATTCCATAATACCATTTATCCCTAATACAAATAATTTTTACACAAAAGTTTGTCTTCAAGTATTTCTATCAAATTTTAATTATGTTTTTACCTTAACCGGGCTATCGAATAATGGATAGAATGTTCGCCAATGGTGCTGGCGAGTGGGGTTCAATCCATGTTCAAGTCATACTAAAGACTAAAAAAATGTTACTTGATACCACATTGCTTAACACTCAGCATTATAAGGTCAGGGTAAAGTGAAGCAATATAGGGAACCTCCCCCAACACATCGGTGTAGTAGCTATTGAAAAGGGAGACTTCGGGTCGCTTTCGACTAAGGTCGCGAACTTTACTTATATAGTTCCAAGTATTTTATATGATATTAAGGATTTTAAAGCAATTACACTGTTTCAAGTAAATATCTATTCAATAATTATTTGTTTTCCGATCGTTATATAAATACAAATATTCCAATAAAAAGAAATGATTTGTACACAATTATATTTTTTCACACACACACACACACACACACACATATATATATATATATATATATATATATATATATATATATATATATATATATATATATATATATAATGCTAATGATTTACAATCAATTATATTATTTCAAGTATATATTGTTTTTCAATAATCAGTCGATTTTACTCTATAATTTACCTTCAAGTAATCCTATCGAATATCAATGATTGTACACAGTTATCGTATCTCAAATATTTATCTCTAATTTTGATCATTGGTACGCGATTATATGGTTAACATTCTTATTTCAAAGGTAAAATCATTTTTTGAAAATAGTTACTTTGATCCAATTAATAATTTTCAAAATTATCCACTAACCCATTTGATAGTGGATCTGGGAGTAATAATATTTGCTGTATATTCGCATAAACTCTATAAGTAGAGATTGTGCGCTGGATGCAGGCAACCAAGTAAAAGTAAATATTGACCTTGTGGCATACCAATTTACAATTAATCAATATCAATCTCTCATAAGGATAGACGACACAGTTTTGGCAGATGTTTTCCGTCTAAGAATGAAAAGGAAGTTAGTTTGAATCTTTGAAAAGCTGATTATATACCAATCAGGCCAATTAGAAAAACGAAATCACTAGACATGATTGTCTACACGGGATGCTGCTACGAGTGACCTGGGCAGGTGGAATGGCGATGACCTTTTCCATTCACAATGATTGCAATTTTAAAAATAGAAAATGCTGTTGCAAAGTGATCTGAGCTCGTATGGGCTATGGGCTCAGAAATACCATTCTGATACAATGGTTTTGGATAGAGAAAAAGTCAACTTCTAAGCAAATACTAAATTCAAGTATTTAACAATCTAGTCTATCTGACCAGTATCTATGTAAATATTCCGATTCGATTTACTTAATACTGCACATATATTAAGTACCTTGTGCAGTGCTTAGCAAAATACAACATATTTCTAGCGGTTTAAAGAAGCAATATATATACTGATTGAAAAACTCAGTGCTGAACACAGCATAAAGACCAGGATCATTTATTGACACGCTACCTCATGAAATATTTGGCAAAATAAATATTTCCTTTCATTTAAATATATATTATTAGAATCTGTAGTCTTTATTAGGACTATCCAAGGAGAGATATTGCTAATATCTATCTGAGTAAATGCATCATTTTTAGGTGCATTTATTATTTCAGAACTATTAAAGATTTTTAGCCGATGGGGATACAAATGAATAACTGTTTGGCAGCCCTCCTAAACTGCGATATGAGTTCGCCTTTTTATTCTTACTGATCGATTCTTTGGAAACTAAATATTTAAGTGTATTAAAAACATTCTTCAGATTTAAAGCAGTTAGAAGCCAAATAGCCAAAACGTCTGGTTATATTATTGCTTGTAATAACTTTTATTTCTTTCTTGTGATTAGGAACAAAGTGTCTGTTCAAATAATTATGAAAAGTATTATCTCTAATTACGTTCCTATTTCAGTAATTATTCAAACGCATCAACCTGTTGCTTGGGCTAGCAGAATGGCCGACTCCCATTTGCAGAGGAATATGAACCCACCAAATGAGACCATATGATAGAGAGGCTTTAGTGCTGGAGCTTTAGAAAATATAGATACAAATTATTTCCACTACTACCAGGTCCACTCTGAACAAAATTATTTGTACAAATTTGGGTTTCATCTATTGGTCAAATAGATTTACTATATTTGAAACCATATATCAGACAAATAAATGATTTACATTCAACAGAATTATTGTCATTATCATCTAACTCCTTTAGAGTTTTTCACATCCGTGTTAGCTGATGGTTTTTCACTGGAGATTGAGTGACAGCAAGTCTCCTCAAGTCTTCAGAACTCGTCTCAGGATTCTGGCTGTTCTAAACAATGTTGTCGTTTGGATAATCTCTACCCGTCCGCCAACATCCAAGTCCTCCTGGACTTTTACTAATCCTTAAGTTATTGTGCCTAACGCACCAATCACAATTGGCACAATAGTTACTTTCATGTTCCACAGCTTTTTCAATTCTCTAGCAAGGTCGAGGTACTTCTCCTCAAGTCTCCTCAAGTCTTCAGAACTCTTCTCAGGATTCTGGCTGTTCTAAACAATGTTGTCGTTTGGATAGTCTCTACCCGTCCACCAACATCCAAGTCCTCCTGGACTTTTAATAATCCTTAAGTTATTGTGCCTTACGCACCAATCATAATTGGCACAATAGTTACTTTCATGTTCCACAGCTTTTTCAATTATCTAGCTAGGTCGAAGTACTTATCCTTCTTTTTACTTTCCTTCAGATTTATTCTGTGGTCCGCCGGGACAGCAAAGTCGACAATTTTGCAGATTCTCTTTTTTTGTTGATTATTATGAGGTCTGGTCTTCTGGCCGGGATTAGGTGATCCGTTTGTATGTTAAAGTCCAGTAAGAGTTTATGCGAGTCATTTTCTAGGATAGGTGCCGGGTTGTGCATATACCATTTGTTTGTATGGTCGAATTAAAATTTCCTGCACTTTTCCCAGTGGATCACCTTGCCAACCAGGTCGTGTTTCGCCTTATACTCCTTCCGTGCTAATTTGCTGCATTCACTTATTATGTGAATGATCGTTTCGTCTCTGTCACCGCATAGCCGACATTTACTGTTTTGTTGCGTCTTATCTATTCTCGCTTTGATATGATTGGTTCTTATGGCGTTGTCCTGTGCTGCTATTAGGAGGGATTCTGTTTCTCTCTTATGGTTTCCTTTTCTTAGCAAGGTCCAGTTTTTCTGGTGTGAAATGTTGTTTAGTAGACGTTTAAAGCGGCCATAGAGTTGTTTTCCCTCCCATTTTTGTTTCCTAGTTTTTGTCATTCTTTCGTCTATCGTGTTGTCCGTATTATTATTATTAGCAGTTGTAGTAGTTGTAGTAGTTGTAGTAGTAGTATTTATTAGAGTTTTTTCATATCAGCGTTAGCTGATGGTCTTTCACTGGAGTTTGAGTGACAGCAAGTCTCCTCAAGTCTTCAAGACTCTTCTCAGTATTCTGCTCGATCTCAATAATGTAGTAGTTAGGATGGCCTCCACTCGTCCGCCAACCTCCAAATCCTCCAGCCCCCTTACTAATCCCTTAGTTACTGTTGCAAACGCACTAATTACAATTGGTATAATTGTCACCTTCATGTTCCATAGTTTTTATCAATTCCCTAACAAGGTCGAGGTACTTATCCTTCTTTTCACATTATTTCAATTCCTATCTGAGATCGCGGTAAATCACCCGAAGAAGGCCAGAGCTGAAATTTGGCCGAAACGTAGTGACAGAAGAAACAACACTAAAACTACCAAGATGAGGACAAAAAGTCCGCAATAAATAAAAAATTAATTCTCAGATTAAGAAGCCTCATCTCGAAAATGATTCCAATCAAAGATAATTTTAAGCTGTCCAAGCAGAAGTAAAATTCAAGATTATTAATGCTGATTTTTAATGCAAGACCATTTTCATTGAAGGAAGCTGAACAAATATCTCTCTATAAACATTAAAGAAGTATCATTATGATGGCATGAAGTTCGGAATGTGCATGTGTTTTCGAATGGCCATGTATTTCAAATTAGATAGAGTGCACATTTGTATGTCTTTGTGCATGAAGGGTTGCTCCATATCGAGGCGAGTAGTCAAGCGCGTAATTATTATATTTGTTTAATGAGTTTGTGGAGAAATCAATCATTTGATATGCGTTCATAGTAAGACGTCACATGGTCGAATCATTATAGCCATTCATCTCTTCGTTCTTCTGATACTTAGATTCACAACCTAGGACTGAACCATAATAGATATACGGAAACCGGGGGGTGAAGTTTGTGTTATGTTAATTGTTTATTTTGGGGGACACTTGCTGACGAAGAAAAGCAATTTTCGATGCCTTTGCTTTTATACCAGAAGCAACCTCCAGTTCTAGGACGAGAATTTCACCTATGAAGCAATACACATTTTATAAGTATTGATTCTTTCTCTCCCCGTCCTTTTATATATTTATTTTATATCTCCTAACCAAAGAAAATTAGGTTAAGTTATATTTCTGTTTTTCGCCTTTCTTTTAAGCTACTTCCTTTCTTTTCATTTGTTATTTGCTAAGCTTTTCTATGTCTGGCAAAGAAATCTTAGAGTTGCTACGTAGCCCGTTAAAATTGTGAGCTAGCCACTCACTGCTTAACTTTGGTAAAAAAAAAGATGGGAAACATATCTTTTGTTTACTGTAATCTAATATTTTTTTTCTATTTTTCTCATTTTTTTATGTTCATTGTTTCCATTTTCTTAGTCTTTATCTTAATTTCGCCATTTTACTTTGAACTTTACCCAATTTTCTTTCTTTCTTTCTTTCTTTCTTTCTTTCTTTCTTTCTTTCTTTTAAAATACCTTAGCTGGAAACTGCTGTTATGTACATCTATCTATCTATCTATCTATCTATCTATCTATCTCAACGCGTTAACAATTATCTCTATCTGTCTCTGTCTGTCTTTATATATATATATATATATATATATATATATATATACATGTATATATATGTGTGTGCGCGCGCGCGCGTGTGTGTGTGTGTGTGTGTGTGTGTGTGTGTGTGTGTGTGTGTGTGTGTGTGTGTGTGCGTTCACATTTTTCTATCAGTATGTCTATCTATTTCGATCTTTGTCTGTTAACATCTATGAGAGGAGTCGCAGTAGCATAATACCTAAAGTGATGCACTGCAGCATCTTCGTAAGTGAATGTAAACTCCCTTATTCCCCCAGCAATGGGCTAAATAGTTCGATTACTATTCTACAAGGATAGGGATTTGGCATTTAATAATCCATGAAGTCTGAATAGCCATTAAACAAAGAAAAAAAAAACACGCCCAAGCTAAACCAAATATCTATCTATCTATCTATCTATCGTCTACTGATCTGCGTATGTCCCATAACCAATTTATGACCAGGCAGTCATTTGGGTGGAGTATTTTCAAAGCTATCAATCATTAATTTTACCCAATCTCTCCCAACCATATTAATGTTAAGTATATAGAGATAAACACAGAGAGAAAGATGGTTGGTTTATTTATTGGGTTTTATGGCATATCAACCTTTGTAGGTTATTTAACGCCAAATCCATTTTTATGTAAATAATCTGTTCTTTTAAAAACAATTCAGTGTATCATAAGTACACAGTTTAATGGTCAAAAGCAGAATTAAATTTCAAACAGTCTTATTTCAGATAATTCAATTTGGTATAAGTACACAGTTTAGACATCAAAACAGTCCTATTTCGAGCAATTCAATTCAGCTCTAGCACGCATTTCCAATGTCAAAACTTCTATTTTAAGTAATTCAGTTTAACATAAATACGCAGTTTAAATGCAAAAATCATTATAGTGAAAGGAGTACCGTTTAGTTCTATTTAACCCATAGATAGGACCGTTATTATTGGTTAGCTAGCTAAGATCTTCCTCATTCCTGAAAAAGCCCCTTATTTCCAATCGGTCCGAGTAGGCAGCGATTTCACTCGCAACTTTCGTAAAACATAATATTTATAAAAAAATCTCTTCAACGCTTTTACCCGTCTTTCTCTTTTTGTTTACACTGCGACTTTATGTAGTATTTTGGCCTTCGACCCGGCCCAAAATGCCATTCAAGGTGATGCACCGGAAGGAAGTGACACAATCTAATGGCAGTTATGTGAGGAAATCGCGTGGGCGGAAATTGGCCGATGAAATGGGACGAGCTAAAAAATTCCCATGGCACACTCATAGACTGATGCACCGGAAGAGAGTGACCTCTGAACTGCATGACAGTTATTTCCGCTTGATGACGATTAAACATTCGATTTCAAAGATCGAGTGGGCGTCAGTTGAGTTCGACGCCCAGGGGAGCCAGTTGAGTTGCAGGCAATTGAAGACGAGATGTGGTAGGGAAAGCCAAACTCGGCCGAAGTGGCTCTCGGGAGCCCTAATTGAATTGGAGTCCAGAGGAGAACGAGAAAGACACAACGTTGCCGGCCATAAGTTTGGGGTCAAAATATTACATTTTCTGTTCGGTCTCCAGCTCCCTCTCACACGCAAACCTTGAACAACCCTTTCAAACCCTTGCAATAAAGGGAGAGGCAAATATTGTTAAAGAAGTCTTTCTGCGTCTGTCATTATCATTGCGTCTTTGTCATTGCGTGCGTCTGTTTAATTATAGTGTCGTTATGATACGGCACATGAGAATATAACATTTATTCTCTTAAATCACAATGATGGAGATGGTATACTGGTGGTATGGTAGAAGAATTTGAATCTTCCCTCTAATGATTACAAGTAGTAGCTAAAAGTTAGTTTCTCATGTTTTTTCAAGAAAAGAAATAGTCAATACATTTGCTTTCCAGAAAGAGGGAACCTTAAAACCCAGATTGCATAAATTGTAACGGAATAGATTGTCGCATAGGACAATCTATTCCGTTACAATTTTTGCAAGAGTATGTATTTTTAATTAACTATTTCTTTTTTAGTAATAAATATATGTTCCAAGCAGCAATACAATTTTAACATGTAACAAGTAACTCGACAACTACTACTACTACAATTACTACTACTACTACTACTACTACTACTAAGGCCTGGAGGACTTGGAAAATGGCGTACGGGCATTATCCAAATGACAGCACTACTGAGAACTGCCAAAATATTAAGAAGAGTCCCCATAGGTCTGAGGAGACTTGCTGTCACTCAAATTCCAGTGAAAAACCATCAGCTAATAATGATGTAAGAAAGTCGAAAAGAATTAAATAATAATAATAATAATAATAATAAGAAGAAGAAGAAGAAGAAGAAGAAGAAGAAGAAGAAGAAGAAGAAGAAGAAGTATCCATAGTAAATAATCTTAGCTTCAAGTTACTATTCTTAATACAAATTAGTACAACACATTTGTATATTACTAGTTATTCCTATCTAATACACACAATTTAGCTAATAGAATGATTTGATCTAGAGATAGAACCCTTAAAGTTACTACGAGAGTAAAGTTGGGATTAATGGCAATGAAGGCGTATCAAACGTTCCACAGATATCCAGAATTGAAACATAACCATCAAATTCCTTTTACCGTGACTCCCAGGGATCTCCTACCCCACGACAGAGGAAACAGAAAGCGTATCTAGGTCCCGTCAAGAGGATGAAGAATCGACTGATTTAGAAGTCCTGCCAAAATAGTACTTAACTGGGATCCCCGCTTACTCAAAACCCTTGATTTTTCTTCATTAAGAAAATGTAAAAGTTGCCCTCTAAAATTTTGTTATATAATTAAGGACGCTAATTAATTATCATGAAAAAAAGAGAACCTGAATAACTGAACCACCCTCCCCCGTCAAGTGCTCGAAAACACGGATATATTGTAGAAAAGAAATAATATTTAGGAACTTGGTAGACGTAAAGGCGAGTGGACACACCCTCTGACGGTTCAACGCCATGCCTAACCAGCCCCTGGGCATATGAATCCTACAATTCAACCGCCAAGATCATAGCGGCTAAGATCTACACTGTTCTATAACGCAACCACATAGAACACAAAATTGAGAAGATACTTAGGAAAAACCAAAATAGCTTTCGGAGAAATCAATCCACGACATCAGAAATTTTCACAATTCGTCGAATTCTAGGTGTACGTGCGTAAAAAAACATAGAAGTCACAATATTATTTGTCGACTACTCCAAGGCTTTTGAGTCCATACACAAAAGTAAGATGTATCAAATATTACTCGCCTAAGTCCTGCCCAAAGAAACCGTTGCAGCCATAATGATACTATATAAAAAACACAAAAATAAAAGTCTGCTCTCCGGATTGAGACACTGAATACTTCAACGTTATGGCAGGTGTGCTGCAAGGAGAATGAGTGGTCTCATATCTCTTTATCATCTGTCTTGACTATGTGCTTCGAACGTATATTGATAAAATGAAAGACAACGGTTTCAAGCTGGCAAAGGAATGAAGCAGAAGATACACCGCACAAACAATTACAGACGTGGACTGGGCTGATGACATTGCGCTTCTGGCAAATACACCTGCACAAGCCTAAACCCTGCTACTTAGTCTGGAACGAGCAGCTGCGGGCACATGCCTCCATTTCAACGCAGACAAGAGGGAATACATGTCCTTAAAATCAAAGAGGGGGCATCTCAACACTAAATGGTAGTTCTCTGAAACTAGTGGACAAGTTCCCCGAACAAGAAGCAGTGTGTCATCAAGCGAGACAGTCATCAGATCGTGGCTAGCAAAGAAATGGTCAGTTATGGATAGGCTATCGGTCATATGGAAGTCAGACCTGGCCGATAAAATAAAACTCAGTTTTCTCCATGCAGTGGTCGTGTCGATACTGCTATATGGATGAACTACATGGACGCTATCAAAACGTATGGAAAAAAAGCTTGACGACAATTACACAAGAACTGTGCGAGAAATATTGAACAAGTCTTGGAGGTACCCCACCCAAATACAAAGCAGCAGCTTTAGGGACACCTACCACACATCACGAAAACTATTCAAGTTAGACGAACCAGACATGCGGAACACTGCTGAAGATGTAGGGAGGAACTCATAAGTGACATACTTCTGTGGACCCCTTCACAGACACGAGAAACAACCAGCTAGAACTTAAATACAATAGCTCTGTGCTAATACAGGAGGTAGCCGTGAAGACCTACCGCAAGCGATGGACGATAGAGACTGGTAGCGACAGAGGGTCGGGGTCGGTGAGATCCGTGCTGGCGATGCAACATGATTATGAATTAATTATATTAGTTGATTATTTTATTTGCGATAATGAATTTTTGTAAGTAAAGATATTTGACGTGAAGTGTAAGTCGCATGCGAAGGTCAAATGGTTATCACTGGGTCCATGTGACAATAGTAGCATGTCATAAAAAAACTTCTGTATTAAAATCTGCGGAAGGACTTTATGTAAAAATGTAAACAAATTGGGTGCCTGTCGGATGACTAATAAAGACATGATGTTACACTAAAAGTTAATGACACATGTTTCTATCGTGATTAGACGGTGAAATAATCACTTAATATATAAGCAGGGAGATTTTTGGAAGTCATTTCATTTGAGAGTTCTGATTCAGAGATAGTCGGTTGAGTTAAGACATTCGGGCTCTCGGAGTGCGATGTGTCGAGTTGGTTGGGGAAAAGTGAAGTAAAAAGAAAAGAAAACGGTAATAAACAAAAAAGGAAGATACAAAAAGAACTGTACTGCTTTTTGACAACAGAAGAAGAGACAGGAAATCAGAAAATGTACACTTAACATTGAACAGTTTCAATGATTGCATGTTTTTTGTATTCTTTTTTTCGTTTTTATTATTTTTCGTTTTGTTTTGTTTTTCTTAATATGTTTTGTTTGTTACAGCACGAGAAAAATTAATAATTACAAATAAAGGTCGCTTAACATCGTTATATAGGTTTTAAGGATTTTTTTTTTCATAAGAAAAAATTCTTTGAATATTATGGAAGGCATTGTAATATTATTAAGGATGGTGCGTTATATTATTGCCATCCCAGAAATAAATTTGTATTAAAGAGTAAATCATATGCAGTGAGGAAAGGGTGTACTCTGGGTTCATTGGCCTGTCAAAAAAAAGTTTTGATGTGTCAAGTGGTTGGAGAAAAGCGAAAAAAAAAAGAAAAGAAAACGGTGAAAGAACGCTGATATAGGATAAGCTGACGTGACACTAAAAGTTAATTACACGAGTTCTTATCATCATTAGACGGTGAGATAATTAATAACTTATATAATTAAGGGGGTTTTTGGAAGTCAGTTCAATTCAGAGTTTTGAGTTGGATACAGTCGGTTGAGTTCAGAGATTCAGGCGTTCTGGGAGCGAAAGGACGAGCGAGTTGGCGAAAAGCAAAATCGGGTGTTTTGTTTTGTCTACGACCCATGGAATCTCATAACGTTTCTCTGTGATACAAATAAATCTTTCTATCTATATTCCTCCAATGTTTCGTGCTGACTACTTGAAAAGCAATTGTGGTAATGAACTTTCGCATCGAAAGAAACTGCAGAGTTGTTTTGTTCTTTGAAGAAATTTAACGCACTTATACATATCTGCGTGTGTAATGTAACACCTATTGATGTTCGAGATGGTGTCATGGTGTTAGAATTTTATTGGCTATTATCACGAATGTCAGAAAATTCCACCTACATGAAAAAAAAGCTCCGATTGAACTTCATTGATACTTACTGAATATTTACTATGACAAACCAGTGGATGTGAAAACAGTTGGGCGATGGATAATATATTTCAGCTGTGTCACCACTCTGATCAGTAACCAAAATGGTAGCCGGTAGTGCGGGGACATATTAATAACTTTTCAAAGAAAACTTTTAACATTAAGAGGACAGTGCTTGATAAGCCAGCATGTACTGGAAAACATGACAAAAGTATTAAAAAAGTATTTAGTTGAATTGATTATAATTATATGTTGAATTCTATCAATTTCAACCGGTGACATATCTTCTGCAAGCTTGCTAAAAATTTCTACAAGTTATTCGATGTACCTGAAGATCTTCTTGTGATGCCATAAGTTTCTTTTTGTCGGGAAGCTTGTTCGGTTTGTTTCATTGATTTTTTTTTAGTTAAACAGGCTTTTCACCAGCGTAGCAAAATTACTAGATAAAAAAGCTTATCAAATTATGTAATCGTGAGAAAATGGGGTGTACATCAATTGTAAAACATAGGAACTGTGATACTTCACTAATTAAAACGATGATTTCAAACTTTAATCCATAATTTGGTCTAATGGTATCATTTATATTTCATAAATAATTGTTATACAATGTGTTATAATAACCTCTAAAAAGAAAAAAACTGCCTTATCAACGGGCCGCATTTTATGCAAAAAATGAGAGGGCAAGGACGACGCCCCGATACCATTTTTGTGGGCATGATCAAGAATTTCTACACCAATGAGATTTTCGTGATTTTCAAGAATCTAGAAAACCCTTTTCTCTAAATAGTTATTTACATGAGCCACAAATAATTTCAAAATATTTAAAAAATTGCCGTTGTTATCCATCTTGGCCAGGCAAAGCAGCTTGGCTTGGATCTAAATGTTTCGGTGTCCAACTGGGAAATAATTATTTTTGCTGGAATATTATAAAAGGTCTTAGTTAAAACGTTAACATGCAAGATATTGTAATATACTGACTTAGCTGGCGACGGAGTGTCGCGGATGAACTTATGAGATTCGATTCGGTCGCAAGATAACATCAACAAAGTGATTTTACAGGAAAGAGAAAAATAAAGGAGGATATCATTTATTGCCTGTGGATAGAGTAACAGATATTTCCGTTCGCAGATAAGATCATCAAATTACCAGAAAGAAAAGGAAGTTCTGATAACCAGCCATAAAAAAAATACGTGAGCGAAGAGGCATGTTAATATTTCCACGTGGGACTTGAAAGACAATATAAGGTCTGTAATTTTTGGCTGAAGCAGAGACCCGCTGGTCACTCCAGCAAACCTGTCAACTCCCTATTGTGTGTTCTCCGGCCTTCGCTGTAACTCACAAAAAGGGTCCTCACCACAGAAGAAAGATATGTGCGAACTCTCTTTGATTGAATTCCTACTTCACTCAAATGTCGCCGTCGAAGAATAAGAATATAAATTACATTTTTATATATCTACGTGTTCTTCGTTGTTTGTCCAGAGGTTCAATATCTGACAGTATTAAGTGCATTGGAGTGAGGGAAATGAAAGAGCTGACTCGCAAGCTTATTCGGTTTTAGATTGGCTCCTGAAAATTTCAAGATTCCATGTATTGACATAAAGCCTGAAAGTAAAAAAAATATTCATATTGTGACGGCAAATTGACTAAAATCCCAAAACGGGACTTTATTTTTGCATTCGTGAAGACGGGGCAGGTTGGCACTTGATTCCCTATAGAATAAGTCCTCGTTCAGAGTTTTTCTCTCAGGCATATAAGAACTGGCATATTATGTGAGGGATTAATTTAGGGCTAGACTGACCACCGCTGGCAAGGGGTTCCAAATTTCACACTATCCACACACCCACCAGGCCACTTTCCTTCCTTCCCCTAGACAACAGAAGATATGGACCTATAGGTTTTAGTCGTAATAATATTATATTGTAGTAGTCGGCAACTCCGGTTTCTCGTGTGATATTTTAAAGGAATTAATAGGACAATTCTAAGCAAGATAACATGAGACCAATAGAAGCTGAAAAGGAAATGTGACTCAACAAATTCGTAGCAAAACTGCAAAGAACAACTTAGACCACGTGGTAACATAAAAATACATGAATCCTTTACTATACCAAGAGATACACTTTCAAAGCGTCAAATATATATAATGAATTGAACAGTCCATGGACATAAATGTCTTTTCTTGACTTTCGTTTTTCTTCAAATTGATAGAGAGAGAGAGAGAGAGAGAGAGAGAGAGAGAGGGTGGTATATAAAGTTTGGGTATAAAGGAGAAATGGCCCCAAAGTTACTTATCTTATTTTTCAACGGGGTTCCACTGGAGAATCTTTCTTCTTTCACGGGCTAATAGACTTTTATTCTATTTTTTTACACTGGCTTGAAGAACCTGGGGTCCCTTGTGTCTCAGATATTCTTTTGTCTTCAACCCGGAGTAAATGGCTATGGGTCTGTCTGCCACGAGCCCTGCTCAAAAACTAACATTTCTTCTCGTTTCTTTTCGCCGACGGGGAGAAGGGTGCCACTTCCGTTTTAGGGCCCCAGCCAATCATTTGGCTTCTACCCTCCCCACCTGGTCAGGCGATTTTGTTAGGGCTACTAGATGTCACCCAAGTCAGGTTACTGTTAATTCAAACAGCAGTCATCCCACTTCCATCGTCTCAGTGGGATATCACGTGACAATATAAAAATGCAAAAACGCTGGAATTACCATGATCACAATATTCTCTTCTTAATCAAATATTTAGAGAGTAGTGACCAGTATTCTGAAAATACAGAAAGGAACATGTCAGTATATTCTGATAACACATTGGTCACCAAAACTTACTCAGTCTTTTATATACTATCAAGAACAACAAGCTCAGTGTATAACATGTAAAACACCATATACTGTTGACCATTTCTTATAGAATATACAGCTTTAACTCACATAAGAAAAAGCCTTTTTACTGTTAATTCTATGAAAAAAAATGAATTTGAAAATATCAACAAAGATAAAATTCTGTACCTTTTGAAAGCAACAAAATTATTCAACCTTGCAACACGTTTCCTCACGATGTTAACGTACCGTCACCTACAAAAATGTACTCGTAGACATACAATATACCTTATTTTCTAACCTCTTGAGATAAAATATCCCCAGACAGTTTAGCATTCCGGTATAACCCACAGAACCTAAAATATTCTTACCAAACAAATCCTTTTTCGTAAGACTACAATAAGTTTCTATAAAACAATCAACACAAAATCAAATATTCCTGCCGTCATTGAGAAAAATGAATATTATTCGAGACAAAAGACATTTTTTTCTGCCAGACGAGAGAATGTATTCACTTTTCTCAATCGGAAAAAAATTCTACACTGGTTTGATACTAAATTTTTTGAAAGATTAATACAACCATAGAAGATATATGGCGGTGAAGTGCTTAACAGTTATCCCATATTGCCTAATATTCCAATATTTCAAAAAACTCTGCTAAACTCCTTTCACACACACACACACACACACACGCACATATAAATATATATAATGTAACATAAGTTTTATGAAGAAGATTTTTTTTATTGAATCATTTGCCAACAATTAACATTTTCAATTTTTAGACCATCAAGATTTATGAGACATTAAAAGAAACGAAAAGATTTAAGAATATGATTTCACTTGGTTGGTTCCGTTTTCGATTCCTGATATATAATTTTTGTCCGATAATTTGTATTTAAAATGGAGAAAAATAAGAATAATTTATAATAGAAAATGTATGAAGTTTTTACTATATATATATATATATATATACACACAAGGACACAGTCAAAGAAATCATATGGGAATGTACAGACACAACCATATAAATAGTAATACACATAATCTCTCTCTCGCTCTCTCTCACTCTCTGCCTCTCTCTGTCACACACACACACACACACACATATATATATAGATGTGTATGTGTGTGAGGGTGGGCATATATATATATATATATAAAGATAGAGAGAGACCGAGAAAATGTGTGATCACCAATGGTCATGGAGACAAGGGTTCAATCCCAGGTTGAGTCATACTAAAGACGCATAAAATGCTACTTGGTTCCGTCTTGCTGAACAAAATTATAAGGAAAGGATCAAGGATAAAGTGGAGCAATCCATTGAAAGGAGTAGTGCTTCCTCCCACGCCTTGGTGTAGTAGCAATTGAAAAGGAAGCCTTCGGTTCACTTTCGATAATGGTTGCCAATTATATATATATATATATATATATATATATATATATATATATATATATATATATATATATATATATTTGTTTTTTTTTAAGAAAAAAACCAAAGACCGGTTAATTCAGGAAAATTTAAATGTTCAGCTCTTGAATGATTTTCTTGTTCTGAGGGAAATACTCCAAACTCTTGTTTAACCTGTCCGAATATTACCCATATTGCTCCTAAATAGTTGAGCTCTCATTGGAAAATTCCAAAAGAAACTAATTCTCGGATAATTTACCAACTCGGAAATGGATACTTACACTCCAGAATATTCACTAAAGAACATCCCTTATCCATCTCACCATGCCTTTCAACTGGCTCTAACTGAGAAAATAGAAGATTTTATCAAGAGATTACGGTGGAGGACTTTGTTCTACCAAGAACCACAAGAGGACAATAACTGTGCTAAAAAATAAGTATACAACCTCAAATCTCAGAACACTCCTCCAAATAATAGACTATTGGACCCTTTTGAAACTGACTTGTTCGGACTAATTAAAAAGATAAAATTTAAAAGAGAAAACAATAATTTTCAAATGAAATTAAACAGAGACATAAAGGAATTAAAATCTTCTAAATCTATATGGGTGAGGGCCGACAAATCAAGAAATATGTACAAAGTTGAACCCCCTAAGTACCATGAAATTTTAAATAAAAAATTATGAATAATTATAAAATTGTGTTATCCTTCACAATAGACCAAATAAATAATGACACTGGCAATTTCGCTAGTAAACTACATATTAACGATAGGTTAGGAAAATTCCAAAAGAAAGATGCTTACATTCTATTTAAGGACCATAAACCAAATTTTATAAATAAATTGCAAACTAGATTAATTAATCCCTCTAAAACCAAGTTAGGTAAAATTTCTAAAAATATAATTCAAAATATTGTTACGAATGTGAGAGAGGCTAGCCATAGTAATCTTTGGAGAAACTCTTTAGAAACCATTGAATGGTTCAGGGGGATAAAAAAAACAAAAGTAAAGCTAGCTTTATACAATTTGACATCATTGACTTTTATCCGTCCATATCTAAAAAAAATCCTAATAGATAGTATCAACTATGAAAAAGAATATATAGATATAACTAATCAACAATTTGATATAATATTAGCGTGTAGAAAAACTGTCTTAGAAAATAATGGAACCACATGTATAAAAAGTGGACCTATGAATTTTGATGTACCTATGCGGGGGATATGACTCTTCCCAAATTGCAGACCTTGTGGGTCTATATATATTGAATGTGCTAAATCGAATTATCAATTCAGATCATGTAGGTTTGTCCCGAGATGATGGGTTAATGTATATCCCGAATAGTAATGGGCCAAATACCTCTAGTATACAAAAGAAAATTATTAGAGCCTTTAAACTCTTAGGTTTTAAAATAGAAATATCATCAAACAATAAGATAATCAATTTCTTGGATGTGACCCTAGACCTTTCTAACAACATCTATAAACCTTTTATAAAAATGGATCAGTCCCCTTCATATATTAACGTAAATTCAACCCCCCCTAAAGCTATAATTAAACAAGTTCCAAAAGCTGTAAACCTAAGAATAAGAAATCTATCAGTAAATGAAGAAATATTCCGAAAAAGTAGTAAAATGTATATTGATGCACTAAAAAGTAGCGGGTATAAAGAAAATTTTACCTATAAAGAAGAGAAGGTGCCTAATAGTAATAATAATAAGGAAATAAATAAGGAAAATAAACGTAAAAATAGAAAAAGGAAAATAATATGGTTCAACCCCCCAGTCTGTAGGCTAACTAATATAAATATTGGAAAATATTTTTTGAAACTAGTAGATAAACATTTTAAACACGGAAATAAACTGAAAAAAATATTTAACAGAAAAACGTTAAAAATAAGTTACCCTTGCACGAAAAATATTTTTCAAATAATTAATAGCCATAATAAAAATACAACTAAAGATTTTCAGGATCAAATAAATAATAATAATAATAATGATAATAGTATAAAAAAAGAAAGTAATTGTAAACCCCGAGAAATTTGTCCCATGAATGGACTATGCGATTTAAATAACGTAATATATCAAGCTATAATTTACCCTAAAGAGAATATCACAGATAAGAACACTTATATCGGACTAGCTTCCACTAAATGAAATATTTCAATCATAAATTTACCTTCTCCCACGAACACCTAAAAAACCATACGGCACTATCAAAACATTTCTGGTTTTTAAAAAACAAAGGTTTAACCCCTGAGATTGAATGGTCTATTTTAAGAAAATCAAATACTCCAAATAGTTTTAACGGTAGAAGCAATTTATGCCTAGAAGAGAAAATTTATATTTTAAATTATAAATGGCCCGATAAGTTATTAAATAAGAGAAGCGAATTGATAGCTAGATGTAGACATAAGACTAAATTTAAACTATAAAAATTAAAAAAAATAGAAATAAATAGTGAAACCAGGAAAAAAAACGTATCCAACGTATACACTAAAAAAAAAAAAATAGGTAGCTAATTAAATAGTATAGAAATTGATATAAGCATTAATATTTCTCTTAAAAGTTAATTATCGAACTTAACATGAAAAGAAAATAAACTAAACAAATAAAAAAATAATTAAATTACCGTAATTATAACTGACAGAAGAAATTTGAAAAATTAAAATAAAACGGAAATTCAATAAAACGAGGAAGTAACTCCTAAATCTCCCCCTACACCCCACGTGTATATTCTGGTTTAATTCTAATTTTAATTTTAATTCTAATTAATTATCCATTGGGTCTGAAGAAGTCCTGTATTAATTTTTTCTTCATGTTTTTGGTTCACACCAGAAACTGAAAATACGGGATGGAAATAAATTTATAATCCTGAATTAATCGGTCTTTGGTTTTTTCTTAAAGAAATATTGCTCTGTAAATTACATTGAGCTCTCTACCAGGAAAATTTAAATGTTCAGCTCTTGAATGATTTTCTTGTCCTGAAGGAATTACCCCAAGCACTGGTTTAAGCTGACCGAATATTACATATATATATATATATATATATATATATATATATATATATATATATAACGTATCACTGACAGGCTAGGTCTCAAAGATATGCATAAGCTTGCACAAGGCGTTCATAATTCAAAAGTCATTTTTCCACGTGCCAGACACCTTCTACTGACTTTTGAAAAATGAACGCTATGTGAGGCTTATATATCTTTTCGTTGTTTCTTTCTCATTTGTTCCTGTCATCTCAGCAAGCATCCATCGCTATGTGAACTATTTTGATATCCAATTCCTGATGGTGGTTACTTAAACTGAAAGGTTAACGTCGAATTTACATCATAATATATTCACCTATTTGGATTATGTTTTTTCTGTTACCTTCGCACACACACACACACACACACGCACACATATATATCTATATATATATCAGCGTAAGCTGATGGCCTTTTCCTGGAGTTGAAGTGAGAGCAAGTCTCCTCAAGTCACCAGCACTCAATATTATGGCTGCTCTCGATAATGCTGTAGTTTGGATTGTCTCCAATCGTCCTGTTTTTTCCAAGTCCTTCATCCTTGTATTAATTCTTTGGTGACTGTACCAAGAGCACTAAGTAAAATTGGTATAATCGTCATATTCATGTTCCAATTTTGTTTTTGTTTGTTTTTTTTTAAATTATCTAGCATAGTTGAGGTTCTTATCCTTCGTTTTGATTTATTTACTTTTACTCTCTGGTCAGCCAGGACGGCAAAGTCCACCATTCTGCAAGCTCTATTTTTTTGCTTATTATTTTAAGATCTAGTCGTCTTACAAAGATTACATGATCCGTTGGTATGTCAAATCGCAGAGGAGTTTGTGCTTCTCATTTTTTCAGAACAGATGCTGAGTTCTTCATACACCACTTGTTCGTATAGTCAAATTTAGATTTATTGTCCAATTCCGAGTGGATCATCCTTCCTAACCACTCGTGTAAGGTTTTATACTCTTTCTATAATAATTTGCTGCATTCGCTTCTTATGTGATTGATCGTTTAGTCTCTATCTCCCCATTAACTACATCATCTGTTTTGTTGCATCTTATTTATTCTTGCTTTCATATGATTTGTCCTTATGGTGTTTGCTATTATTATCAATATTATTATTATTATTATTGGTATTATTATTATTATTATTATTTACTCATTAGAGTTTTTCACATCAGCGTTAGCTGATGGTTTTTCACTGGAGTCTGAGTGACAGTAAGTCTCCTCAAGTCTCCAGGACACTTCTCAGTATTCTGGCCGTTATAAATAATGAAGTAGTTTTGATGATCTCCACTCGTCCGCTATCTTTCAAGTCCTCCTGTCCCTTTAGTAATCCTTACTGTTCCAAACGCACCAATTAAACGTTGTATAAGTGTCACTTGCATGTTCCATAGTTTTTTCTATTCCCTAACAAGATCGAGGCACTTATACTTCTTTTCACGTTCTTTCAGATTTATTCTATGATCAGCCGGGACAGCAAAGTCGACTATTTTGCAAGTTCTTTCTTTTTGTTGATTATTATTATTATTATTAGGTCTGGTATTCTGGCTGAGATTAGGTGATCAGTGTGTATGTCAAAGTCCCATAGGAGTTTATGGGTGTTATTTTCTAGGATAGGTGCTGGGTTGTGCATATACCATTTGTTTTTATGCTCCAATTTGAATTATTTGCATATCTCCCAGTGGATCACCTTGCCGACCCAATCGTGTCTATTTTTACATTCCTTCTGCGTTAATTTGTTGTATTGAGTTATTATATGATTGATGGTTCCATCTCTGTCACCACATAGCCTGCATTTGCTATTTTGTTGCATCTTTGATATGATTGGTTATTATGGCGTTGTTTTGTGCTGCTATTAGGAGAGATTCTGTTTCTCTCTTAAAGTTTCCTTTTCATAGCCATGTCCAGATTTTGTTGTTTATTAGTCGTTTAAAACGTCCATAGAGTTGCTTTCCTTCACATTTCTGCTTCTGATGGCTGAAATGAGTCCGCCATCGTGTTTTTTATATAGTCTTCGAGTCATTGTATCGATGTGTCAATGATGTCTTCAATGCTGGCAAGTCCTCATCCTCCCTCTTTTCTTGAAATATATAATCTGTCAACGTTGTCTCTGGGATGTAAGGCCTAATGCATCGTCATTAGTTTTCTTGTTCTTTGGTCCATTTGTTTAAGTTCGTCTCTGGTCCCCTTGAGAAAGGGTCCGGAATATCTAACGAGTGGTACAGCCCAGGTATTTATTCCTTTGATAAGGTTTCTGCAGGAGCGTTTTATCTCGAGTAGTTTTCTAGTTCTCCTGAGCTATTCATTTTGAATTTTGTCTTTCCTTTCCACTTGTTTTATGGTGTCAGCCTCCAAGATACCCAAGTATTTGTAGGTTTCGTTTTTTTGCGAGCGTCGTAATCTTATCTTGATTTGGTAGTTCTATTCTGTCAGTTTAATGTCATTTGCAACTTTAAATTATAAGCATGGCCCATTTTTCTATGCCCAATCTCATTCCTATGTCTAACTACGTGTATTTGAGTTTCCAGTTCATTTTTTTTTTGCCAATAGTTTGATGTCATCCATGTACATTAAGCGATTGATGATTTCTTGTGATCAACTCAGTTTGTATCAAGCTGTCCATTTTCTGAATATATGGTTAAGTGGCATCATGGCAATTATGCATAGCAAGAGTGATAAAGCATCTCCTTGGAAAATACTTTCTTTGGATCTTTATTTACTCCTTTAGAGTTTTTCACATCATTGTTAGCTGATGGCTTTTCTCTGGAGTTTGAGTGACAGCAAGTCTCCTCAAGTCTCCAGGGCTCTTCTCAGGATTCTGGCCGTTTTTAGCAATGCTGTCGTTTGAATAGTCTCTACCCGTCCGCTAACTTCGAAGTCTTCCAGGCCTTTTAATAATCCTTTAGTTATTGTGCCTAACGCACCAATCACAATTGGCACAATCGTTACTTTCATGTTCCACAGCTTTTTCGATTCTCTAGCAAGGCCGAGGTACTTATCTTTCTTTTATTATTATTATTATTATTATTATTATTATACACTTTTCGAGTTTTTCCCCTCAGTGATCGCTGATGGTCCTTCATTGGAGTCTGGGAGACAATACATTTTCCCATGTCTCCAAGACTTCTCTTCTTCAACAATGTTGTAGTTTTGATGGTCTTTGCTCTTACTTTGATTTCAAGCACTTCTAGTCCCTTTATTTAGCCTGTGGAGATTGATACCAGCGCACCAATTTCAATTCCTATTTCAGTCAGACAAAGACCAAAGAAACAATGCTTTTGAGAGACATAAAAGGAAAAATATATAAAAAAAAAACATAATTGTTTTTTAAAAGCAATCCTACCCTAAAAGCTATAAAAAAACTAGGTTGACCTAGATACCCTAGAAATATGTGAATTCGTAAATCGAGAAGAAAATACTCAAGGAGAGTTCCCAAAATGAATTCAAATGTAAAATATAGAAAACTAATCATCATTGAGCATAGAAACACATCAAACACGAAAAGAAAAGACAAATGAAAAAGCTGCTACTCATATCTCTAGATAACTCCACTAATATTAAATAAATAAATTTAAAAAAACATGATTTTACACAGGACTATATTACCACCCTAAAGAATGGAAAAAAGTCCAGTTTGAGACCGAAAATATAAATATCTTGTTAAAATCTATTCTGATGTCAACCATCATCGAACTGAACAAGTTAATCTATTCAAGAGCAAAATTAGTTGGTGATAAAAAAATACGTATTCCCCAAATCTGAAAACATAGCCGGATGAAACGAATCTAAGATCTATAGGAAAGAATTTTCTGGAATAATAGTGGGATTAATCTGAGCGTATTTTTGTTTCATTTGATTTTATGGTACATCGACCATTGTAGGTTATTCGGTGTCAAATCCATTTTATACGTATAAACAGTTCTAATAGTTTTTCTTTACACACTGTTAAATGTCAAAACAGTTCTATATCACTCATTTCAGTTTAGTATATGTATATTTTTGTATAAACACAGTTAAATGTCAAAAGGGTTTAGTTCTGTTTGACCCATAGAAAAGAACCTATCAGGTGCTTTCACTCCGAGCCCGAATCGACCATAGAGTGATGGCAATAAAGAAGTACTACCCATTCCCCAAAGTTCCAGCATTAGTGAAGCCTTAGTATCATATTGTTCAATGTGATATCCAGGACACTCGTTGAAAAAGTCTTACCCCCTCTATAGAGATGCAATCGGTGTATTATGCTGCCTCTGCTGACTGGGCTATCAATTAGTTCAATCTTTACAAACAAAACGGGACTTTCCAAAATAACGAAAGAAAATCCGACTAAAAAATTTATGATGATAGCACCAAAACAATTAGCAACAAGATCTAAGATAAGCAAAGCAATTTAGGAGTAAAATATGGGAATAGAAAGAACATAACAGAAATGCTGATTAGAGAAACAACATGAAAAAAGATAAGGTTTTAAAGAACCTTAGGCGAACATACACTTGGACTCGCTAAGAGAAAATACCATTTAAAAACACCTGAGAATGATGGATTCATGCATTGTGCATTAAAAAATCCACGTCCATCTATGACAGACTTGACTTACATATAAGTTAATGCTAACAAGAAGCAAATATAACTAAATGGATGAGAAACCTAAACTGTCACAGAAACTCCCACAAAAAGAGACCCTCCCCGGCAAGTCAATCCGACAATATGGTTACAAATTGAGGCAACCGCTCAAATAAAAGCAGAAATGAATAACTTTTTCATCTATTGCTGATTTTTTTTATGTTTTAATATATGAATTACTTTTTTGTATATCAGGGATTTTTTTTTTCAGGAAGAACCAAAAGGACTCAACAGGGAAAAAAGAGGAACAAATGATCTACAGTATATATTCCACCACATCCTCAAAGATGCCTAAACTAGACTAAAAATGTAGACATGGCATGGATTGACTGCAAGAACACTTATAATATAGTCCAGCAATCTTTGATAATAGAATATCAGAAAATGTACAAAATGTCCTACGAAATCATGTGCATCACAAATGCTATGAAAATCTGAAGAGTGGAATTATGAGCGGAAGAGCGAACCCTAACAGATTTACAAATCCAAAGCGCCATCTTCCAAGGAGACTCGCTTTCACCACAACTCTTCTTTAGAACAATGATGTCACTCATTGATTTATTTAAGAAATGCTCTAAAAGCAACAAATTCTCCGAATCATGAAAGAAATTTAGATGCCTTATTAACATGGATGATATAAAAATACCCGTAAAAATGAAGAAGACTTGGAGACCCTGAAATTATGAATACGAATACAGAGCTTGGATATAGCAATAGAATTTTGCAATAAAAATGCTCATGATGAAGATTGAAAAAGTACAGACACCGGAAGGAACAGAACTATTACATTAGGAAAGCTTCAGAACGATTTAGGAAAAAGAAAAAATACCAGTACTTGAGAATATTGGAAGCAAACACCATCAAATAAACGAAGATTTGGGGAAAATAACAACTGAGTACCTCAGCAAAACTAGAGATCATCTCAAACCTAAGCTTTGCAGCAGAAATCTCATCAAAGCGATAAACACCCGGGCGGTCCCCTTTGTAAGATTCTTTGCCCATTCCTAAAATGGATGAAGGAAAACTCAGAGAAATGAACAATAGGAAAATAAATTAAATGACTATGCACAATACTTCACATCCAAGAGATGAAATTAAGGGAGTATATGTATCAATAAAATAAGGAGGATGAGGACTCCTAAACATAGAGGATTGCGTAGAAGCATTAACAGGATTTGATGCCTGTATTAAAAGGAGTCAAGAAAGATGAATTACAGCAGCCAATAAGTGCTTTGGCAATATAAGTAACAGGAAAACAATAAAAACGAAGAAACGGAAATGGAAAAAAACATCTATATCGATATTCAAGCAACAAAATCGTATGATTGCATACAGAGAGACATGGCTACCAAAAAGAAATCTAAATAGACAAACCTAATCTCTTCCAACAGCATCACAAAACTACGCTATAGTGTCTAATTATATTTAAGCAAAAACGAAAAACACAACAGAATAGCAATTCCAAAAATGTGGCGAAAAATATTAAACGATTAATCACATAATAAGTGAATGCAGCAAGCTATCACGAAAGAATCACAAAACTAAACACGACTGGGTGGAAAAGATGATCCACTGAGAATTATGCAAGCAATTGAATTTGGAACATACTATCAAATCGTATATCCACAAGCCAGATTCCGACTTACAAAACGAGACGCATAACATTCCGGAAATTGCTGTTCCAATAAACCAGAGTCAAAATCAAAGAGAAGAGATAAACAAACACATGGACCTTGCCATAGAACGTGAAAAATGCTCTGGATGATGTAAGTGATGGTGATACCAATTACAAATTTTAGCGCATGGAATGGTTCAATAATGTTTAGAACAGAGACTAATGGAATTAAAAAATTAGAAGAAAATTGAAACCATCCAAACTACAGTGTTGTTGAGATCGGCCTGAATACTGAGAAGGGTTCTGGAGATCTGAGGAAACTTTCTGTCCCTCGGACTCCAGTGAAAAACAATGAGCTGGTACTGGAATGAAAAACGCGGAAGGAGTAAGTAAGTAAGTAAGTAATAATAATAATAATAATACCTAGAAAATGACTCGCATAAACTCCTATGGGACTTTAATATACAAACGGATCACCTAATCCCGGCCAGGAAACCAGACTTGATAATAATCAACAAAAAAAGAGAACTTGCAAAATATTCGACTTTGCTATCCCGGCAGACCACAGAATAAAACAGAAAGAATATGAAAAGAAGGATAAGTACCTCGAACTTGCTAGGGAACTGAAAAACCTGTGGAACATGCAGGTGACAATTATACCAATTGTTATAGGTGCGTTTGGAACAGTAACTAAGGGATTACTAAAGGGACTAGAGGACTTGGAGGTTGGCGGACGAGTGGAGACCATCCAAACGACAGCATTGTTGAGAACTGCCAGAATACTAAGAAGAGTCCTGGAGACTTGAGGAGACTTGCAGTCACTCAGACTTCTGTGAAAAACCATCGGCTATCGCTGATGTGAAAAGCTCTAATGAGTGAACAATAATAACAGAAGGATAAATACATCGACCTTGCTAGAGATTTGAAAAAAAACTATGGAACATGATGGTGACGATTATACCAATTGTGATTGGTGCCTTTGGCACAGTAACTAAAGGATTATTAAAGGGCCTGGATGACTTGGAAGTTGGCAGACGAGTGGAGACCATCCAAACGACAGCATTATTGAGAACGGACAGAATACTGAGAAGAGTCCTGGAGACTTGAGGAGACTTGCTCTCAGTCAAATTCCAGTGAAAAACTATGAACTAACGCTGATGTGAAAAACTCTGAAGGGGTAAATATAATAATGAAGAAAAATGATTGTTTACCGAAAAAAAAATGGATCATACTGAAAGAATATCAAGTGAACATGTTGTGGAGAAAAAGATTAAACTGTTAATCACATAATAAGCGAATACAGCAAACTCGCTCAAAAAGATTTGGTTTGGATTGCTTTGATTGTTTTCATTGCATATCAATCCTTGTACGTTATTTAATCCCAAATACTTTTCATACTTATATAATAAGTATATGATTTGGAAACATTATTTATAGGTATCGTTTTAAACATGCTAGAACTCATTTGTTTCCACACGGAAAATTGCTTTCAAGTTTTGTTATTCAACACTGTTACTTCTATTTGTAGACAGTTAAATGGTTCCAAGAACCGCTATTTACAAAAAGATCATATAATCTAACATCAGCCATTGTTTACACACAGTTAAATTCTTTAATTATTCCATTTCACTCATAGATTGGAACCTAACAGATACTACCACTCTCGGTCTGAGTCGACCAGCGTATAATAAAATGAAGGGCCACAACATATTCCCCTAAGCACTGGGCCTGAATGCAGTTTAGTTTCATATCCAGGCAGTCAAAGTATTATACAGCTCCAGACGACGGGGTTCCGCCTAAGGAGAGTACAAAAGTAAGCACAAGTGGGTGGGGGAAAGAATTCAATAGGAATTGTGCAAGAGATTGAAATTTGACCATACCACGAATAATTTTATGCACTCGCCAGAACATGTCATAGAAAATGAGATGCCATAAAATTAGTTTAAACTCTATATAAATACTGTAACCTTAATCCAGGTCAGAAGACAATACCAAGAGTTATCTCGAAAAAAAAGTCGGCATCTGGTGGATAATGCTATTACATAGAACAGAGGGAAAAAGAAAAATATGAAAGAAATACTTAGATCTTACAGAGAGTTGAAATAATTGTGTAACATAAAGACGAAGGTGATACCAATGATATTTGCTGCACTACGAACATTCTCCGATGGCTAGTAAAAAAGAATAGTGGAAGAGGAAATCAGAGAAAGAAGCGAGACCATACAGACCACATTATTATTAAGATCAGCTTGTTCACTTCGAAGCATTCTGTAGACTTGAAAATACTTGTTGTTACTCAGACTTTCTTTGAAAAAAAAACACCGGCGTGCACTGGTGTGAAAGACTCACCGAGTGTGAAATAATCATATTAAAGTTAAGAAAAGTTCATATGATGACGTCATATCTGCTGCTAATGACGTGTCTTACCTATAAGATCCAAGCACCGATGGAAGAAGCGTGCGGACCTCAAAGAACAGTATGTTGAAAAATAAAGTTCATTCAGTTACATTTCGTGAGAATACCTTAATTAACCCATTAACTTATCGGCTGACGCTCGTATTCATTAAAAAAGTTCTAATCCTGACCCAGAAATAAGAGATATAGCCGTACATTTTTGGGACAACATACTACCAATTCTTATTTTAAAATAAGAAAGTACTAATTGAGATTTATGCTATAATTTCAGTGCAGGTGAGGTCTATAGACAGGTGAGTGGTGAACAATAAATCTAAATTCTAGGTAAAACCTAGTATATTTTGAACGACTCTTGTTTTGTTTTGATATGATTTGGTCTTATTTTATGGCATATCGACCATTGTCAGTCATTTAATACCAAATATATTTTTTTAAATGTATAAATTAAATACAGGATTTATAAACACATTTTTACGATTGCATTTTTAAACATTTCATTGTTTTCAGTAAATTTAAAACAATTCAGTTTTGTATAAGTACTGTCTTTTGTTTATATACAGCAATTCATTGGTTTAAATAAAGTTTTTTGTTTGCACACAGTTAAATTATCAAACAATTCTATTTCAAACAACTCAGTTTAGCAAGTAAAAAACGTTAAATGGTTCCAGTTATTGCTGTATATCACTAACAATCCAATTAAACAACTGTCATTTGTTTACACACAGTTATATGATCAAACAGTTCTATTTCTAACCATTCAGTTTAGTTTAAGTAAAGTTTTTGGTTTACACACTATTAAACATAAAAACAGTTAATTTCAAACAATTCAGTTTAGCGTAATTATACAATGTAGTTCTTGTTGACCCATAGATAGGACCTTATCAGGTGCTACAACCCCTAGTCAGAGTAGACCTGGGATTGATAGTAACGAAGGAGTACTCGGCATTCCCCAAAGCTCCAGTATTTGTAAAGTCTCATCATCGGATTGTTTAGGGACATATACAGGACCTTTGATTGGGGAGTCTTACCCCTTTTTCAGGAATGCATTCGGTGTATTCTGTAGCCCCAGCAGACTAAGTAAATGAACCTTGCATACTTACGTATACATAACGTATTTGTGTGTGTGTGTGCGAACGGGTAATTGTAACCTAGGAAAGACAGCATAATACAGTAATATTTATCATTCTGAATTTTTTAGGTTTAATGAGCAATATTTTGTGTGTGATTTTTCGGACTGTTGTCCTCATCTTTATTCTTGTTAGTTGTAATACAGCGTTTCGGCCGCTGTATTGTCCGACCTTCCTCAGGTGTCTCTTGTTTATCTGTCTGTGGAAATGATTTACCCTGGGAAGTCATTTTTAAAGTTTGTCTTTAAAAATTACTTCCCAGGGTAAATCATTTCCATAAACAGATAAACAAGGGACACCTGAGAAAGACCGGACGATAGGGCGACCGAAACTCTGTGTTACAACTAACAAGAATAAAGATGAGGACAACAGTCCAAAAAATCACACACAAAATATTGCATAGTAAGATTTCTATTTGGGCAACACAATTAAAAAGCTCTAACTTAGAGGGAAAAGCAAGATCAAGTTTGCAATTGAATGATTGAACACAGAAACATTTTGAAAAAAAACATTTTATGCCAACCAGATTTCCACTATTAAAATTGAATTTATTTTATTAGTGAGTTTCAGAGATAATGCACTCGTTCAAAGTATTCGATGTCTCCAGTGTTATCGCCATTTTTCCTGCACTGTAAAGATCATTATATTTGATAAGAAAACAGTTTTCTTAATTAGAATAGTATTTTTTCGAAGGTTAGAACATTATATGACCCATCACATCGGATAGAATTAACTATTTGAGAAAAATGAAACATTAATACCTTAAACATTAAGACCAGACGCTGATAAGATTAATAAGTTTATTTCTTTGGACTCATTAAGACTGCAGTTTGAATAAACAAACATTTAATCACTTAGCGATAAGAAAGGCACATTTTTTAATAGTAAAATGCGAACGGAAATATATGAAAATAAATGCAGTGCCTCGGGTTTAGTCTTAGATAGATTAGTTGATTGATTGGTTTGTTTTATTGCATATCTGCCTTCGTGGATTACTTAATGCAAAAGCCATCTTGCGGCAGTGATAGGATGTGTGCATATACCAACCCCGCCTCCGTATCAACAGAATGTGGCACAAGAAGAGTTTTAAAGCAGAGTTTATCAGGTTTGAATTCAGAGTTTTCCTTCTCCCAGACTGGTAGCCTAACCAAGGTCAAATCATTCAGTTTGTCCTACAGGGGCCTGACAATATTTTTCGGACACTTTAGTATTCGACTTTCCGAGTACCATAGAATGGCGAAATTCCTTCAATAGAATAGCATAAACATATAAAGACAATACCTGTAATAAAAATGGAAGAAAATCGATTAGGTAAGGGAAAATATTTAATTTTCATCATTTTTTACAAAACACACGTGACATTATTTTTCGGACATCGTTGAAAAACTGTTAATAGTCTGTAATATCACCTTTCTTCTCAATAACTTTTATCAATCTCTCTTCATAATGATCAAACATATGCACAATAACATCTCTACGTGTTTCTATTAGTTGCTTTTTGGCTCCTAGTATTCGTTCCCATAGTTGAGCCTCTTTCGTTATTTCAGGTCCATCATAGACAAGTTGCGCAAGCATTTCCCAAACATTTTCTATTAAATTTAGAACTGGGCTTCATGCAGGCCATTCCAAAGTAGTTATATTCACTTTAGCCATCTATTCTTTCATGAGTTTTGACACATGGATGCTGCAATTGTATTGCTGTAGAATGAAATCATTCCCCATCTTTCTTATCCTTGGTAGGGCTTTCTGGTCCAGCAACTATTTGTAGCTTTCGCTGTTCTGTCGCCTTTCAGCCACTCCAAACATATATTTCCATTAGCAAAGACCATACCCCAAACCATAACTCCTCCTCCCCCCATCTGTCGTTTGTTCAGTACAACAGGCTCACCCCTTCTCGACCAAGTACACCACCCATCTGGCCCGTCAAACTTGAAACGCTTCTCATCAGTAAATATAACCTTCTTAAAGTCAACATGCTTTATTAACAACCTTTTAGCACACTCCAGTCTTGCTCCTTTGTGTTTATTTGTTAGTGTAATTTTTTTCTTAGCCTTTACATACTTCAAACCAATCCTATGCAGCGTTCTTTGTACTGTTCGGACGTTTACATCCAATTCACATTTCTCCTTCACTTTTCTTGCTGTAACTTTTTCTCCAGATGTCAAAAGCCGTGTCACAGTCCTCTTCATTCTCCTTTCAGTCCTCTTGCCAATTGATCTTTTCCGACCTCTCTTCTTTTTCCGCTCGGAGTTTGTCTTCAGCATGAATTCGACCGTTGATTTCGACAGCTTCAAATCCATGGCGATCCTTCGGATGCTGAGGTCATCTTCCCGCTTCTTCCGTGCCAAACAAACGACTTCTTTTGAATGCATTTACCTCATTAAACTTAATTGTTTTGCCAAGAAATGTCCGGACTATTTATGCTGTTAGATTGTCCTATGTTAACATAGTAGTAGGGGCGCCAATGCCCCAGAACAGTGTACCAACAGAAAATTTGCATACAGCAACATATACATGAACATAACTCTTAATAAAATAGGATTTTTTGTCATGTCTGAAAAATAGTGTCTCGCAAGTTTTCGCAAAAATCACAAAAAACTAAAATTATCAAAGCCAAACTAAAAAAAAATGATTACACTAGTAGTGGATTTTCACTCCTCAAATACGTACTTACAATCTCAAAAGTTTTGGGCGCTAGTGACCACCTTGAAGTACTTTTTTCAAAGTGTCCAAAAAATATTGTCGGGCCCCTGTACTATTCATCCAAAGCTGGAGTGAGTATAATTAGATTCATACATTCCCAAGAGTATTAGCGCTATGTGAAATGCAACCAGCTTCTTCAAGGATTTGAATTCGTGTTGCAGTATTCATTTCCTTCGACGGCAACCATTAATCCGCGGGCACCTCCAAATAGGATGTGAACAATAGCTGTACGAATAAATTAATACCTTTCTTCGGGAGGTATGAAGGAACGTATTAGCGCGACGGGAGTTCGAACTCACTAACTTCAAAGACACACTCCAGCATTTTAGCCATTATGCCATGACAACTTGAGTTACCCATTACTACGAACTACCTTCTTATTCATTTTTTTTTTTTTTCATTTTAAAGATAGTAGATGTAAGGAGTTTTCCTCGAATCAGAGTGTAGCCTCGCAGCAATTTCAATTGTGCTATTATGTTTACTTTCAAAATAATATCCTTCAGAAAGGTATGTAACCCCCTAAACTCCCTACCTATAGATTCAATAAGACCACGACTATTCTTCTGCAAGTGGGTATTTGGCATTAAATTACCCATGATGGTTGATGTACAATTAAGAAATAAACATCTATTAAATGTTGCATAAAAGATTTTAGTTATTTTCCTCTGAAATGATTTTGGTTGATCTTTTAGGTGGGGTTTATAGCATATCAAACCTGTGGGCAATTTAATGCCAAATTCTGTATATAAAAATATAAAATATATATGATATGTATTCGCATAGTTGTTGATAACATCTTTAAATGCGATAGCGTTCAATTGCTTTCACACAGTCGAAAGGTTTTTAATATTGCTATGCAAAACTAACAATTTAATTCAACATCAATTATCAGCTAAATGGTTATAGTTTGTTTGTAAACTTGTTTTAAAATTAAATAGAGTAATATTTTTTGTTCACATTTCATTTTTGCTATTCTTTGCACACAGTTAAATGGCTTCAAGTATTCGTATTTACCAATAATAATTTTATGCAGCCGTATTCATTCATTTACACATAGTTAAATTATTCCAAGTACTTTTATATTTTTTGCACACAGATAAATCATTTCAAATCTATTTAGTATTAATCATTTGTTTATACACGATTAAATAGCTTCAAGTATTGCTATCTAACACCATAAATTATATTAGCACACCGTTAAATGTTTTAATGTATAGCATTTTAATACTTACAATTCAATTTAAAATCAGGCATTTGTTTGCACACAGTTAAATGATTGAACAGTTTTATTTTACCTATAGATAGGATTCTATCAGAGACTACCACACCGGCTCAGTGGGCATGAGACTAATTGCAATGAAGGGGTACTCCATATTCTTCAAAGTTTCAGAGCTGAAGCCTTGATATCTGATGGAGTTTAATCTCACATGTAGGACACTCGGTGATGGAGTCTTGCCCTTCTACAGAGATGCAGTCAGTGTATTCTATAGCCTCAACCGATTGAGCTGTGCGCCTTTCGATAGCTTTAGGAAGACTTTCACGTCAATTCCTCAATAAAACAACAGGTTTCTAAAATTAGTAGACCGGTTCATATAGCTCGTCAACTATTTCTTATCTACAAGAAAGGATCTAAATAGGAAAAACATGGACTGCTATCAACAGATTACCAACTATAAGAAAATCTAATCTATCTGATAAAAGAAAAGGGGATTCTTTCAGTACTATTGTATAGTTTCACGAATTGGAATTTAACGATACTCCTATTTAACATAATTCTGCTGAGTTTGTTGTTGATGGCTGCTGTATTCAGTTATTCTTTTGGTTACTTCTTCATCACTTTGTGCGTTTTTCGTACCTGCTTATAAGGGTTTCCGCTAGGAGTTAAGTGACAGCAAGTAATCTATAGTCTCATCCGAATATATTTTTTCGAGTGATGAATAACTTAGGAACATTATCTTGAGTCTGATATCAAGCCATGACAATGAATCACCACGTCGGCAGAGCTAACAATACGCTGATTGTATTCCTTGGAGAGGGGTAAGAACTCTCCTTCAAATTGGGTGTCGTGTGCATGACACTAAGGTACACATGATAGTGAGAATACAGTTCTTGAGATATGGATAGTATATCCTCATTAACATTATATTCATGTTCATTCTCATCAGGATTTATTATAAAAATTAGCCAGTCCAGTTGTCTGGTGCATTAAAATACACCAAATGCATCTCTGCAGAGGCAAGACTGCCCCCACAACAACGAGTGTCCTGTATATGACCAAAAATGATCTGGTTGTGAAGCTCCAGTAATACTGAAGTTTTGGGGAATGCAGAGTACCTCTTCATTGCCATCTCTCTTTGCTCCTCTTGAACCCTGTGTGGTAGTACGTGATAAGGTCCTTTCTATGGGTTAAATATAACTGTTTGACGTTTAATCTATGTGCAAATAAACGACATCCTAAAAAGAATTACTTGAAATAGAACTGTTTGGCCATTTGAATGTGTGTAAACAGATGCCTGGTGTTTATTGAATTGTTTGTGATACTTAGCAATACTTGGTATCCTTTAGCTTTGTTGACTTATGATAAATTGAATTGTTAGAAATAGAATTGTTTGTTCATTTAACAAAGTAAAAAAATGATTGATCATTAAATGAATTTTTAGTCACACAAAAATATACCTGAAACTATTTAACTTTGTTGACTTATGTTTACAAACTAATTTAATATATATGAATAAACTGTTTTTTGTCATTTAAATAACTCACAATGTTTGACATACCATAAAACCAAATCAAATCAAACTAATAAGTGTACCATTATGGGTCAAATAAATATGTCTAAATTTATATGTATTTAATAAAATAGTGTGAACAAAAGGAACTGCAGCTAAAAAATGTATAAAAATGGACTCACAGTAAATGCGATTTCTTAACTTTTAGGCATTAAATAGCCCAAGACGGACTGACAAGCAGTTTAAATTTATCAATAATGATAATGTAGGGATATTTCTGAAAAATATCATTCGAAAAAATTGGGAGAAATGGTTAGAGACCTTTATAAAGAACACAAGAGCACCATGAATGTTATGGTCTTAAAAAAACGACTAACTGAAATTATCGCATCAAAACATTAATCTACAGAGGGAGTTATTATTTCTTTATTATATCTGAATTACGCAATATGATTTCTATAAAAGTAGCTGTTATATCAAAACAGACTTCAAGATCATCATTACACATACTGTAATTATTAGGATTCAGCGATCACTATAAAAAAAAAAAGATTTATTCATTAATGTTGCTTTTATATTGTTTATTGTCTTTTCAGTCATAACTAGAATTATTGTGATTATAATTGTTCTCGTCAATGACAGCAGAAAAAATTTTCTTATTCTGTCTGCAGAAATTTATGTTAGCAAATAAACTTCAATTGATTTTCCTCTGCTTCTAATTGATTGAGTGGCATTTTCTCTTCGAAATTTTTTTGTTAAACAATCTTTGGAGACACAACAACCAAATTTCTGTCGCGAACAAGAATATCGTATTTCTCCTCGAATAATAATAATAAAAAAAGTCATGAGTATTTCAGATAAACAGAAACATCGAAGATCTTAATCGCATTGTCAAATAATTGAATGAAGTCAAGAGAGAAAAAAAACTAGATTAAATTAAATTAAAAAAAGGAAACAACGTGCCCAAGGAAGAATTTGAATAAGCGATATATTCTCGTAGTTTAATAGGTTATACAGTGCACATAAAAAATAAATCATGACGGGAATGTATTTTTTATCACAAATAGTTCAGGTTTCTATAATGATATTTTGGGGTAAGAGAAATAGTAAATGTTATATTCATCAATTTGTTTCTGATCGTATTTTGAATTTGTGGTAAAGCATTGTGTAGGACTAGCTGTATTTTTCGATAGACAGAAGACAAAATAATGAAGAAAAAATAAACAACAATCAAACATTGTTGAGTTTTTCCTTCTTCAACAAAGATTGTTTTATCAAACTTAAATTACTCAGTCTACCGAAAAATCTTTCTTTCTTTCTTTCTTTCTTTCTTTCTTTCTTTCACTCCGTCTTTGTCTCTGTCTCTCTCTCTATATATATATCAATGCCAATACAGTAAAAAAATCTTCCTAATTTTCACCTACCATGATTATAAGGACAATATAAATATATATATATATATATATATATATATATATATATATATATATATATATATATATGTGTGTGTGTGTGTGTGTGTGTGTGTGTGTGTGTGTGTGTGTGTGTGTGTGTGCTAAAATAGTTAAATAAATTTTAGTTAAAACTAGTTTACATATACACGTATATATGTGTACATGTATGTGTCTATGAATGAGTGGGTTTTATTATAGTCAAATGAGAACAGATTGAAAATTCTTCATATATATATATATATATATATATATATATATTTACTAATCAATTATCTACCAGTATTCACGGTACCAGTAAAAAACAAAAAAAAACCTGGCCAGGAACAAGAGAAAAAAATATCTCGAATCACGGTCCAGAGGAAAAAGAAAAAAGTTTTTTGGGGTAAAAAAGAAAGAAAAGACCAACCTCGTCCTACTCCTTGAAAAAAATCAAGGGGTACAAAGTCAGTGGCCAAAAGAAAACCAAAAAACCCTCCGCGAATACTGCAATGCTATAATTACTAAAGTGCTCAACATTAAACAATGGAGCCAATTATAGAATTATAGAGTTTAGGCGAAACTATTATAGAATTATAGAGTTTAGGCGAAACTTCCTGATGATCCGTTAAGGTGAAACTTTAGTAGAAGATTTTCGACTAGCGATTTAAGTTAATTCTATTTATATATATATATATATATGGTGATGGATAAAGGTAACCTCTTCCACACGAACAAGTATTCCTCTCGATGCATTCCTTTCTGAAGCGGTACGTGGAATGCAAATAGTCTTGTCCCGCAGTTGAACTCAAGAAAACATCAACATTTTGAAGATATCATACCGTATCATGTGAAATATGTATATATATATATATATATATATATATGTGTGTGTGTGTGTGTGTGTGTGTGTGTGTGTGTGTGTGTGTGTGTGTGTGTGTGAGTGCGTATTATTCGATCCAGCATATAAATATATATATGTGCGTGTGTGGGGGGCGTAAATTTATATATACACACATATATATATATATATATATATATATATATATAGATAGATAGATTTAGGCATATATATATATATATATATATATATATATATATATATATATTTCTTTATACATCCAAACAAGTGGGCAATATCTGTTTAAAACTTTAGAATGCCCTTGTGAGAACACAGCTTAAACGAATATGAAAAATATCAGTAAGTTCATATGTTTTGATTAATTGAATGTATACAATGCATTAATAAAAATTTCATTCATATTTACATTAATACGTGACAAATAGATGTTTCAGGGTGTTTACTATGGATTTTTACGCGTTTCCTGACGATA
>OY757911.1:45254343-45342778 GCA_963585895.1 Sepioteuthis lessoniana | reverse complement strand
ACGCGTTTCCTGACGATAATTTCATTATAAACCGAAAGATAAAATAGATTTGTAATAATGAATTAAGCTGAGGAAATGGCTGTATATATCATCCATTATTGACAACTTTTATTGCATCTAAAGAAATACAGGCAATTCAATACAGAAATGTTAAATATTTCTTTAGTTGAGCTAAATGAAGTAGGATAATAGCCGTTACTCTTTAACAGGACAAGAATCAACATTAACATCTGAAAACTCGGGCTACTTTCTAGAATAGACCGACAACTACGAGGGTTGGTAGCAAAATATCCAATATATATATATATATATATATATATATATATATATATATATATATATATATATATATATATATATAAGATAGAGGTTTTCCATTCATCTTTTTTATCATTTGTCCGAAAAATCATTAAATATTTCTCCCTTGTATCATTGTGTACTTTTTTAACTCGAGAAATCAAATAGAATAAAATACAAAAATATCAAAATAAAACGTTATTTTGTATAATCTTGTTCTTTTAATATGCATATATGTATGTGTACACACAAGGATATATATATATATATATATATATATATATATATATATATATATATATATGTGTGTGTGTGTGTGTGTGTGTGTGTGTGTGTGTGTGTGTGTGTGTGTGTGTGTGTGTGTGTGAGTGTGTGTGTTCCATTCATTTCATGTCTATCAATTTTAGTTTGTTAATACCTATTAGATTCTATACCTATCTCTTTATCTATCTATTTCAATCCGACAGTATTAAAAGATACAGAGATGAAAAAACACACGGTCCTCCGAGGATGATTTTCTTCAGAGAAATGTTTGCCAACGTTAGCAAATAATTGTTTTTTTTCATCTGCACATTGCGATATTGTTGGAATTATATCCAGTTTTTCAGATATATATATATATATATATATATAATATATATATATATATATATATATATATATATATATATATATATATATATATATCAATGTATTTCATTTTTTTAATTCTATATCGTGAAATAGATTCTAGTTTCAAATCCAATCTCAAAGGTTGAGAGGATAACAGTTTCATCTTTAACCAAGAAGTGTTTTTTCCCACCAACGAAATGATTCATTATTATAATAATATCTTTTATCCCATTCAAATACTTGTTAGACCTCTATCAAAAGATACAACACAGATTAATCAAAAAGATTGTCATGTGGGGAAGATATTTGGAAATCGAAATGTACTATAGAAAAATGTAAAGCACAGGGCATTGAATCCGAAAACATGAAAGTTGAATATAGATTGATTAACAATAAAAGCAAAAGAATAAATTAGTATTGAGATCTAGGGGGTTGGCTTTAATGGTACGTTACACGCTGACAATCATCTTTTGTCTATTTTATTGAGCAAAAATGTAATGATTGGAACGATGTTTAGTCATTTTGTTTTAAAGGAAGCAAGGTTTAAAAATATAAAATGTAGAATATTATGCTCTGACTTAGGCTCAATTCCAATGACATGAAAATTGGAGTTTAATACTGAGATTGGAGGGCATACAATCACGAGAAAAAAGTAAATGATTTAAGTTTCAAGGATAGATTGTAGAAATTAGGATAAGCTATTTTACGAGCTTGAATAAAAGGTAATCTGAAAGTTTTAAAATAATTGATGATATTACTAAGTATAGAAGACATTTTTTTTTCTTCTCACACTATGAATTTTCTGTCAAGACGAATTTCAAAAACTAAGTCTACCAACCAATTGATTTTTTTCTTTTTTCCTAATTGAGTGATATATTTTCTGAAAAAAAATTGTCTAATCAGATCAAAACCAGCAGTAGCGTAAAAAATATGATTAAATTTGATGGTTTTAAAAGAAATGGTTTGAAAAAGTATTTAAGAGGGCATTTTAGAACTATCAGATGAATTACTTATCATTCGATCTGTAATTAGATGATGTATTCACAGCGTCTGAGCAAAAAAATTTTTCTTTTCTTTTTTTTATTAAGTGTTTTTAATGATATTGTTCAGGTGAGATAACCTATTAATCATAACAACAAAATAAAGAAAAATATGATAATAATACAAATGTTTGAAAACAAAAGTTTTAAATCCTTTTTTGGGGACCGTAACAGATAATACCACTCCTTATAAAAGTTTACTCGGAACTAATGACAATAAAAAGGTACGTCCAACAACCCAGATCTCTAGAACTAAAACTTTAACATCAAATGCAGTTTTGAGTCATAAAGGATGCCCCTTTTTTGAAGTGTGGTGGGTATCGCTTATTAGTATATAAAGTTCGTGTATTGTTACCCCCGTCCAGAGCGTAAGTGAACTTTTCAACGCAGGTCCTATATATATATATATATATATATATATATATATATATATATATATATATATATATATGTGTGTGTGTGTGTGTGTGTGTGTGTGTGTGTGTGTGTGTGCTATTTACGTCAATAATTATGTTATCAATCTATGAATTGCAACTCATTTCTTCTTTAGGTTATCTTCAAAGAAATTATTTTTGTAAGAATTTATTTCAAAGATGACGCTGATTTTAGCTGTGTGTTCTTATACAGTGGAAAATCTGAGACTTATGAATGCACCCAAAGCTGTTATTTAAGATTTTTAAATAATTTTCAGTTCTTTTTTATTTTATCTGAACAAGATATTGTGCTAAGTAGAAACAGCAGTCTATATAAAACATAATTCGTACCGTAATTATTTTTCTGATATGCACTCATTTGTAACTTGGACCCCTATCTGTGGATTACAAATTTCTGGAAAAAAATCCTCATGTATAATACGCAATGACCTTTTAGATTTTGTAGCAGATGAACTTAACGTAAATGTAGCCTTTTTTATTCAATTTTAATCAGTTTTTACTGATTAAAAGAATTAAATTATAAAGTTTACGTTAGGTCGAAAAATAGAAACTTATTTTATATTCATAGCAAACTCACGGACATCTTTACAAAAAATGTTATAAGTTTGCGGCGAAAATAAACTCGCATTAGCAGAAAAAAATTACTCAACCAAATTTCAGTGGATATTTCTCTACAATGGTGGAATACATATTTGTTTGAACTTTAGATGAAATTTACTTTCGCTTATTCCGTCCCCTGGAGGTTGAATCCTATGGTTTGACAAATGTTAATAATACAGTTCTTGTGAATGATTATCACTCCCAATTTTTTATGCTGAAAAATATGGAAAAACAGTGCACCTAATAAACAAAAGATAATATGATATCGGAAATTTTTCTATGATCGTTTATTGATGGTTTATCAGTGTTTATAGATATTTAAAATATAATTTCGGAATGATTTAATTTTTTAAGTCTTCTAAGGGTTTATATTTTCGTACAGGAAATTCATCTATCTTCATTTATTTCCTCTAATGATTTGACAAATTTGTGTTTTTCCAATTATTTCAAAAATAATAAATACATTGTCTCTGCTAAAGGTATTATTGATTGATTTCAACGGCATATCATAATGTTCGGCCTTATTTTATGGCCAGAGGTTGTCGAATCGCCTTCATTGTACGTTTATATTTACATTTTTGATGTAATTGTTATTTATGTAATTTACAAAGCGCTTTGCTTTGATGTGGCACAAGGTCGAATGAATGGGGCGCCCAATGAGACTCGAACTCACTCGTGTAGGTCTGCTAGTCTAGATTGCTAACCGTTACACCACCAGAGGTGCCCAATGTAATTGTTATTTATATATTTGTTCCTTTTATTTTGTATTATTTGCACACAGTATACTTTTTAAACAGTTTTATATGAGCCATTGATAAAACCATAATGTGCCAGTGTGGGCTTGGGCGTGATGTCAATGAAGATGTAATCCACACTCCTCAGATCTCGAGAACCGGAGCCTCACAATCGGATACAGTTTAGTATCACACTCAGGATACCTCCTATTTTACCTGGGGAAACTGTAAACGTATTCTAACGTTCCCTCATAGAGCAGGCTCATTCGTGGCTGCTCAGGTAGAACTCTTCAAATATTAATAATTTAAAATAGTTTAATAGCTTATTTGACGCCTATGTTTTCTAAAATGATTTGCTGTTTTCGTTTCTTTGTTATATGGTGTATCAGTTTTGTGGCTTATTCAATTCTAAAACGATCCTTGCTGAAGAACACCGTGATGCAATTTTACCCATAACTGGTAAAGAAAAAATTTGAAGGTTAAAATTCGTAGGAATGTAAGTGACACTAAAGCCGGATTTATTATTTAACTGAATAGAGTTTTAGGGGTTTTTAGTGTGACATTGAACTGTAAGTATAAATAGTAAGTTTAAACAGTAAGTTCCGTAGTTTTCTAGTTCGGATACTGATTCGAAAAGATAACACAGACAATAAAGTTTTTAAAAAGGAATTGTATACAGAAGAAATGAGAAAGAAAGGGATAAAAAAGATAGTATTGCAAATTTTTTGTACAGTTTGCTGGGAATTATGTGAGTGAGTGCCCGGGAAACTAAGTTTTCTGCATTTGAGTATTTTTCTTTTCTTTTTTTTTTTTTTTGTTTTGTTGAAATGTTTCAGAGTTATTTGAATTTGAATATTTTTCTTTGAAGGTTTAATTTTTGGTCAGTCGTTTTACTGTGTAGAACTTGATTAGTCGACTTTCATTTAATTTCACGTTTATTTCTAGAGAAGCTTCAGCAAGTTTTAAATCTTTACCGGCAATTCAAGACGCGAGTGACGAAACCCATCCGTTGGTTTCAGTTTTTTGAGCCTTCACTGTGCAGTCCCCGAATTCGTACTGAGGGTCAGATAGTAGTTTTACAAAAGAGGAAGTCACTTTTTGGTGCCGCAGTGTCTGAGATTATCTCTCCCTTTTCCACTCTGGCCAAATCAAGTGCTATACGTGGTCAGCTTGATTCTTAGAAATAAATTCTTATACTGCGAGTGATAAGGAGGCTCATAATTTTTACATTAGTATTAGTAAAAAATGATTTTGTGACAAGAGTTTGAACTCGCTTACTACAATATCACAGTATAGTATATTAATCACCATCCCTCAAGGATTCAGCCTAAAATTTATAGACCACTCAAACTTCCAAATATACCTTATTGAACTATCATTCTATTCTAAATGCTAAATAATACTTTTTTTTAATAAAATTTTGATTTGTGGCAGTTTTAAATGTTCCCGATGTAATAGAAATTGGAATAAGATAATGCGTGTTGTCTATTTACAGCCCAATCTGAATTTGTTTTTGTTTTGTTTTGCTTTTACCCATTACATCGCGGACCAATTTTTATTGTTTTTATAGTTGATTCGTTTTTGGCTAACTTCGTTAAGTTATTGTTGCATTAAGATTTTTTTTACAATAATAGACAGGAAACAACTTTGGAAAATAAGAAAACTTAAGGAATCAGAGAATATGCAAAGCCATAAAAACTTCTTGAATAGACCCAGAATAGAGATTAATACAATCTGGGAACCAGTAAATAGGAAAAAGAGTACAGATAACACCAGACAGAGAAATAAAAATAAAAGATCAAAACGCACCTGGCAAATTAATGAACCATTAGGTTTATAAACAGAAAAAAATCTAGTCTGCGTTGTTCATCTGGAAGCATACCAAAGAGGGTTAAGACATGAATTCAAATAACCAAGGAAACTCAACTCGCGGTTATGAGTTCACTCTCTGGTCACATAGGAGGTAAGAAAGGAAAGTGGCAAATACGAGATACGAGGATCATTAAATATATTTCCAGACTTCTGTCGTATGGGCACTTTTATTGATAGTACACACATGAAACTCTAGTCCTCTTCGAAGTAATCTCCCCTGGCTGCAGTGCACTTGTTGTACATATGGAAGTCCTCTTCTGTGAGCGTGTCGATGACCTTCGTAATATCCTCTTTCCTATCCTCAGTTGTCTCATAACGACAGACTCTGAGCTTAGGGAATAACCAAAAGTCACAGGGAACAAGGTTTGGACTATAGGGACGGTGAGGAACTGTCTTGATGCCCATCTTGCTCAAATAGTCTGTGACAAGGATGGAGTTGTGGACTAGTGCACTGTCCTGGTTGAAATGCCACTGACCCGATTTGAAGAGTGCTGGCCTCTTCCGACGGAATCTCTTTCTGAACACCCTTAAAACCTCAACATAGTAACCCTGACTCTAACCCTTTGGCCAATCAACTCTGCTGTAATGAGTTCCTTACTCCTCCCACACCTCTCATCATCCCTCACACACTCCTTGCCTTCCTTGAATCTCTTAATCCACTAAAAATCTGATGCTCAATTAATGCAAGATGCTCCAAAGGCAGTCTGAAGAATTCCATACGTTTCTATGGCGTTTTTTAAAGTTTAAAAGAGATTTTTATTGCATATCGTTCTTCTAAATTGTCCTCACGTCCAGATTGCATTTTTGAAATTCACCAGGTGTGACAATCAGGCTTTACTTGGGTGTATTCTAATTCCTGTTGAAGCTGTTCATTTCAACATGCAATCATAAAAATAGAACAGTCATCTCATAAGATGTATTGTAATAACATAGTGAATTTTCAAGAGTCTACGACAATTTTAACTACCGGTACAAAAAAGTCTGTAAAATTATTGAATGCACCACACACACACACACACACACACACACACACACACACACATATATATATATATATATATATATATATATATATATATATATATATATATATATATATATATATATATATATTTCATTCATATGTATACTATTCACTACTCAAACTACGTAGTAAACATGATCTCCAGCAATAAGACAACCCTTAATTTTTAAGGCTGACGTGGGCATCAAATAACACATGAAGGTTAATATCATATCAAACAAAAATCAAAACCAAATGAAAATATTAAGAAGTAAAAGTTTGAAAAAGAATACACCCGTTATTTATAAACTATGCAATTTTCGTTTTTGTTAACAAAAGCTTTTTATCTTTTATGGAGATCAAATTTTGCATAACTTGTCTATGAATCAAACCAAATTATAAATATTTTGAAGTTCTAATAGAAAAGATATAATAATGGGGTCTTTTTGTTAATTTATTATTTAGATAAAACTTATGAGTGTTCATATTCATCGATGATATTGTGTGGTAGATAAGAGAACTATTTAGGTAAAGTTACTAATTTTGTTTAATGGTATATCAATCATCGTAGTTTATTCAATGCTAATTCCCTCTTTTTAAAAGAACAGCAAATATACCATTGAACAGTCTGCAGAAGAGATGAGGAGGTTCAAACTTTCTCAATGGTATTTACCCGAAAGTGAATGAAATATTGTGAGTGGAGATCGAACTCATTTCGAAGTAGCAGTCAAGCTATTATGCCACGGGGATTCCTCTCAAGAGAAATATTTACTTCTTGGAACAAGAAAAAACTGCTAATTAGACACATGCCTTTTTAATACTTTTCTTTACTGATTTAAAATTCTCTAGAATTAGGCTATAGCTAATGCCTAATGATATCAGCTTGGAAATGCACACACACACGCAAACACACGTGTGTGTGTGTGTGTGTGTGTGTGTGTGTGTGTGTGTGTGTGTGTGTTTATATATGTGTATGTGCATATGAATTTATAAGTGTAATATACTGGTATAATTGAAATGACAATCACATAGGAATAACAAAATATGTAGATTAATCTTGCATAATGGAGTATATATATATATATATATATATATATATATATATATATATATATATATATATATATATAGATAGATAGATAGATAGATAGATAGATAGATAGATAGATATGTGTGTGTTATATTAATCATATCATATATAAGAATATGATATTATGTATGGTACTTTGTATCAAAATATTATAGATTATATTACACATTTATTATGTTGAATGGTATTATACTTAAAAGTGTGACATAGATCCAAACATTTCAAATAGTTAGTGTTCAATAAATACTGTTATAAAGATGCTCCCAGAGGTTCAATTTTCAACTTGCTATTCTAACTTGCTATCATTCGGGATTTCCTTTATTATGAGAAAGCTCATAATTTGGGCCTTTTGCAAAACTGATCTCGTAATGCTGTACCGAAGTATATTTGCTAACGTCATACTTTACATACACAATAAGAGTAATAACGTATGTGTTCATTATTTAGTAATAACCTGGCTGGTAGTCGAGTTAATTGGAAGAAAGCCATCCCTGCCGGATAACTGAAGTTAAGCTGTGATGAGCCTATCCATTATTTACATGGGCAAACAATTGGTAACAGCAGAGAATTTAAGTAATATGAACATTTTTGTACCAGACTAGGCAAAAATTTGTAATAAGAGAATATATTGTCTTCAACGTCATCAAGTCACGCACGGAAGTTCCTGAATCTCTCTCTCTCTCATCACTACTGTTACGCCCTCAAGGCCTCATCCTGTGTCTGCATAGATAACATACGAGAATTTATAAGAATGATTATATTCACCAAAACGTATTGCCCAGTCGGTAGGGGCTGTAAAATACACTGATTTCATCTCTGCAGAGGGGTAAGACCCCCTCCCCACAACGAGTGTCCTTGATATGACACCAAACAATCTGACGTCGAGGTTCCAGTGGTGCTGGAGCTTATGGGGAACGTGGAGCACCCCTTTATTGCCAATGCTTCCAGGCCCACTCTGGCTTGGAGTGGTAGCACGTCATAGGGCCCTATCCAGAAGTTAAATAGACCTAAACAGTGAACTTATGCTAAAATGAATTGTTTGAATTATAACTGTTTGACTAAACTGAATAGCTTGAAATTGAAACTTTTTTTTCAATTAAATTGTGTACTTATATTTAAAATGCGTAATGATGCTTAACTGAACTGTTTGAAATTGAATTGTTTTTATGCAAAACTTAATTGTTTGGAATTGAATAGATTATTTGTATGAAAACGGATTTAGAATTAAATAACGGATTTAGAATTAAATAACCTACAAAGGTTGATATGCCATAAAGCGCAAAAAAAACAAACAACCAACCAAAAAGCTTTTAGCAGTAGGTATTAAATTCGCATATCACAAAATATTATCATATTATCAATTGTTATCTTATTATATAAACATACCTTAAAACCAAGTATAGAGTAAGCAATATCAAAGAATAATAAACCATATGTCTTGGTGTTAAAGTAGCACTTTCGACGTGGCCAATATTACGCTGACTGCAACATCTATAGATGTGTAAGACCCTCTTCCACCAAAAAATATAAAACTTACTTATGTAAAACTATCATAAAACTTGTAAAAAATCACATTGCATATAAATTTGACCGTAGTGACCAATTCATTTAAAAACAAAGCATGTTGCAGAACCTATCAACCTTTGTGCATCGGTTCAGTTCCATGCAGTCTGTCCTCCTACTAACATTTATCCTTCTCCCTACCTTCAACCTGCCCTCAATTGCTGAATGAAAATCTACCAATTACTCTTTTTGCTGATTCATGAGAAACACTTCAAATTCTCGACATATCTCTGAGTAGGTGCCAGCATGTATGCCCGGTCGAATGCCTATAAAAAAAAACAAGTACAAACTTGCTGTCTGTTAATTGCATTTGTTACAGAAAACGCCGTGGAGTATATCTAGAGAGGCGAGAAAGAAGCCGAAGTATAAAATGCTAAGGAAGTAATGGTTCAGTTAACATTGAACCGAATCACAGTTCTGCCTAGAATCTTTTTCTCTTTATGCTTCTTATGTCATAAAAATCTGGCAGTGATGGGCTTGTTATATGGTGAAGAAAGAGAAAATAGAAGAGTTAAACGTATAAGAGAACGAGGAAGGATATGAGAGCGATAAGGAAAAAAATACTCAAGAGCTAAGAGTGAGAGAATGGACGAAGTCGATGAGAGAGAAAAATTTTAAAAAAAAGATTTCAAAACAAGAGTAAAATCATTGAAGAAAACGAAAGAAAAATGATTGAAAAGGAAGAAATGAGATTGTAATGAATGAAAGATTCTAAAAAAGAGAAAATATTGATATGAGAACGAACTGAAAAGAAATGATCAGCTTGAAGAAAGTAAAATAAAGATATAAATTATAAATCTACAGATATATGCTTTCTTGAAATATAAAGATGAAAATGTGTAACATTTAACAGGTTGTTTGAAAAATGTATATATCATTTTCGATGTACAGTGTGTTTCACAAAAATTGATATAATCTCGTGATCTAAAAACTTCATCAATTCTCGAATAAATGGATTCAATTTTAAACTGCATCTATAGAAACAAGTCACATTTATATGTTTAATGTTTAAATTCATTTTCTTTCCCCGTGAATTTATTTACCTGAAAAAAAAGAAAGCGTAGAATATAGAAATTTTAGTTGTTTTTATGGATGCTGTTAAAATATGAGATTATTATAATTAGAATAGGTAAAATATTTTCCCTCTATACTGAAAGAACTGATTCACGTCAGACCATTATATTTAAGTTGTGATGGTACCATAAACAGATTGGTTAATAACAGCTAACAACGGAGTCTATTAGTAACCTGATCTCTTTGTACAAGGGAAAGCTTAGGAAATTCTAAGAATAAGTACGAATGATAATAGTTGCAAGAAAAATGAAAACAAAGAATGAAACATGGGGGAATCGGTTTATTTAGTTAATGGCATATCAACGCTTAGTGCGTTATTTAATACCGAAACTGGATTAATTTGTAAGTGTTTCATTATAATTATGTCTTTAAGAACTGCATTGCAATTAATTATTGTCCTTTACGAGATGACTCTCAAATGTCACAAACATTTGATTGTTAAATTCCAAACAACAAGCCATATAGTTTCCTCTTCACAATAAACCACCTGCAGTGTAATCTCCCAACCTTCTCTGTCACAATTCTATGCACTACTGAAAGGATTAATCTGGAGCTTCGTTTAGGTCTGTAATCACTGTCTTCTTGATGGCCTCCACAACTATACAAAAATTATAAATGTGTACCTACATTGAATCGATTCCTTAATCTCAAGCATACAATAATCCTAGATGGGTTGATTTACCTTTAAATTCAATCGATCGATTTATTAAGATGCCACGGAACCACTAAAATATATACTTTTTTTCCTTCTATGCCCCAAACACGGGTTTTCTTGACTTTAGAAATTAGGATTAAAAATCTTTCGACTATATTATGATCTATGGACTCGTGTCGTCATTTTCTAATCTTAAGTCTCCCGAGTAAAAACATAAATATCTTGAGTTGGGGATAACGAAGAACATGAAATGTAATAAATGTTATATTTGTCGTTCTTTCTTGAGATATTTTTCGCTCTATTCATTAAAATGCCAATGTATTCATTATGCTCAATAAATTTTCAGTCTGTAAAATTTATATTCAGAAAACCAACAGTAAAATCGAAAGGAACTGCAAAAAGATGATGCAAATTATTAAAACAATAAAGAAAGCACTGACATTTTTGGATCCGTTCTGTTGACACAGCGGGCCATTTCTTTTAAAATATTAAAGGAAACAAAAGTATCCAAGAGACATCATTAGCAAAGGAAAAGTAAAAAGAGCAACGAGAAAATATTCAAATCTTGACAGAAAATCAGAATTAGTAAGTTATTCAAATCTGTGAACCGATAATCTCTTAAGTTCTGAGGGAGCGTTGTTTCTTGATAGAAAACTAACCGGTCTTTATAATAAAAACAAAATATTAAATTATTTTTTGTGTTCTTGTTTTATTGAGAGAGTTTAATTTTAACGAAATTTCAATTATTGATTTTAATCTATGGTATTCAGATGATATATCAACGCAGATTTCTGTTTATAAAAAAGATTACCTCTATCATTTTTTTATAAAATGTTAATTTTGTGCTAGACTAAAAATACCGGGACTTTTTTCTCTGTTATATTATCATGCAAACAAAATGGATACACTTTGGTATTAAGAACAGCCATGTCATATGTAAACAGCCATATCATATGTAAAATATCATTAAGAACAGCCATATCATATGTAAAATATGATACCAAACATACAGTGCGTGTTTCTGTGATGTAGTGACTAATGTTCTGTTCTGCGATATCTTAGTAAATTTGTTTGAATTTCAGTTGGGCTATTACGTTCAACTTCGGAATAATACTCATGGTAAAATATGTTAGCTCTTATCACCCTGACTCTTGGGTAAATAGCACCATTCGTGCCCTAATATAAGGAGGGCTGAAAAACCCACGAAGTTCTATGCAACATTAAAAACAAAGAAACCAAAAATATCAACAGTTGTACACACACACTCACATACAAAGAAACCTGAAAAAGAAAGAATAGAAAACGTCTCTACGCACATTATCACAGAACGTGTATAAAACGTAAGAATATTCCAATTTTAACATACCATATGCATTTCTTGTAATTTCATGTGATGTGAAAAATCGTCACACGGAAACATTTCACGTAATAGACTTCTAGTGGTCAAGGTCATATATATATATATATATATATATATATATATATACGTCTGTGTGTGTGTCTGTGTCTGTGTCTTTGAAGTAATAAAGAGAGACTTTTTAGGGAAATTATGATTATGTTTAAATCTAACCTTCATCCGATGACATAGTAATATATTTATTAATATCATACAATTTAATATTTTTATCTAAAATCTACTAAAAATGAAAATTTGCGGGGTTCGCTTTACCTCTCGATGTTATTTTCTACTCATCTAGAATTTGGATACGACGGTGACGGCTATAAAATGCTAGTTAGAGACATTCTCTCTAATTTCAATGCAAACACTGATCAGCTGTTGCTCCAGTGAAACATTCAACACGACCAACCATTAAAATACTGTCCTTCACATGCTGTAACAGTTAACTAACCATCATAGCAGAATATTTTTGCGTTATTTCTCATTAGTTAACCCATACTTCTGGCTTTATGGTAAACGACGCTAAATTTATATGACTACAAAAGGGCAAGAATTTAATATTGAAATTAAATTACCTAAAAAAAAATCTATTAATACATAAAATCCACGAATTAAATTTCTGTATAGTGAACGAAACTATGCCAAATTCCTGACTGATTTAGAAAGTTCATTGCATATATTGTTGGAGAGATTCCACAAGTTTCACATCATAAAACGATTAAAATTTCGCTAAAGTAAAAGAGGGATGAGGGATGGTTTGGACCAAATAGTAAAGAGATCAAAACAAAGTAAATATCTCTCGATTCTGATTGTCTACTGAGTAGATCACCACATCCCTGCCACAATAATCCCTCAAAGCCCGAAAAAGTTGGCAGTTTTTGGCATCAGAGTCGGTAAAAGATGAGCAAGCGTAAATCCGAGATTATCTAACATCTCACCAATAACATCTGCGACCTAAATAAATGAGGTATAATGATTTAGTCCCCATATTATTTAGAGGCTCATAGAGATACTATGAATGACAATGGTGCAAAATAACGGTATAAATGTGTTCACATATATAGATATTCTCTAAATATAACTTTGTATGACACAAGAAAAGTATGAGAGAACCTATTGATGAGGTTACTTAGTACATAAGCAGAGTTTTGTGGAACTTGTTTTCTGTTTACAACAATTAGGAAAAAATGTTTCTAAAATTGGCATTGTTTGGTGGGACAGTGTGTCACACACACACACACACACACACACACACATATATATATATATATAAAGTGACACTAAATAATCAGGTGGTGAGGCTCCTGTAATACTGGAGCTTTTGGGAATGCCAAGTACCCCTTTAACGCCATTGTTCTCAGATCCACTCTGGCCCAAAGTGGTTGAACCTGACAGAGTCCTATATATGGGTCAAATAGAAGTAAACTGCGTATTTATGCTAAACAATAGTTTGAAATAGAACTGTTAATATGAATATAAATGGATTGGCATTAAATGGTTGATGAGCCATAAAACTCAAGCCAACCCAACCAATGTAAACCCAGCATGCCTTGATGTTTTGCAGTAGAAACCACATTATATTAAAAAAATTCTATTTATACTGCAAAAATATATCATTCTTTCAGCAAATGAGAGATGTTTCATAATATTTCTAGATTCATAAAGCAACTATTAGAAAGTGAGTTTATCTAAGAAAGCTGTGATCTTTTTGAGAATCTTATTGATTAGATAAAGACATTCTTTCACAAAAAATCATGAATAAATAAAAAATATCCGTCCTAATATATGATTTATTTAATAAATTCAATTTAATTATATTTTTGAAATTAAATTGATTTTGAAATTTTATCAAAACACTCAAATAAATTTCTGATTCTCTGAAATATCGGAAGCAACTATTAATTAGATAAAACGGCTAAAACCTGACAAGAAATTTCAGAATATTCTCAAACAAATTCCCATACATTAATAAACTTTCTACCGAATGTTTTTTCAGTGATTTTCCCGTCGACAGATTGAAATAAACTGTATAACATCGTCACACTTTTGGGGGCAAAAGTTCCAGCAATATCCAAATTATTTCTCACATCACAAATATCATTAAACAACACAACAATATTAATTTTTATGAAACACAATAAGTTATCAAATAAAAACAGAAAGAGAAGATTGAGCATGTCAAAAATAGTTATCTTCTTTTCCTTCTGAGATTCTGATAATGAAATTCTCTTTCATTTCAGTACGTAATCCGGAAGGAGCATTGCCATGCACATCTCCAGAATATAATTTCATTACACTTCTGATTTTACCAGATTTACATTATTTCCGTCAAACAAAAAGGCTGACAGATGGATAAAACCGGACTACATCTGCGCCATAAGATCAGTTGAAAAGACTTATAAACGGGGGACTTTAATTGAGAAAGTCAGAAAGTTATCTCATTAAACAGGCTTCTCCGAGAAAAGTTTCACAAGTTCTAGTCCTGCCAAAGATTTATTGTTTGTTCCTGTTAACGTTGTTTAGTAATGGCTTTGCAAATACAGCTTGATAGTTGAAACAAGAACCTAAAACTTAAATTGAAAGATACGCCAGCTGAAATAACTATTGAAACTTTTTTTTCGAATAATCAACTTCCATTTGCATTTTAAATTTTCAGTAAACTTATACTCTTATCGTCTATAAATCTACTTGTTCCTCCGTAATTAAAACGTTTTTATGTAGAAATTGAAAACATACAGGCAAATTACAATATGTTATTTAAAAAACGCATTTGATTGTTTCTATGGAAATAAAAGTGAATCAGGGTATTTGAAAATATATAAAATGTTCTATGAATTCATCTGTCCAGATTTCTTGCGTATGTTTTTCTTTTTCTATTTATAAGATCAATTGCAACGTTACATTTTATACATTTGAATCGAATGAAAACATTAAGAAGTGAAATGGTAACATGAAAAAGTATTAAAATAGCTTTATATTCATTGAATTGCCAAAGTATTTTACTATCTTTTTTCTCGGCTAACAGGAAAACTTTTTGATCGATATTTCCAGTATTTGAGAAGACATATGATGTAAGTAAAAAAACTACTTTAATTGCCACACATATCAGGTTTGATTATGTCTATATAAAAAATGTCTGAAAAGCAAGATAGATATAAACATATACGTGTCAATCGTCAATGAAAAGATGATATGTAATGAACTTAAATAAAAACTAATTTTAGTATATGTACAACTGGAATTGATGATTACATATTTTTCTTTTATTTATAGGAAATACAATTTAAATAAGATGAAAAAAATGTTTGATTTTGAAAAAAAAGAAAAAAACATGGAAAAATAACGTGTGCGGAACTTTAAGACTAATTTAGATTAGTAGTTATGAATCGAATTGCTTGCTCACATATCTAAGCGAAAGGCAACCATAACATGAAAATAAATGAAATATAACCAAAGGGTCAGAGATAGAAAGCGAAAGAAAGAAAGTAAAACAAGTTGTTTTACTTATTTATTTATTCATTCATTTATTTATTTATCTATTTATTTATATTGTTGGAATGTTGAAAAATCAATTTTTCAATTAGAATATCTGATTGAAATGGAAAATATATGACCGGAACGCGTTCACCGGCAGATTGAAAAGAACCTCTGATGCATTCAGGAAATTCGACGAACTTGTCCGTACACGTACACACACATACACACACACACACACACACATATATATATATATATATATATATATATATATATATATATATATATATATATATATATATATATAAAGATTGATGTGTAAATCGATATGAAAAACCTGACATACAGAGATATTAACAATTACAGATAAAAAGAGATATCAACAAAGACAAATGAACCTAGAGCGAAATGGTACGTGAGAGAGAGAGAGAGAGAGAGAGAGAGAGTAAAATAGACAGAGAGAAAGAGAGAGAGAGGGAGAGAGAGAGAGAGTATATTTTTGTATATTCGAAGGGGATGTTTACCATTATCTGTATGCAAATTTAAATGTCCCTTCGTAATTTAACATACACAGGCAATCAGTTTAGATCTCTCTCTCTCTCTCTCTCTCTCTCTCTCTCTCTCTCTCTCTCTCTCTCTCTCTCCCTCTCTCTCTCTCACACACACACACATACACACACATATAGTTTTATACACGCACCGAACACATGCTGAATTTTGAATATAAATGTTTATAAATATTTATGCCAATGGGATGCGTATGCATTCATTTTTATGCCCGTTCAGCCAAAATATTTTATGCGTGTAGGAATTTATGAAACGCATGAATACCCATAGTTCCATTTATTTAGATGTACATATAATCATACGTATATATATATCTGTTTGTGCGTGCATGTATATTTTAGTGTATGTCCGAATAAGAAAAACTCATTGATTTCTCTCTATATATTTATATAGTACCTGCTTGTACCCATAGACACGCAGGCATACTAATATTCACATACATACTACATGTTGATCCTAAACAGGAGTACCGATGAGTGTAACTGTGATCCCTGATAAAACACAGTAATTTTACACGTTCATATTTCTAAATATGTTCTGATAGAACAAACAAAAAATAAAATGAAACGAACGTTAAAAGTCAAATTATTCATTTAACAGATTGATTACGAAATTCCAGATTTAAATACGAAAATCCTTGATCAAAAATATATCGTTCCATTTTGTGCCGTCTTCGAATGGTCTTCCGGCACGTCATCCTTGGTTGATTTATTTTAGGCCAAAGTCTGTTTAACTCTGTCTTCAATTATATACGTTACAAAACTGCTTCTTCATAATATTTTAAACAAATAAACACTTCATATTTTGTTAGCATATAAATGTTTAAAAAAAAACAATTTATTTATGCCATTCAAAAACACTTAAAACATATTCTCAGATCTATTTGACTATGTCCAGTTCACTTCAATATCAATATCAATATATATGCATTATCTAAAGACAAAGTTATCTCAGTAGAAAAATAGTTATGGTATTATGTAATTCATAGCTGAGGCATAAGGGAGTTGATACCTTTCCAAAGGCCATTAGTGCAAATTTGCTCACTACGATATCACAGTCCAGCGAGTCAGTTGCTATGCCAAGAGTTCTCATCCATTACATCTTAATAAGAAGAACAGTGTTATTCATAATGAAGATACAAGGAAAGCTCTTTGATCTACAAGTGCTATGATATCTTCCGTCCATAGATTAACAAATCTTAGTAGAATGATGTATATGTAAGGAGGTACGGATATATTAATATAAATATGCATAGATTAAGTCCTGGCGCACACGTGTGTAGGTATGTTTTCACTTCTTTATGGAGTAACTCGCGGTTTCCATTGTAGGAAATTGACACGCTGACCCGAGTTCAAACCGGAGACGAAATTGCATTGGACATAGCACTAATATCCTTTAAGAAGTTATGAATATAACTACCTTCCCTCTAGCTATAAGCAAGAAGTAGGACAGTCTATGCTGTTCAATCTTTGTATGGGGGCTAATGTATGAGAAGGAAACACTAAATCCAATCGCTAAACTCCACCAAAAAATTGACCATTCACTGTTGAGCAACTTGTTCTCAAAGTATTCCATTTTTTCTTTTACTCATTCCTTTGTGACACAGCCCAGGGTTTTTGCAGGATGATCCACATGAGTAGAAACACTTAACAACGTAGGATCAGCGTCATGGTGGGGAGAAGTGTGATGGCAGTAAGGGTGGGTACGTTATAACTGGTGCCGTGACCAGGATCGATTCCAAAAGGCGTTTACGTAAGCGCGCCAGCAGAAAAAAAACATTAAAATGATGGAAAGAAACACAAGAAATATACGAAAGCGATTTGGAAGATTAGAAGAAGCATAGCGTCAAAAAACATTAAGGAGAGGGAAAGCGCAAATCATTGCACACGTTTGGAGGGAGAAAGTGAATGGAAATGAAAAAGAAAGATGAGCTTACGAGAAAGACGCACACACACACACACACACACACACACATATATATATATATATATATATATATATATATATATATATATATCGAATAAACACACATCGAGAACACAAAGTAAAAAAATGTAATGAAGATGTGAAACAGTGAATGCCCCTATACATCAAAATGGGAAAAAAAGAAAAAGTAAGAAAAAAAGATGAACAAACTTAGGAATACATCCCCCTCACTCAAATACACCTATTAAACTAACACACACACACGCGCGCGCGCGCGCACACACACACACACACATAAAATAAAAACACATATTTTGGACAATTAGAATGCTCGGAAAGTTAAAAGAGAAAAAAGAAAAGTACAGAAAAGTAGAATAGAAAAATTCTAAATAAGACAGAAGGAAAGAAAGAAAGAAAGAAAGAAAGAATTAACAAAGAAATAAACATCCTTACTAAGAAGCCAGTTTTTATCATCTCCAATCCCCATAATTGTACCGTGTCTTTAACGAAGATGTTTACAGTAATCGTACGGAAATCAAAATGTACAACATTTAAATATTTACCAGAAAAAAATGAACAGAAAGGGGTCGACATCATGGTGCAGGAAAGAGCACGAAATTCCGAAGCAGAATATTGAAACAGTAGACTGGTTTAAAAACTGGTTACTAGGAGATATTTCATTTTTTTTTTTTTTTACTATTATTTACCTTGAGTTGATCATATGTCTTGTTGAATTTTCTTAAATTCATTGAAATTATTTTTATTTAAAGATATTTATAATAACCTATTTAGTAAGTAAAATAGAATAAGCAAGTTTTTGGGTGTCCATATTTCCGAAAAACACCAGTCCTATTTTTTAAAAGAGGTAGGATAGAGTTCAATTCTTGATGCTTGTTGTTACCCTAAAGGTAAATGCAGATGGATTCCGATGTTGTATCACAGAGCTTGATCAAGTGTATCGTGTTCCTGAAAAGTTTTAAACTCTCAACACGTCAGTCTTTTGGCAGCTATATTTTTTTTATATAACGGTACCATTTGCTTATAATGCGACATTTATAACAACATGCTAATCTGACTTACCTAACATATTGTTCATACCTTCGAACTTAATACATTTTCATATAAAGATATATGTAAAGAGGTGGGGGTAAAAGCTCCCTTTTCTTTCGGCTGCATCTCATCTGAGAATTTCATACCATAAAAATAGAACTTGTGGACTTCTTGCACTTCTCATGTACAGTTCTACGGGAAAGAATTCTCTTTTCTCCTCTCGTTGTTGCACACAACTCCTGTCTTGTACTCCTCAAGTACCAGTTTTACGGCATGAAACGTAGATGAAACAAAGAACTTTTTTTCCCTTCACCTTGCATATATATTCAATTTTGGGGTGTCCTCGTGGTGTAATGGTTAAAGCGATGAACTGCGGAATCGTAGTACGCGAGTTCGTACTCCAGTCGCGCTATTACGTTCACTTTCGGGCAAATACCCTTGGGAAAGGTATGAACCCCCTTATTCTCCCTCCAGCTATGGGTAAATAGTAGGACGGACTAGGTTCTTCAGCCTTGGTGAGGCAACTAGTCTAGGAGAAGGAAAACTCTGAATTCAAACCTGTTAAACCCCGCTTAAAAATTGACCTTGTGTCATATCCTCCCCGAGCGGAGGGGTTGGTAAATAGTACCTTGCATATATATTCAAAATACCTATACACGACCTGGACGTGACACAATTTTTAAACGGAATTTGGCAGGTTTTCCTTCCCGTTGCATGTTTTTCTAACCAAGGTAAAAGAACCCAGTCTGCAATGATATTTTCCCGTAGCTGGCGGGAGAATGATTAGATTCAACCATTTATCAACTCTATTAATGCTATATAAATTGCAATCAGATTCGTTCAGATTTTGAACTGGAGTCACCTTGTTCATTTTCAACAAGAACCATCACACCACCGCGACCTCTTTCATTGATGTACATAAAAAAGAAACTCCAAAGCACAAAATACTAATTTTATGGAGGATGCAAAAGTAAAAATGCTGCTTGCATTGATAAATATTTGCCTATCAGTTAACTGAGCTTCATATCTTATTCTTTATACCGTCGGATTAAATACATTTTCATTCATAGATAAGTGTAAAGAGGAGGAAAATGTGGAACCTTTGTTTTTTCATTGTCTCATCAGAAAATAACTTCATACAACTTTTTAACTGGAGGAATGATTAACGTAGTAGTTATTATATTAGGAACTGGAATCACGGCCCAAATTTAAAATCCTGGACTAAGCAGTTTGGCTGTCTCTTTGCAATATTGTCATGTGGAAAGACATGGAACCACCTCCTCCCCCAGTTAGGGTTAGAAAGTAGAACAGATTGAGCTCGGCTTATTATTATAAATAGTCTTGGTGGAGTAAAACTTTATTCAATCCAGAATTAATCAACTCAGAAAAAATTGACCTTGTTTCGCATGGACCCCGTAGCAGAGTGATTAAGTAAATGCGTGTTTTTAACTAACTATCCGTCAGGACCAAGGGGTGAAATAAGGTCATTTTTTTAAAAAAGGAAATAACTGTTACTATAAACTCACAGGTTTTTTTTTTCTTTTCTTAGACTTATTCCCTTACCAAAACTAGAAATGGTTACATTACTTACAGCCTAGTCTGCTCTACGATTAACCCATTGTTAGAGAGAAGATATGGTCTTTATGCCAAAGACGGCTCGTCATGAAATACTGACAATCCACTCCAGAAGTTGTATGCAGATCTTTGTGTTCATATTCTATGACTATATTTGTTAGTTTACGGCGCCTCCTCAAGTTCAGATTAAAAATCCAGGATATATCCTAGGTCAGTTAGGGGTTGTAGAATAGTATCTTATATGACATCAAATATTCCACGCATACAGTTTTATCCGAACGGTTCTTCATTTATTGCTGAGCAAGTATTATGTAGGTGAATTTACTCTCTTTTAAATTGGAATCGAGAAGAAGGTTGTTGTCATCAAAATTCTATTCTACTGTCATATCATCTATCAGCTCAACTGAGGCACCAAAGCCACTTGCCGCCCAATCTGACGTTCTTGTTAACTGTCATTTAATTTGCTGCAAAACAAAACTAAAATCTCACCAGCTTTTGTTGAAACCATGAATAAATTTGTCAAAGGTCTGGAGAAGGCGAATTAAAGAATAATTAGAATCTAAATATAGCTTCGTTACACAAACACACGCACATATGTCATGTATCATATTACTGTTGCATGTTATTAAAGAGAATGGTTCGAATATTATTGGTTTATATTTGTTTAATATATCCACTAAATTCATTGATGAATTTTCTGTATTGCATATTTTCTGCTGATGCTCAGAATCAATGTTCAAAATGAGTTTTAAATCATTCTTTCAAATGATGCTTTTCAAGGAGAGAAACCTATTATATTTTTCACTGTTGGTGCAATACAATTTCAATCTGCGCGTTCAAATTATTACTAAGATTACCTATTTATTGTAAACGCTGTCATTTAAAGCTTTAGTCTCATTGTTTTTTCAGGATAATTTTTATTTGTCCCTAATAGTTGTTTTAAAATTTTATTATTCATTTAATTTTCCAAAGTTAGATTGATTCCAACAATTAAGTAATTTTTATTTATATATTCGAAGTGAAGCACTTTTAACATCTCTTGCGAAGTTTTTTACGTTTCATTAAATGATAATATATTTGGGAAAGATGTGGATATATCGGTCCATCCTATAAATAACATGTTATACTGGTTACTTCAGCCTTGGTCTGGCAACCAGCATAGGAAAAAGAAAACTTTGAATTCTAGCAAGTTTCCCTCCACCTAAAAATTGGTCTTGCGTCACATTCTATCCATGGTGATGGGGTTGTATAACTACATTCACCAACCAAAGTGAACATTATGAAATTTTTAATAACTCTGATAGAATATGAGAGTATACGGACAAAGGATGTCGCCTCGAAAACCTGCTAAGAATGATGGATGGTAGGGATGGATTGCAAGAGAAGACTCAGGGAACTCCGTGTTCTCAGCGTAACTTGATGAACCTCATTGTAGGCTTTTTTTAATGACCTAAAATTCTATATTTCTTTCTGGTGATTCCTTTATCTATATATATATATATATATATATATATATAGCCATCCACAGACAGATCTGTTTCGGTCTATCAGAAATCATCAGTTTGGCTTCCCATAGCTGGGATCGCGACCCGGTTGACTCAAACGCCAAGCCAAGCCTCTAACCCTTCGCCCACGAGGAGCCATTAGCTGCAAAGTAAATTTTAAACGGTTATGAATCACAATTACTATTGTTTACATACATCCGTTCAACGGCTACCGAGACCTCAATTCATATATGAAGAGACTTGCAATAAATGCTAATGACAACACGATTACTTCATTCGCCAGAGAACTCAACCTTACGGGGGTAGGAGAGTATATATTGATATATATATATATATATATATATATATATATATATAGATAGATAGATAGATAGATAGATACTATTCTATTATAGAATTATTACTGAAAAATCAAACAATAAAGCAAAAGTCAAAATTTTGGTATCTGCTTCAAAAATTATAACGAAGATCAATATACACCATTATATCTCACTCTCTGTGTCTCTGCACTTTTATTAGAATAAATGGATGTTGAAGGAGGTGCCCGTGGTGTAATGGTTATCGTCGTAGGAATTGGACACGGCGACACGAGTGCAAATCCTGGACTGCTTGCACTTCACATAGCAGTAATACCCTTGGGAAAGGTATGAATCCAATTATTCTCCCTCCAGCTATGGATAAATAGTTGGGCAGACTAGGTTCTTCAGCCTTTTAGAGGCAACTAGTCTAGGAGAAGGAAAACTCTAAATTCAAACCTGTTAAACTCCGCTTAAAATATTGTCCTTGTATTATATCCTGCCCGAGCGGAGGGGTTGGGTAAATATGATAAATGGATGTTAAATTTGCAGTGTTCGATATAGTTAAATATTCTCTCCATTGGCTATCTATTAATTCGGGATGAACCATAGTTATTTTGCCTAAAGATTCCAATCTTTTGCATACATTTTCGATCATTGTAATCTTTAATGGTTTAAACATGAGATTCATAGGGTGGCTAGGCACTATAATGTTTACTGTTATTCATGGTTATTTCGAAGGTTATTATATATGTGGATTTGTTGAATATATCACAACAGAATTTGACCTACATCCTGAGGGATATATACTTATCTCTTACTCATAGATAAGTACTGGCACAAATAGACGGCAGCCATGTCGTCGAAATTTAGAATACGCTTACATTTTCCCCGCTATAAAAGTACCCCTTCAAAAACAAGAGATGACTTGTTATGATACATAAGAGCATCTTATAGTGAGTTTCAAATACTTGAGCTCTGGGGATAGTGGGATACGTTTTCTATTCCATTACTCACAGGTCCACTCTGATCCAAAGGATATTTGCCTGTTAAGGTCTTATCTATTGATCAAATAAATACGTATGTAAATTATTTGTATTCGATAAGAATACTTGATAGGATATAAAGATATCCAAAAATCTCTTTAGAAACAGTGAAGCTAAAATGTAGACATAAAGCAATAATGGATGTAATTTGCTACCATCTGCGCTATGAAAATAACCAATTAACCTGTTATTACAATAGATCAATCAATCAATCAACCAATGTGTAAGTAATTTGCACTTCGTAAGGTTCTATGAGATGAAGTTTCCAAATGTAACACTTTTTTGTTTGTTTGTTTGGGATTTATGGCATATCAAACTTTGTAGGTTATTTAATGCCAATTCCACTACTATACAAATAAACAGTTCTATCTCAAACAATTCAGTTTAGCCTAAGTACACAGTTTAATCGTCGAAATCATTTCTATTTCAAGCTATTTAGTTTAGTCATACAATTCTAATTCAAACAATTTAGATTAGTATAGGTATAGTTTTTGGTTGACATGCAGTTTAATGCCAAAACAGTCCTATTTCAAACCATTCAGTTTAGCATAAGTACACAGTTTGAAGCAATTCGGTCTAGCATAATTACGCAGTTTAGTTCTATTTGACCCATTGATAGGACCCAATCAAGTGCTACTACTCCAGGGAGTGATTGTAATGAAGGCGTATTTCGCATTTCCCAAAGGTCCAGCATCACTGGAACCTCACCATCAGATTGTTTAGTGTCATATCCAGGACACTTGTTGGTTGGGGAGGGTTACCTCTCTGCAGAGATGCAGTCGTTGTATTCTACAGCATAACCAGTCTTAATTTAACAAACTTTTTACTGTATGTATCACTACCTGCTAAGGTTATCGTTAATTTCCCATTCTCCAATTCCGACACGAGAATTCCCTATTGCGTAGTAATAAAAATGCTAAACTGCGACATCGAAGTAAGTGAGTTCAAATTTTAATCATTTTTTTACGTTCACTTTTGAACCATTGAGTAAAGTATGGAACTCATTATCTTCCCATGAACGGGTTATATAGCATCAGTAAGGTTCTTCTATAAGTGTGATTTTGGAATTCGATAACCCACGAAGATTTATATACCACTGAACAAAGAAACTAAACCAATTCTATCTTAGTCAAATACATTATTAACACTCTACGTATTTCAAGCGATTGGGGACAACATTGATTATTGCATTTTGTAATTTAGTTCTAAAATATGCATCTGCGCTCAATTTATACGTACTGCATCAAAAATTAAAGAAAAAGGATGGAAAAGTTTAATGAATAAAGTTACTCCGTGATTATTTTATTTTTACGTTAGATATTCAGTAACCAAGTTAAAGAAAATTATACATCGGTGCTTAAGCAGTGCATTAAACTTTCTTTTCCAGACTGATATTTCATTTATATTCATAATATGACTACATTTTTTCTTTTCAGCATTTGGCGAAAAATAACATTGGGATTTGAAAATTGAAATACATCACATGAAGGTCGGATTTAGTGTGCATAACATAGAATAGAAATAAAAGAAAATTTGCCCGTTAGCTTGAGTCTAAGTTTACCAGAGAATTTTAAAAAAATGAAAGAAAATGCTAAATTGGATAAATATTTGGACATTGCCTGAGAACTTAGTTATGGAAGAAAAATTAGGGAAGACATCTTTTAGCCCTGGTTAGACAACCTAAATATGAGAATGAAAACTCTATTCAATCCAGCTTTACTCTGTTTTAAAACTGACTTTGTGTCTTAGCTTACTCGTACCAGCGTGGTGGGTAAATGCTGATGCAATTCATTAATATGATAATAATCTATTACTGAGACAAGCGGAATGGCGGTCATTTGGAACAAAAAACTAAAAAAAAAACTAATCCTTTGAGCTGGAAACATCAAATCAATTTTTTAAAATTCATAGTATATCTAATTCCGGGACATGCAAAATTTTGAGGTTTGTCGCTGCAATATATGATTAACATATTAATAGGTTGCATCTATTTTGAGAGAGAGTAAATGATTTTTTCTCCAAGTAAATAGTGACACATTTTTTTCTCTCTTGTCCAAGGCATTGTAATCGAGGATTAATAGTTGTTATAGTGTACTATTTTCAAACCTGAAAAAAAAAAGAACACAACATTATAATTAAGAGAGGGGCCGAGTTAGCTGGAGCTGTAGAATATTCTGTCAATAACTTTGCTGTGGAGTAAAACTCCCTCAACGGGTGTCCTGGATATGACACCAAACAATCTGATAATGAGGCTCTATAATCACTGGAGCTTTGGGTAATACAGAGTACCCTTTCATTGCCATCGCTTCCATGTCCACTCTGGCCCCGAGTGGTAGCACCAGATAGGGTCTTGTCTATGAATCAAATAGTACTAAATAGCGTATTTATTATAAACTGATATTTTGAAATAGAGCTGTTTTGACATTTGATTGTTTGTAAATATATTTCTGATGTTTAATTGAATTGTTATTGATACATAGCAATTCTTGTAACAATTTAAATTTGTTGATTAAACTGAATTGTTTGAAATAGATCTGTTATTATGTATCCAAATGGATTTTGTATTAGATAACCTACGATGGTTGATATGCCATAAAACCAAACCAAACCTTAATAGTAGAGTTATTAGCAGTCACATGGGTCACAAATATATGGAGACACCCGATATATAGATCAGGAGAATTTGGAAGACTATCGAAGTGGTTTTTGAAAAAAAAACATTTGTGGAATAAAACATTTGAGGAAAATAGAAATTAAGAAAACTTTATTTCTGAAAATAAGCAAGTTTATCGAAAAGAATACAAGGCCTTCTGTTAATTGATTCTTGATGCCGGGGAAGATCCATTTTATATATAACAATTAATGGTATCGCGTTAAATTTGTAATTATCTTAATGTTACAATTACTAAGGGTTGATAGCATTGTTAAAGATTTACAGTGATCATAAAAGAATGGTCCAAGTAAAACAGATCAGCACACCACCTGCAACGATACTAAGAACCACAAACGCGCCTACTTTTGCCTGAAGCATTTCAGTCATTTATTATACTCATCGCAAACTAGCTCCGACCAAAATATTGAAAAAAACTTTTGACTTACTTAAGTATCTATGAAAGTTGAATAAACTTTAGAAAAGTAAATATTTTTGTTGTTGTGCACAGCTGATATTTTCTCAGCTTTACATGCTATAGTACTAAAGTTAATGAAAATATAGAAGACTCTCGACTAATGAGGTGAGACGTCTGTTTGTTGTTTTATTTTATATTGAGGACTTGGTAATTGAGGTTACTTTCACTAAGGAAAGAATATCTTTCAGTACTATCAGTTCTGAAAACATTTGCAGAAGAAATAGAAGTAAAATTAAAGTTGGTGGCTTGAAAGCTTCCTTTACGATAGCTACAGCACCGAGATGTATTGGGTGGGGCGCAACATCTTTCCCTAGTTTGCACCATCTTACCCTTAAAACGTACGTTAAAATGCATAGAGTTAATCAAGGAAGTATCAAGTTCCATTTTTTGAGACTTTGGAATAACTTGATCTGGGATTGAACTCCCGTCACGGGGGCCTTTGGCAATCACTCTACCCACTAGACAATTGAGAAATACCATGGTTTAGACTTAATTGAAACCAGAACATTGTGTGCAGACGACTATGTTTGATAATGACTACAAGAAACTATATAACAGTGTGCAGTATTTACTTGAAACCATAAAACTGTAAATGAATAAGTAGCATTAAGAATGCTTAAACGGTCATATGGAAGTCAGACCTCACTGATAAAATGAAACGCATTTTCTACCAAGAAGCGGTCGTGTCGATACTGCTATAAGAATGCACTACATGGACGTTAACGAAACAGATGGAGAAAAAGCTTGACGACAACTACACAAGAATGCTGCAAGCATTATTGAACAAGTCATGGAGGCAACACCCCACAAAGCACGAGCTGTACGGCCTCCTACCTCCCATCACGTAAACTATCAAAGTTAGACTGGCTAGACATGCTGGACACTGCTGTAGAAGCAGGGAAGAGCTCATAAGTGATGTTCCCCTTTGGACCCCCTGACATTGCCGAGCAAAAGCAGGGCGACAAGCTCAAACCTACATACAACAGCTCTGTGTGGATACAGGATGTAGCCCTGAGAATGTACCAGAAGTGATGAACGTTAAGGAAGAGTGGCGAGAGAGTGTCAGGGATATCCGCGCTGATCGCACGACATGATGATGAATGATGATAAATCGTTTACAAATGATTATCAAGAGTTCGTTGAGACTATATAATCACTCTGAAATTATTGATGCTAGATAGGGATATTTGAAAACATATAACTGTGTGCAAACAAATGGTTATCATAAAATAGAAACAGATATTTAGTACTAGAAAAGTTTTGCTCTTTTCTTTTAACAAGAAATACCATTTTTCAGGCTGGGAATTATTATAAATTATCTTCCAAGAAGTTAGTTTAAACATGAATTCTGCAATCCCAAATATTTTTAAGATGGTCTCTTCATTTATGAACCATCTCTGTGTCTATCTTGCATCAAAGCGTAACAGCCGGAATTCCATACCAAACTATTTCGACGCAACGGAGCAGTTTCCTTTGTCTCAAGTTTCCTTTAAGAAAAGAACTTCATGGAGAGGATTTTATAAAACCCAAACCAATGTTTGCAAGCTTTTCATGTATGGGTAACTGTATTTTCTTGTTGGGATATGAATTTATATATGTGATCGGAGCTAGTAAAAGAGATTAATATTTTTAAATGACTTAACGTACTTTGTTGAGAGCTTCCCAGGATACTAAATCGACTTTACCCTTTGCAGAAAAATCTTCCCAAATCATAGTAGAAGTAGCAGCAAACAGTCCATTTGACAACATCTATTCTTCTTGGTATGGATCGTGACCTTAAATTTTTATCCCCGTAAGACCGTCTACATTTCCATCGGAAAATACCCCATCAGCCCATTTTCGTTGTTTTTACCCCTGTTGTACAGCCATGATATCAATAATGATACTCATAAATATAATAGTAATACAGGCAACTAAGTTGTTTCTTATCCGAACGGGTCTATTTCTTTCTATTTTCGTCATTTGATTACACGAGGAGAGAGACACAAATCATAAAACACTATGCTAACAATACTAAGTTGACACCACCCCATACACGAAACATTTTGTGGTGTCTAAGACCTCAACTCATCTCTGACGGTTGTGACCCAGACCGATCTAATTTACTCAGATCCCAAAAACTCAACCGCTTCCTTCAACGGTCGAAACTCAAATCCAGTTTTTCAAAGTCCTCAAATCCTCCATATCATCTTTTCCGGGTATGACGTCATCCACCCATTCAATTCATTCCAACAGCCGTCCAGCTCCATTTCCTGTCAAGGAGTTTATTATGACACATGGTGATTGACATATCCTTTCCGCGCCGACGTACGAGCGCCCTGTCTGTCTACGACAACTGAACCAGGGACGCCGAGTTGTTCAAAGCCTTACCAAACTAAATGATAAAATATAATTAATGAAAAATGATGAATATAATCAACCATTACCTTAATAATGTATTATCCCTCCTTCATTTCCCGCTGTCGGCTGGGCTTATAATACACTGACTCTATACCCTGCAAACAGTAAAGAACTTTCCCCTAAAGGGAAGGGGTATCCTATGTATGACACTTAGCTCTATCTGATGATAAGGTACCTGTTCTGAATATCAGGATATTTTATGGGTACCTTCAATGACTTTATTTCTAGGTTCACTCTTATTTGGAATGGAAGTGCCTGCGTAAACAAGACTTGTCCACAAATCATATGTATACCATAGTTATACCTTATATCATACAACCAAATGAAAAAAAGGTAGGAAACTACTAAAATGTAAATATTCGCTAATCCTTAAGCATTAAGTAACCCCATTTGGAATGACATGTCATCAAAACAATTACTTAATCAATACTTCAATCATTTAGTTTACTCATTCGGTGTGGGCTGTATAATACACCGAATGAATACAACGACTGTATTTCTGCAAAAGGGTTAAGATCCCTCAAACACGTGTCCTAGATACGACACTAAACAATCTGATGGTGAGGTTCCAGTTATGCAGAAGCTTTGAAGAATGCTTAGTACCTGCTCATTACCATCGCTGTCAGGTTCATACACACCCGGATTGATAGCACCTGAGAGGTGAAATAGAATAAAACTGTGTACTTATGCTAAACTGAATTGCTTGAAATAAACTTTTTTTATACTTAACTATGTGTAAATCAAAAACTATACTTATACTAAATTTAATTGGTTGAAATATAACTATTTGGGTAAAATAATAGCTTGAAATAGAAATGCTTAAACTATGTACTTATACTAGTCCGAATCGTTTTAAATAGAACTGTTGATTTGTATTTAAATGAATTTGGTATCAAATAACCTTCAAATGTTGATATACCATAAAATTCAAACAAACAAATATAATTATTTACTTGGCTGAGTTTAATTGTGGTGCAAGGCCATGAGTAGGGCACAACTATTGGGAATCGAATACGCTAACAATGGTCTGTTAATCTAACTTACGAACCATTACATAACATAAGGACCAGGTCACCATTTTATGCATGCCAAGGAAAATACGAGCAAATTTATTGCATGCCATATCTATTTCCATTATTTTAGGTACGTTTAGTGAAACTAATTATCTAACTTCACTCCTTATAGATTCACCCTGAACTAAAACTTGAGATTGTAAATCTTCACGTTTTATCAATCCTAAAACACCAAGCTTTTATATAGAAAAAAAGATCAGGTGGGTACGTCATCGTATTGTTATATATATATATATATATATATATATATATATATATATCTTTTAAGGAAGTTTTGTCAGGTGTGCATATTAACAAAAATTCCTTAGGAAAAAAACGACAGTCATTTATATACAAAACATATAAATCCATTTCATAAGTTCTCAATACATTGTAGATTTATCAGGACATCTACGCACACGCACACACACACACACACACACACACACACACATATATATATATATATATATATATATATATATATATATATATATATACGATACCAAAAGATATACAGAATGTTTACCACAGTTTCAGAGCTAGGCAAAGACTACAACGAGGTGTTGAAAACCATGCTAGCCTGATTTATTCATTGTGCTGATAAGAAAGTTTCCGACACCACGTTAAAATTTCTATCTCTTAAACGGCCCTCTCTTTCTCGTATATGGACCTCTTCTAGCATAGGTAATGTGTAAAATTATCTGACCAGATATAGATACTTGTGTGGTATGTTTATATAACCATAATTCTGCGAAAATGGTCTAACCTGGTTGGTGCATCAATTTTCCATTACATCATCTCACTATTTCTCCTAGAAAAATAATTTTCCTATTCTCAAATATATGATGTATGTTTCTGCAACTGTGTATCACTATTTCACATATATATATGTATTTACCCGATCCAAATGTAACACAAGCTTAAATTTGAAACTGAGAAAAGTTGATTTCCCTTCTCCTAACCTAGGTTAAATAATCCAGTCTAATATAATATTTACAAATTTCCCCAAGAACATTAGTGCGAAATGAAACGCATTCTCCTCCAGGGTTTGAACTCGGCTCACAGATCCCATATTTATTGACAAAAACAGTTATGCTAAGTGTGCCTATTGAAACTATATCAAATGATATCACTGAGAAAACAATGAAAATTCGTATAAATATGCATTGCATTCAACTAACAACATTTAAGTAGATTTTGAAAGTTAGTAACTTTTGAGGAAAACGTCAGTTTAGAACGTGAATAAAATCGGAAGAAGATATTGATTTACCAATAAGGGTATTATTTAGATGTGTATTTCCCAATTGGTACAGAATAACATCTTCAATTATTTCCTCAAATTTTGTATTTTGTTACCCTCTTTAAGGAATACAGAAACACAGTAACACAATGCCTATGATGAGGTACGCTTTCTATTTGAAAAAAAATTTTTATGGGATGAATCTTCCCTCCTCAGTTTCCGTCCACTGTTTAGATTTTTTCCTTCTCTTACACTGGTTGTCTCACAATGGCTGATGGGTCCCGTTTAGACACATTTTTACAAATGAAGGAAAAGGAGAGAAGTAAAGGGTCCATGCCTTTCCCAAGAGGGAATAGAAACACAAACAGTTCTTTCCAGAATATGAACTCTATTCTCCAGGGTTTGGATTCTTTGTTCAATGACCTATCTGCCTTCATGGGTTGTTTAATGCAAAAGCCACGTTTGTAGAACATTAGTCGTACTATTTAACCCATATCTAGGAGCATAAGGGGCTTCGTTTCTTTCCAAAGTGTTTGACTCCGAAAGTAAAGGTAATTGCGTGACTGGAATTCGAACCCAGTTACTATGATCCCCCAGCCAAACACGGAAACCACAAGGCCACAGGGAATCCTACTCTGACGAGGAATCAATTTTCAATGATAATAATCATTACACCACGCTTGTTTCGTATCCTGTTTTATTAAACATTAATATCAATTTCGCAACACAATTATTGTAATTATTGCCTGTAGCAATACATTTTCTCCATCCTTTGTATGTTTCCGTTGCGAATTTTGAATCAGTCCAGTTCGCACTATTGTCTTTGACGTTTCCCTGCGAATGGTTTAGATTGAGTTCTTTATTGCTTGTCTTTAGAAAGGGAAAAGTATATGTCAAACAGTTTATCATCAATTATGTATTCTGTTTTATTCCGTAAATTGAGAACTCATTTTAGATTAATATCAAGAATGCACACAGAAAATTCCTTGTCGATCTTTTCTTATATTTAAAAATCTGAATTTAAACCATTCTTATATGTTACAAAAATTTTGAAATAAGTTTATCCAATTCTTTAGCTCTCTTCGTATTCTGAAATACACTGTCTGTATTCCCTGTAGAAAGGGAAGTCTCGTAGACGTACTGGTGCCCTGAGTATGACGCTAAATTTGATGATGATTTTCCAGTTCTGTCGCTCTCAGAAGTGTCGAGTACCACTTCACTGTCATTACTCCATGGTCCACACCGACAGCATTTTTTAGGTTACCATGTCTGGGTCAAATAGATATTCTTAAAAAAATTGATCATAATTGTCCGAACCGTATACAAAAAAATCATAAGAAGCAACTGCGCAAAGAAATGTAATTATGAAAGTGACGTTTTTCAATACACATTTGTTCTTAAATCTGATGTTTCTTTTTCTATAGGCTCATTTTTTATGCATTTTGAAATATGCTAACTTATAAAAAAACTCCGATTTGTTTTTTATTGTTTAAAAGCGTGTCGATCTGCATGTGTTATTTAATGCCAAACTTATACTTAAAGAAGAATAGCAGTGATACTATGCAATCTGTTACTGAGGAAATATGTAGTTCATTCCTTTCACAAGAGTATCAGTCGGGAAGTGGACGTTATAGCGTTTAATTCGAGACCGCAGTCTCGCACGTATGCCTGGAGGAATCCCTGATAATGAATTTCAGGTTGAATGGTTAGTTAGCTAGTCTTCCAGAGAATTTAGTTGTGAGTTTGATCTTTACAAGATCTCTCGAACTTGCTGCTTTATAAACATTTTTTAGTCCAGCGAAGTATCTATTTGTTCATTTTATTTAGCTATTTACTATAAATAGAGACTCTAAAGGCCTAAGAGTTTGCTAGTTAAGACAGTGGACTATAGGGATAGAGTTCAAATTCTCATTGGGTGCCTTATATCATCATCATCATGTCGTGCCCCTAGCACGGGTATCCCCGACCCTCATTCGCCACTTCTCCCTATCGTTCATCACCCCCGGTCTTCAGGGCTACATCCCGTATCCTCACATAGCTTTTCACTTCACCCTAATGCCCTCAGTAAAAGTCGCGAATACATATTCTCGTTCAGTATGGTTTAATAGTAGAACAGAACGAGTTCTCTAACATTGGTTAGGTCACTTGTCTAAGAGAAGGAAAATATATGAAATCTAACCAGTTTTACTCGACTCAAAAAGGACCTCAAGTTCTTTCCGATGCGAAGTAATTGGTAAATACATATAGCTGATATGTGCTAAACCAATTTGACCATAGTAAATTACTACCCCAGTAAGACTAATTGCTAAGCAATAAAATGCTGAGTAAACTTCAGACAATCATAGAATTTGCATATTAAGAGAAAATGTCTGTAGGGTATGTCGCATCCATGTAATATTTACTGCGCATATTTGTTTTTATGTGGGTAGATTGGTGACGTCAAACAGACACTTTAACCGTTTGTATTCATCACTAAATATAACGCATAATTTTAACGATCTTAGAAAATTCGCAAAATGATCTATATTTAATTTTTTTTACTGCCTATAAAGTTCCTATTGATTAATCTTAAAACATATTTCCCCACAAAATGACTAAAGTGATTTGGACAAATTCCAAAAATGTCTACATGAAAAAAAAGAGGGACAAGAATTATTAACAGAAACAGGTATTTGGAGCGTTTTGCATCGTGTAATGGTAAGAGATTCGACAAAGAGATCATTGTTTAAGAGTTCGATTCTCATGGGTGACCGATATTTCAGGCTTTGACTTCAACCAAATAAACTGAGTTAATGACTTCTAAAAAGATTTTTAAAGCAAGTTAATCTTTATCATTGATATGTTGCTTTTAATTATATCATATACTTAATCTGGAAATTTGTACTAATGCAAACTATTTGAAATATAGAAAGCCTCGAATTAAAATTTGAACTCAAGAAGTCGAGTCCACTTCTTTAAACAGTTACCGTTACGACACGAGCGCCTCTATTTCCATTCTGAATAGCACCAATATCCTTAGTAAAGATAGGAATCCAACTTTTTTTTTCTTTCTAGCAATCATTGTATACTATAACCATATCAATCACAACTGTGATACAAACACCTTTACATATGCAAAACACAGGTGGACTCTGTCGTTTCACGTACGAACGGTTTTATTAACTTCTGACTTCCGTTCTTCGACAAGAGGAGAGAGAGACACAATTCTTACTATGCAAACCATCCCCAACGTGCGGCGGATCTCGTGATGTTTACAATCTCTGTTGGTAGAGATGCAAAAACCTAAACTCCTCAACTCAATGGCCGAATCCTTAACTACTAAACTCCATGGTCCAATTTCAACTCTCAACTGACTCTTTTTTAAAATCAAGTATAAGTGGAGCAATCAAGAGAAAATAGTGGTGCCCTCTCCTTCATCTCGGTGTTGAAGCTATTGAAAAGGGAGCTTTCGTGTATCCCTTGATTACGGCCGTCAATGCACTATATATATATATATATATATAGTGCAATTAAATGGAGACTCAAACTCGGTTAAGCCGTCATAATAAATTTATTTCGGCGGAGAATATTGTTGGTATATTCTCCGTCTCGTCAGATGACATTTTTACATGCTCTGTATTGTCCCAGGTTATACACTAGAGAATAAATAGGGAACTAACAATAGCCATACATTGAGCACTCTCATAGATTTATATGATTACCCTCATATATTCTATGTAAAAAAATAATCCACACCTACTGTCCTTGGACACTAACTGGATAATTTATATATATATATATATATATATATATATATATATATATAGATAGATAGATAGATAGATAAATGTTAGTTTTATAAAAGAAGATGAAACGCTGTTTATTATTTTTAATTGTACTTTTTCAAGTCTTCTAATTTTTCTTATGTCGGAATCCAAAAGGTAAAGAAATTGCCCAAAAACTTCTGCCCAAACGTTTGTGACTATATTTTTGGTCATCATTGGGAGTCATGTAATTGAGTTTACTGATTGAGTTTATTTTTTCAATTATTTGGTTGCATTTTGTTTTAAAGTTGTCAGTTAGAACGTTTTCAGCGCTGAGGCAAAAGACATGGAACAATATCTTCACCACCTAGATCCCCACACAAGAGAAAATAACAAAAAAACTTTTAAAAATTGCAATTAGAAAAAATAAACATTGTTCCATCTTCTTTAATAAAACTTTCCTTCGTAATAACCTGCTGCCGAAAAAATATGTAATCTTCAATGTATATATATATATATATATATATATATATATATATATATATATATATATATATATATATATGTGTGTGTGTGTGTGTGTGTGTGTGTGTGTGTGTGTGGTCAGCATATGAAGACTATGAGTGTGGTTAATTCGTGTATAAAGTATATGAGGGATTTCCTATAAATTTATCGAAGAGCACGATGTATGTTTATTGTTATATACTCCTATTTCAGTTTATATTGTACAACTCATATACAGAACGTATAATATGTCACTCAAAGAAAACTCAACCACGGTTAAATTGTCATTTTAAATTCATTTCGGCGAAGAATATAATCTACGTCTCGTCAGATGACAAACACGCTTAATTTGAGAGTGAAAACAGTATATATATTTCTTTAAACTGTTTAAACGAAAAGAAAATAAAGTCAGAATATAAAAAAAACATTAAGAACACACAAAAAGGTGTTCCGGTAGCTGACCCAACCCAAGGTTAACACCCGTTGGGCTTATTTTATTTTTCTTTTGTGTGTATGTAGTTATAGATGGAAATTAGAGTGTGCATTTGTGTGTCTGGATTAATAGATAGATAGAAAAATACCAACATAGACAAATAGATATGAGTGTCTTTCAAAAAGTTGTAAACCTCTCCCAGAAAAAGAGAAAAACTGAATATTTTTGTTGTGATGGCAGACTATCACTTGTTTTCAGACTAGATAATTTTTTTTAGATTTTATTTTTAGTAAGCTCATTGAAATGTCCATATAGGACGAAAAAACTAAAATTTGAAGGAGGCTTTGAAGTTATTGAACGACCCTCATTGATATACTTTGTCGTGCAATGATGAAATAAAACAAGTGGTTGCAGATAAGCATCCATATTAAATATAAACAAAAATATATTCATATATATATATATATATATATATATATATATATATATATATATATATATATATATACATATACATATATATATATATATATATATATATATTCTTCATGCAAACTATACATATAAACTCAACTTACCTTACTTATGTAAGTGAATAGATAGATAGATAGATATGTATGTATGTATGTATGTATGTATGTATGAATGTATGTATGTATGTATGTACAAAGTAAAGCAAGTAAATAGTTATTTCAATATATGAGCAGAATTAAGCAATTACCTTAATTAAACATGTAAGTTAATATGAACAGATTGATATATATATATATATATAGATAGATAGATAGATAGATAGATATAGCTTATCGGGGTATAGAGACATACTGGGATGACTGTTTCTATCAGTACATAGACTCTTCATCAAATAAAGATTGTCTGGTTGTGTAAATTATATATATATAAATATATACATACATATATATATATATATATATATATATATATATATATATATATATATATATATATATATATATATATATATATATATATATATATATATATAAACCTATATTTATAAATGTAAAAAGAAATAGATACTGAATGTGAATTTTTCATAATCAAAATAAATTGCCCAAAAGGATTGATTTATTTTATGATTCCAATTTGGGTTGTTTTTATGCTTAATAAAAGTATTGAATGTGCAGTTATTTCTCAGAATAACTGCCAAATTCGATTTATACTTACGTCGGCATTAACCTACGAATATTTTTGTTTTATTTGTTAATGCCAAATACTAAAATTGCTCCACCTAAAATATTTAAAGCAATGAAAAATTTCCACAAGCAAAAATACATTCGTTATTCTTAACTCTTTTACACATTAAAAACTTAGAAAGATCTATTTGTATATCGTTGCAATCTGAGACTATAGGCAGATTTTCTCTTTAAGTTTTTACAATGATTTTTGATTTTTTTCTACGCAACCAATTTCTATATTTCATAGCTCTGTAATTGGTGAATAATCTACGCCGAATTCATTAGGTGATTTTGAATTATTCCCTAATATCTACATGAAAAAAGTTGAAATATCTGGTATCGGACCCTATTTCTGTATAATGATAAATTCTTCATTAAAATACACACATCAGATCCTCACAAATGCTCCAATAAATCGAAGAATATGAAATATGTTTTGATACTCACTTTTATTCGAAATATTATTGCAGTCAAAATTAATTACATTAATGAGTATAGTATCTTAGAGGAACACCATATGAATAAGGTTTACGTTTTAAAGAAAAATAGAACAGAAAGAGATCAAGATGTCTCTGAAAAAAGAAAGATTAAAAAAAGATTCATTATAGATGAAATTAAATTTGATCTGTAATACATTCAAGAGCTCGCGGTATTTAAAACAAACAAAATAAGATATTTTCAAGCACACGCACACACACACACACACACACACACACACACACACACACACACACACACACATATATATATATATATATATATATATATATATATATATATATATATATATATATATATATATATATATAATTTACTAATTTACTATCTAACAGCATTTACGGTGACAAAGAAAAAGAAAATAACAATAACAATATATCTCGAATCACTGCTCAGGGAATAAAGGAAAAAGTTATCGGGAGAAAAAAAAAGAAAAGAAAGGCCAACCTTGTCACACCAATTGAAAAAAAATCAAGGGATACGCAATCAGTTGGTCAAAAGAACCCCCCTCAAAATGCTACAATTACAAAGAGTGATCAATACGAGGTAGAGCAAATTACAAAAAATTAATTCGCAAATCGGGACTATCTAACTTACTGGCAATTAGTTACACTGAGGAGCCATTTTAGGCGAAACTGTTGTAGGATAGTCCTGACTCACGAATTAATATATATATATATATATATATATATATATATATATATATATATATATATATATATATATATATATATATATATATTGTGCAGTGACTTCATCAGACTTATATGTTGATTGATTTATTCGAATATACTGATAGATAGATAGATAGATAGATAGATAATAACTTAATGATGCAAACTGATCAGTAATTAGATAAACGAAAACAATGAAATAGATATAGACAAACTAAAAGAAAACGAATAGATGAATAGATCAAACATTTTATAATTTTGACTGAGTTTCTTAAAACAGTAATTTTTTATTTTTTCTACATTTTTTTCCGATTCGAAATCATACCGTTTTCGGAAATATTTTTCTATCCTTTTTTGAAAATTTCTCTTTTGTCAGCTTCGTGTTAAACTGTCAGACGAATTAGTTGGTTGATAGACTTTTGCCATTGAAATGAAAATTATATATATTTTATATCATATATAAATGTAATGCATGTTAATGAAAAAGAGAAGAAGTGATAGAAAAATGTAAAAATATATGAAGATGCAAAGTATTTGTGATTAATAGTAAATATAAACAAGATAAAATAAAACTCATACAAACATAAAGACATAAAATCATTGGAGGTGCCCGTGGTGTAATGGTTATTGTCACAGGATATGGACGATCCGAGTTCAATTCCTGGACAAGACTGACTGCATTTCACATAGCACTAATACCCTTGGGAATGGTATGAATCCAAATATTCTCCCTCCAGCTATGGGTAAATAGTAGGACAGACTAGGTTCTTCAGCCTTGGTGAGGCGACTAGTCTAGGAGAAGGAAAACTCTGAATTCAAACCTGTTAAACTCCGCTTAAAAATTGACCTTGTGTCATATCCTGCCCGAGCGGAGGGGTTGGTAAATAGGATAAAGACATAAAATCATATTTAAACTGTCATTTTTAATTGATGAAAAAATGTAGTCAATCTTTGATTAGTGCAATTTAGAAGTTTGAACATTTAGACAAATGACTTTATATAAACTTAGTAGTGAGAAACTAGCAAGTAAAAAGACACGTACAAATGTAGGTTTCATTTCTCTGTTTTGTGGTACATCAAACTTCATAGTTTATATTATTACAAACTCAAACTTACAAAAGGTAGTAGTGTTATAATGTAATCCATGGGTTGGGGATAAGGAGGCTCATACCTTTCCTAAGTTTATTAGTCTGAAAATGAATGTATTATCATGACTTTAGTTCAAACAAGTTTAATAGGATGTCAGGATGAAGCTCGTTAACCCCAAAACTAATAAAACGCTGTAAATATAACCCAAAACCTAATTTTCAGACATTATTTTTCCAATGCACGGAGAATTGATGAAAAAAGGTCTCAAATAGCGCGACTTTGGGTTACACTTACAAAGATTTTACCTGTAAAAAATGGGTATGATTTTAAATAGTGTAAATATACATAAATATATCTAAGTATAAACACACTTCTAATAGAAGCTACTCATGATTAACTGTTATGGAAGTCGTCAAGTTAAAAACCTAATCAAGGCTATTTGAGTTTCACACACACACACACACACATACACACACACACACACACACATATATATATATATATATATATATATATATATATATATATAAATTATCCAGTTAGTGTCGAAGGACAGTGTGTGTGGATTATTGTTTTACATAGAATATATGAGGGTAATCATATAAATCTATGAGAGTGCTCAATGTATGGCTATTGTTAGTTCCCTATTTATTCTCTAGGGTATAACAAAATTCACAAGCAACCATAATAGGAGGCTACTCAATGAGCTTACCACGAGAGATAGGAATCCAAACGAGGAGACTTGTAACTGTAGGAATAAGGAAGAATGCCCCTTGGGCGGACGCTGCACCACGAGGAATGTCGTATACCAAGCATGCATTTCTCCTATGGAACAGCAAAGTGACGGGGAAAGAATCTATATAGGGATCTCCGCGGGAAACTGGAAGCAAAGATGGTACAGCCATAGACACTCATTTTCCTACCCGAAACTTAGGTACCAGACTGCTTTATCGAAATACTTCTGGGGCCTGAAGGATCAGGGGCTATCTCCGCAAATTAAGTGGAAAATATTAAGGCACTCATTAGCCGCCAACAGCTTCAACGGTAGATGTAACCTATGCTTAGACGAAAAAATTAGCATAATTAATTTCAAGAATAGAAAACTTTTATTGAACAAGAGAAATGAACTTGTCTTTAAGTGTAGACATAGAGGAAAATTTAAATTATCTTAAATAATAAAGAAACATTAGTAAATAATAGAGATCAACACAACAGCAGATATCACCGAGACAAGGAAAAACAAAGGTAGATAAGGGCCAGATGAACATGGAATATTAATCCAAAACAAGGCCTGGGATTCTAGAGTGGTTAATTCCCCTTGACCATTTTTAGGGTAATTTTTTTAAAAAATACACTTGACGACTATAATGAATGTCCCCACCTTATCTGGTTCATGTATCTCGATCCTAATTGAAACTAGAGAAACAGGTAAGATGACTACAGCTGGGTTAATTAACAGAAATATCAGAAATAAAAATATATATCATATATGAGATAGCCATTAGTTAAACGATCTGAGCCTGTTTAGAATAGCACACCTGCCAAGTAGTAGAACACACAAACAGAACATAAATTCAAAAGGGACTGACCAGTAGATTAATTCCACTCCTGTTTCTTAAGCGTTCTAACATATAATATGTTCACACCCTCTGTTCAAGCCAAGGAACGATTGAGTTCCACTTTGTTTTTTATTTCTATGTTTTTTTATTTTTATGTTTTTTTTATTTTTGTTTTATTCTTATCTCTATCCTTGTTTTCTGATCTTTAATTTATTTTTTAATTTCTTTAATTTTCCTATATATCTTCTGAATACGAACTGTAACTCCTCATTCGCATCATATCTCTGGGACAATACAGAGCATGTAAAGAGTCATCCGACGAGACGGAGAATATACCAACAATATTCTCCGCCGAAATAAATTTATTATGACGGCTTAACCGAGTTTGAGTCTCCATTTAATTGCACTATATATATATATATATATATACCAACATCGTCAAGTCATGCTGACAGCACGAAATTCACTGACATTCTCTCTCTCTCTCTCTCTCTCTCTCTCTCTCTCTCTCTCTCTCCGTCCATACCTATCAACTCTCATTCTTGGTAGGTCTTTTAGGTTGCATCCTGTGTCCACATAAAGCTGTTTCAATTCAAGTAAAACGAAGAACACATGGGGAACACTGTTGGAAAGCAGGGACAAATTCATCAGCGACGTTTTCTTATGGGCCCCTGCATATGGATGAACCACTGTAGGCCGATCAGTATATATATATATATATATATATAAGTTAAGAACGACCATATTTTTATTTATTATACTTAATGCAAACCTTTCTCGGTAACTCTCACATAGAAGGCGCCTTTAATAAGTTTTCAAACTTTTTGGTACAGGCTTTTCAAATTGTTGTAGGGTCTTGAATATTCTGTATGTTATTGCTATACATCCTATGAGATGACAGACCAATTTTTATGATTTCAAGTTCAAATGAACTGCTACCACAGCAATTGGAATACACCCAACTAAAGTCTGATTGTCACAGCTGGTGAATTTCAAAAATGTAATCTGGACCCGAGGACATTTTAGAAGAACGATAAAATTCTGTTTTAAAATTGGAAAAAATGCCACAGAAACGTATGGAATGCTTTAGCCTGCTTTTGGAGAATCTTGCATGAACCGTGCATCAGTTTTTGAGTGGCATAAGAGATTCAAGGAAGGCAGGGAGTCTGTGAGGGATGATGAGAGGTGTGGGGGGAGTAAGGAAGTCAGAACACCAGAGTTGATTGGACAAATAATGAATTTCATGGATAAGAACCGTCGTGTGTCAATAGAGATATTAAGTACACAGTTTGATGTCAGTCTGGGAACTGTACACACACTTATCGACGAGGAAGGGAAGCTGCGGAAGATTTGCGTGAAGTTTGTCCCAAGGGTACTCAGAGAAGATCAGAAAGAAAGACGTTGTCATGACAGCAGGGAGATGCTTGAGCTGATCAATTCAGATCCTACAGTTCTTGATGCTCTGGTGATCTGCGATGAAAGCTGGATCTACTGCTATGACCCGGAGACCAAGTAACAGAGTTCCCAGTAGAAGCATGCAGGCTCTCCCAGACCCAAGAAGGCAAGAGAGAGCAAATCCACCCACATACTTTTGATGATCCCTTCTTTTGACAGCACTGGCATGATCTACATGCCCTGGGTTCCCATTTGATAGACAGTCAACAAGGAATACTATGTTGAGATTTTAAGGGAGTTCAGAAAGAGATTCCGTCGGAAGAGGCCAGCACTTTTCAAATCAGGTCAGTGGCATTTCCAACAGGACAATGCACCAGTCCACGACTCCATCCTTGTCACAGACTCTTTGACCAAGATGGGCATCAAGACAGTTTCTCAGCCTCCCTAGAGTCCAGACCTTGCTCCATGTGGATTTTGGTTATTCCCTAAGCTCAAGGAAAAACTTAGAGGCTGTCTTCATGAGACAGTTGAGGAGATGAAAGGCTGTGACGAAGATCATTGACATGGTCACACAAGAGGACTACCATGGGGCATTCTAGAAATTGTTGGAACGGTACAACAAGTGCATTGCAGCCAGAGGAGATTATTTCGAAGGGGACGAGAGTTTCATGTGTGTACTATCAATAAAAGTGCCTATACGATAAAAATCTGGAAACTTTTTGAACAACCCTTATATCTTTTCAAAAATTGATTTGGAGTTATTTCTCTTCCTTAGGAATGAAAATGAATAAAATTAAAATTCTCAGAACTCCAGAGGATTATAATGATTTGAGTCGTCCGAAATCAAAGATAAAACAATACAATAAGTATTGCTGGAAGACCAAAAGCAACAATAGCACAGGACAATTTCATCAATTACCAGCTTACGTGACAGAATGCTAATTGCTCCTAACATCACTGCATAACTGGACAAATGTCAAGAAAGAAATTTTTTAACATGCTCTGTGAAGCTGGCCTCTATGGTAGATTTGTTGTCCAGAAACCACTTTTGAGGAAGCAAACACTGTCAAAAGGCTCCAGTAGGTACAGGTACGCAAAAACTGGTCAATTAAGTAGTGGAATAAAGTCATTTGGACTAAGGAATCAAACTTCAAAATATTTCAGTATAATAGGAGTGTCTATGTGTGATGAAGAGTTGGTCAAAAAGGCTACCATACCTGTTTCAAACTAACCGTAGAGTATAAAAGAGGATCTATTATAGTATGGGGGCTCTCGCTAATTTCAAATTGGAGATTCGCACCAGGTGAAGGGTAAAGTTAATCAGACCGGCTATCACTGTATATTGTAGCATCACGGGATCCCATCTGGGAAGTAATTTGTGTGTCGTAAAGGATTTGTACTCGAGCAAGATAATGACCCAAAGCTTACTAGTAAACTCTGCCAGAGGTTCATAAAAAGCCAGGAGGAACAGCACCCACTTCATATGATGTCTTAGCTGACGCAATCAGCGGATTTAAACATCATAGAACTAGTATGGAATGAACTGGAGCTAAAGATCAGAGCTAGATAACCCACAAGAGCAGCTCACCTCTGGCAACACTCACGGAAAATCGGGCAGAACTATATTCTGTCTACGTCCAGTCTTTCACGAAAAGAATGCCGAAAATCTCTGAAGCAGTGATAAACGCCAAAGGGGGTTATTTTAATGAATACAAAGTTTAAGAAGTGTTTCGTTTATATATATGTATATGTATATATATATATATATATATATATATATATTTAATGTAGCACAAGAAGATATGTATTTAGTATTATAAATGAAACCATGGTCGTGCTAATCTTGTTTCATAAAAATAAATTTTAAGATTATAGATAATTCTTTTTTAGGGTGGCCACAACTTTTGACGGGTTGTGTATACACACACACACGATAAATCACACACACACATACACACACAAGTATATATATATATATATATATATATATATATATATATATATATGCATATATATATATATGGTTATTCAGCCTTGGTGAGGCAACTAGTCTAGAAGCAGAACTCTGAATTCAAACCTGTTAAACTCCGCTCAAAAATTGAGCTTGTGTCTTATACTGCCCGAAGGGAAGGGTTGGTAAATAAGTATATATATATATATATATATATATATATATATATATATATATATATATATATATATATGTGTGTGTGTGTGTGTGTGTGATTGACGAAAGTTGATATGTTATTAAACAAAGAAACTGATACTGAATAAGTCTCTATCAATTTTCGCTGTATCTGCAGAGAATGGACTTTTGTCTCACAGTAACGGATTAAAAATTAATGTTTATTTGTTATCATATGTATTATACATATGATATAAAATGCCTCTGTATACGTATTTATAGACAATTTCTTTTTTCTTTCATTTTTTTTTTGTCTTTTTTGTTTGATCATCTGTAATTGCATAAGTCACGAATGCCATGTAGATGGCCTCCATTTAGTGTCATAATTTACTGAACTCAATATCAGGCCTTTCATATTTTGCATTTTATAAATGCTCAAAGTAATACTTCATTGCCATAACGTAATTTATTACGTAACTATAATGTAAAAGTTGATGTTTCCTCTAACACGGTTAAGTTTGTTAAAAACTAGTCACCATCGTTTTATATTACCATAAATCCACCGAAAATATTTTCGGTAGTAACCGATTGTTTTCTAGATTTTTTTCCCTATGTAACTGTAGTCTTTAAAATCCTGTTAATGATTATCATGGTACCGTAGTGTAATGGATATAGTCGTAGGAAATGACATGAGCTCGAAACATGGGTAAGGCTAATTGCATTTCACGTAACATCAATATATTTGGTAAATGTATAATTTCAATTATTCTCCCGCCTGCTATAAGTAAAATAAATAGTAGGAGAGACTGGGCCCTTTAGCCTTGATTCCAAACTCGTTAAACTCCCTTTTCAAAACTGATCATCTGTCACATGCAGAGGGGTTGGTAAATACTATACATTAATAAAATGAGCAAGAAGCTCTAGGGAGTCATGAACAACTTCACCACGACTTTTATAGCTCATACCTCTTCAGAAAATTACATCGGTGTTTATTGGGGAAACATGTGATCGGTTTTCTACACGTTTAATAGGTTTTCAGTTAGCAACATTGGTAATAAAATAAAATTATAGATACTCTTAATCTGTGTAGATAAAATACGCTTAGGAGTAAAATCCTGCTAAAAGAAAACACTTTATATACAGCATTACATATGAGTAAACATATCTACGCAAAGAATGTGGGTGTGTTTAGATATACGTACTTGTTGCTGTATAGTCTTGAATTCGTATTAATTGCTGAATATTTAAATAGATTTTTCTATTTAAGTATATTGTTAGAATATTTTTGATACGCATTCGTATGTTTGTTCTTTTTATACTTTCAGCTTCATTCATATTTTAATGAAAGTGCACATGTGTAAAAATTTATCTATGAAAACTATCTTTATGGCCAACCTTACGGACGAATACTTGTGTTCATAAATGTGCATATATATCTTTGAGCCTGGAAGTTAGCATAAGCAATTGCATGTTTCCTTTGTTCTTCAGTAATGGTAATTGTTTGCCCTTGGTATCCTTATCACTATTATGCTATTACTGCCCTCCCTGGCACCAATTTCAGTTTGAAGGAAGACATAATGGAGCCATTTCAAAAACAAAGCGGTCGATAAATAGATAAAATAAAAATATACATCGCGCTACTGTTGATCATGATAATAATTGGATACTAAGCTTTTTTAGTTTCAGTCTCCGTATAAATACGTCTCTTGAGAAGATTGATGATATCAAGAAATGAATGGTGTAATGAAGAGATAAGGCCGAATATTTTTGATAATGATAGATGCCTTTTTGGGAAGCAGATGAGTTGAATCATTTAAAATGAATAAGGTGATGTTGATGGTAGAAAAAGTGGTAAATGCTGATAATATTGGTGACGATTATGATTGAATTAACGATGGGTATCGTAGAAGTGATGTAATACAATGGATGTCAAAGCATAAATGGATTTCTCAAAATCTTATTACTTCAGTGAATTCGATCTATACGGTCATGCTCCATATTGACGTTCTTTTGTCTTATATTCTAAATTGACCGAATATTAATAATAGAGCCCAGTCGGCTGGGACTGTCATACGCCGACTGTATCTCTGTTGAGAGGTAACACACCCCTAAAGAGTGTCCTGAATATATCCAAACTATCTGTTGATGAAGCTTTTTGTCCGGGAGATTTGGGAGATGTGGAATACCGCTTCATCGCAATTACTTCCAAGTGCACTCAGACCCGGAGGGGCAGTACCTTTTAGGATCCCATCTGGGGATCAGATAAAACAGTTTAATCATTTACTATACATGAAACAATTCAACTGTGTGAAAACAAATTATTGACATTAAATTGAATAATTATATAGCAAAGTCTGAAGCTGTTTAACTGAAAATAAAACTATTGCCGTCAGCAATACATGAAACTATTTAACTATGAGCCAAGAAAAATATCAATACTTGAAACTATTGATCATTTAAAAATCTTACGAACAAATTATTCTGTTAAAAATCATATATATATATATATATAATTGGAATTTGGTATTAGATAACCCATAAGGTTTTTATGCCATAAAACACTACTAACAAACCAACCAATGGCTAATAGTAATGGGCTAGAAATACATTATTGATTTTAGTCATATCATCATCATCATCATCATCATCATGTCGCGCCGCCAGCAGAGATCTCCCTGACCCTCTCCCACCACCCGTCTCAATCGTCCATCGCTCCTGTGAGGTCTGCAAGGCTACATCCTTTATGGGCACAGAGCTGTTGTATATAGGTTCTAGCTGGTCGTCCTGCTTTCGCTCGTCCATATGAAGGCGTCCACAGGAGTATATAGCTTATGAACTCGTCTTTACATCTCCTGTTGTGTCTCGCATGTCTGGTTCGTCTTACTTGGATAGTTTTCATGATGAGTGGTAGGTGCCCGTACAACTGCTGCTTTGTGGGTTGTTGCCTCCTGGAATTTTTCGATATTGCTCGCAGCATTCTTGTGTAATTGTCATAAAGCTTTTCCTCCATACCTTAAGCAGTAGTGCATCCACATAGCAGTATCGACACGATCACTGCTTGGAAAAAATTGCGTTTTATTTTATCGTCATATCTGACTTACATATGACCGATATTTTATCGATAGCTGTCGATGCCTTTCCTAGTCGCGTGTTGATGTCCGTCTCGATTGATGAGACACTGCTTCCTAGGTAGGGGAACTTGTCTACTAGTTTAAGAGAACTACCATTTAGTGTGGAGATGTCGCTTCTTTGATTAAAGCACGCAAATTCTGTGTTGCCTGTGTTGACATGGAGGCCTATGCTAGAATCTGCTCCTTCCACATTATGTAGCAAGGTCTCGGCTGTAATATGCAAGTAATGTAAAGTTATGAACATGGAATATAATAATCATGTAATGAGCTTGTTATACATATTTGATTTTAGGGATGTAATGAGCAAGTCATGTAAATTTATGAACATGTAATGATATGAGCCTGTAATGAGCTAATAATACGTAAAGGATTTTTTGGCATCATGATGTTGGTTATAGAAGTGGTCTTAGTGAGAAAAGCTGCAATAGCGTGACAATAATTTGAACTCGCCAATTGGATAAGTTGCTGTTGGTTATTTTTTGTTTTGCTTTTCTTTTGTTTTTTGGGGGGGGTTTAAAATCTTTTTTCGTTGTTCAACCTTTTGTTGAATCTTCCCGGATGTTTTTAATAACCCAGCCAAAATATATGGATTTAGCTCGATGTGATTAGTTTTACTTTCTTTTTTTTCTGGCAGTAAAGAAAATAATAGCAGATGAGATGCAATTTTTTTTGTAATCAGTGGAGATTTTGTATCAAAAAATCTACCTAAAACAAAGTAAATGAGATCATTTATATTAATACAGTGAAAAATATCAGGGATACCCCGATAATGAAGAAAAATTATGGAATTCATTGACAAAAATGAGCATTAATATTTAGTTGCCCATTCTCGAGGTTTTATGACAGGCTGAAATTTTTTAGGCAGGTATTTTACTAAATCTAAGCAATATTATTTATTAAAGTAGTTCCAACTCCCCCGAATGTCAATTAACAGATAGCTGAGAAATTCGAAATAAAATGTGCTGATTGCCTGTGTGCCCGCAAAGTTTAAGTTTAATAAATTACAAAAAGGCAGTCATCTTTTGGTTTGTAGAAAAGGATACTTTTAACAAGTTCTTAACAAGAGTTCAAAGATTCATCCACTTCAGTTTGATCGAACGATATTCTGGTTAGTTTAGAAAATATTTGTCTGAGTATCGAATATGAAGCAGCGTCTCTTTGTTATTATTAAAGAGGAAACAAGTGAATTTCGTTATACTTAGGCATTGCTATAACATAAAACATTCATTCCCAACAAATGTATAACCAAATTTTTCACTCAGCCATCTATTATTATATGTTTATTTGAAGACAATATCCCACTCTTAAAATTACGGCATAACATTTTTTAGGAGTTACTGCCAAGGCAAGACATTATAGAATATGCGCACAGAGACAATATTCACTAAGTATTTTATTTTTATATTAAGCAGTAAATTAACTTATTACATATACTATATAATATAATTATATATCTCTGAGTAGACAATATTTCTCTCTTAACATGTCGGCATAACGTTTTTTAGAAATTACTACCCTGGCAAAAATTTGGGAATCAACAAATTTAGAGTATGTTCACTTTCTTTTTTTTTTAATTAGCCGTAAATAAACTAATAACAGATAAGACAGAAAGCATTTTCATTTTATAGCTGAGCATTCTTCCTTTATAGAATATTTTTTAAACAAACTAAATTAAATTATTTAAATCAATGGTATGATTTCTTTCAACGTCAAACATTTCTAAAATAAATGCCAGCAAAAGACTAGATATGCAAATCGGTCAACTATTGAAATAAATTTCTTTCATATCTCAAACAGTGGTGGGAAATAGGTCGGAAAAAACATAGCTCAAACAAAATAACCCTCAAATGAAACTTGGAAAAGATTTTATAAGGCAATTCATACTGAAATGTGATGTAAAATCCTTGTTTTTTCTCAAATCTGCTATAAATAAAAAAATTGCAAAAGATAATCAATTGGATGAAAGTGATATTCTGCAATGATTCAAGAGTCTGTGTTGATCAAAGTTAGGATGCAAAAACTTCTGTATGGTGCCGTTCAAATGAATCTTATATAGATATAGGTAAATTTCCTGAGCTATTCACGATATAGGGTGTCATGTTCTTAAAAATTACCATGATGAGAGGGCAATCATTGGCTCTAAAATCAATACTCAAGGGTACATTGAAAAGTCTTTATTCAAATGTGCTTTGCACCCCAAATATTCGACAATGTTTTCTTGCAATAAAATATTGAATTCGTCATTCAATAACCCAATAACAAATGATATGCTATAAAAAACACTTCTCTATGATTCCAGTGGTTGAGATGGGAATGGGGGTTATGATGTAACAATAATGATATTGATGACAGAAATTGAAGCAATGTTGTTGAGTTAGATCAATCATGTGTGTTAGTATGTAGAAGAGTGAAGTTTTATAATGACGGTGCTACCAAGGAGGAAAATGCAATTCATTTTATGAGAATTGCGGGAAAGTTAAGGAAAATGAAATCAAATAAAACAAAAAGAGGTATGAAATATCAGAGGGGAATAAAAAGAGGGAGAGTGGGATAAATAAGACTGTATAAAACAAGAAAAAACCCAAAACAACCGCAGCTAAAAATAAGTAAGGAAATGTAAAATTTATTTCCCGCGAAGGTGATAGCTATAATCTCTCGGTCAATAAACTCAAACCAGAGTCTTCCTATCAAGAATAAACATATAAAACAATACCCCTGCGTAAGTTGCTCGCCACAATTTCTAGGGTAAGATGGAAAATCGGCTGAATTGGATCCTGATAATTTTTGTCACTTATCATTTGTAGCTCTTATAACGGACCAATGGGAGCAAGATAGGTTTTCTTGTAGCGATTAGGTTGCCCCAAAGACAGCAGCGTAAGAACTGGAAAAACAGAATATTAATATGAGGTAAAACAAATAAAGAGACATCGCATATAATAATAATAATTATTATTATTATTATTATTATTATTATTGGAAAAACTATAGAACATGAAGGTGACAATTATTCCAATGGTGATTGCTGCTTGTGGCACAGTAACTAAAGGATTATTAAAAGGCCTGGATGACTTGGAAGTTGGCAGACGAACATCCAAACGACAGCATTATTGAGAAGGGCTAGAATACTGAGAAAAGTCCTGGAGACTTGAGGAGACATGCTGTCACTCAAACTCCCGTGAAAAACCATCAGTTAACGCTGATGTGAAAAAATACGTTTGAATTCTTAGGATAGTTCTGAAGACTTGAAAAAAGTTTTTGTCTCGTAGATTTCGGTGAGAACACGGTAGAAAAATCTAGGATTCAATAATAATAAGAAGAAGAAGAAGAAGAAGAAAAAGAAGAAGATGAAGAAGAAGAATTGCTTTCCTGAGATCAATCTCTAAAGGCTTGATATGTTGCTGGAAGAGTTGGAAATCAAAGGACGAGCCAAGAACCTCAAAGCTATTGTATTGCTAAGATCGCCTAGAATACTGAGAAGAGTCCTGGAGACTTAAGGAGATTTGCAGTCATTTAGGCACCAGTGAAAGACCATTTGCTAAATCTAGGATGAAAAATTCATAAGAAGTCATAATAATAATGATGATGGTGATAATAATAATATGCTTTGAACTGTCACGAAAATCTTGGAAAAATGACGACAAGAAAGTGAAATTTGACCATCCAGACAAAAAAAATGTTAAAATTGGCCGGAAGATTTATGGAGACATTAGGGGGCCTGTTGTCAATCAGATTCCCACTGTCACTGATTTGAAAAGCTCGTTAAGCGTTAAATAATGGCCAGCATAAAGGAATTAAATTTTGCATTACAAGTACTTTGGAATATTGGAATATCCCCAAAATTCACTTCAGGTAAATTTTTTGAGACCACCAAATAGATTTGTTTTAAATTTAGCCGCTCATTATCTCTTTTTCACTTATGCTACGACTCTCTATCAAAGGAAATCAGTATTTGATTTAGCCTGAGAGTATAAGAATTTTTCCATCTTACATATAACGGAAACATATTAGTAGCTTTGTATTTATTATGATATTTCCAGCTTAATGGAAATTTTAAAATCGGCCAATAAATAGAAAACAAAAAGATTACGCGGGAATGATTTAATTTAAGTTATTAAATAAATCATAAGAGTAAGTAATTGGGCTTTAACTAAGTTAAAACATTTTTTTTTTGTGATCAACCCTCACTGAACAGTCTCAATTTGACTGTCATCGGTCAAATTTGTGTCAGGTGCGCAGATAATTAAAAAAAAATCTGGATCTGGTATAGCCACAATATACCCCTCTGATAAATGTCAAATTCAAATATTACACAACGTGGGAGCCAGGCCTCTGGCTTGGGGGTCATGATCGGTAGGTGCTCTCCTGATAGTCAACATGAGAGACTTGTCCGTTATCCTGCGAATGTTGGCTGTTCTCTTTTCAGGCACAAAAATGGAGATTTAAGGAACCACATCAACCAGAGACCTAAACAGAAAGCATGGACTAGGGAAGACAACCAACTAGCGCTACACTGCTCTTTTAGTGGTAACACCACACAAAGAGTATATAGGAAAAGAATGATAGAGATTTGCCAAGAACTTTCTAATTTTCAGACAACTAACCAGAGACTCGCTGATCAAATCAGATCAATAATAAAGAAGGGTGGGTTTTCCGATCTTGAAATAAGAGAAATACACCATAAAATAAATGATCAACAAAGTGGTACTAATATATTACCAGGCACATTAAATAATAGCGAACCAAAACAGCCCATCCGAAAGTAATCCTCAACTTCGAAAAATGAAAACTCCACACAACCAAACACTGCGCAACCAAACAAACTAGAACACTATCATAAGAACAAAAGGTATATCTAGAAAATATAAAGAGAATTATGAACAGTGAAAAGATCACTTTATTATCATTGAGAAACATGGAATGGAGAATAATTAGGGCAGAGACAAATAAAGTGAATCAATTACTTGCATACATATCAACGAATAATATAACCGAATTAAACGAACTAATTTATGCAGGAGCGAAATTAGTTTGAGACAAAATTGGGATCCCCTCAAAAAGCACGAAAGAAAAATCAAAACCAGGATGGGAATTTCGACTAGGAACTCAGATAAAAAAAATCTACGAAAACAGGCAAAAATGTTAAAACAAAAGAAAGACGCTGAAATAATTAGGAACAAAAATGAAACGACAACACTGGAAAAACCTACAATACAACTTGAGGAAATAAACCAGAAAGTACTGGCGAAAGAAGGAAGATTAACGAGATATCGACATATGGTACAACAATACAGACAAAACAGGACATGCCAAAACAATGAAAGAAAATTCTATCAAAAATTGGGAGGAGATTACAATAAAACATACCAACAACCAGATGCAAAACAGACCCAACAATTTTTGGACCCAAATATGGCAACCAGAAAAAAACATAACGAAAAGGCTGAATGGATAAACAATATGAAAAGGGAACTAGAAGGACTCGTAGAAAACCCGAAAGCGGAAATACACACTCATTTACTCAAAACGACACTTAAATAGATATCAAACTGGAAAGCAGCAGGCCATGATGGAATACATGGTTTCTGGTTCAAGAAATCCACCACCATTCACGACATACTAGCACTAGAAATGAATAAATGCCTACAAACAGCACACGTACCCGAATGGATGACCAAAGGAAAGACCACATTGATACAAAAGGACCCAAACAAAGGAAACGCCCCAAACAATTACAGACATATAACATGCCTACCAATTATGTGGAAAATATTAACAGCACAAATAAGAGAAGAGATTTATTACTCTCTAAGAAGCCGCGGATTGTTCCCTGACGAACAGAAAGGATGCTGGAAAGGATCCAGAGGCACAGCAGAATTACATTACATAGATCAACACATTCTAAATGAGAGCAAGACAGGACGGAAAAAAATCTAGCTATGGCCTGGATAGACTACAAAAAGGCATATGATATGGTTCCACAAAGCTGGATATTACGCTGTCTCAAAATGTACAAAATATCATATGAAGACATCAATTTTATCGACAAAGCCATGAAAACCTGGAGAGTGAAATTGACAGCAGGAAGAAGATTAGCTGGAACAAAGATCCAAACAGGTATTTTCTAAGGAGATGCTCTATCACCCTTACTATTCATAATTGCCATGTTGCCACTTAACCACATACTTAGAAAATGCACAGCTGGATAGAAACTTAGTAGATCGCTGGAGAAAATCAATCACCTAATGTACATGGATGATTTCAAATTATTTACAAAAAATGAAAAAGAACTGGAAACTCTAATACATGCAGTTAGAATATACACTTAGGACATAGGAATGGAATTTGGCATAGTAAAATGTGCTATGCTTGTAATGAAAAGTGGCAAACAGCAGCTAACTGACGGAATGGAACTACTAAATCAGGACAAGATTAAAACCCTCGCAGAAAACGAAACCTACAAATACTTGGGCATCTTGAAGGCTGACACCATCAAACAAGTAGAAATGAAAGACAAAATTCAAAAAGAATATCTTTGGAGAACTAGAAATCTACTCTAGACAAAACTCTCCTGCAGATACCTGGGCTGTACCACTCGTTAGATATTCCGGACCCTTTCTCAAGTGGACCAGAGACGAAATCAAACAAATGGACCAAAGCACAAGAAAGCTAATGACAATGCAAAAGACATTTAATCCAAGAGACGACGTTGACAGACTATATGTTTCAAGAAAAGAGGGAGGAAGAGGACTTGCCAGCAATGAAATCAGCGTTGACGCAACGATACAATGACTCGAAGATAATACACAAAAACACGATGGAGGACTCATTACAGTCATCAGAAACGATACAAATAACACGATGGACAACAGATTAACAATAACTAGGAAACAAAAGTGGGAAGGAAAGCAACTCTATGGACGTTTTAAACGACTGATAAACAACATCTCATATGACAGAACCTGGACATGGCTAAGAAAAGGAAACTTTATGAGAGAAACAGAATCTCTCCTAATAGCATCACAAAACAACGCCACAAGAACCAATCAAATCAAAGCGAAAATAGATAAGACACAGCAGAATAGCAAATGTAGGCTATGCGGTGACCGAGATCAAACCATTAACCACATAATAAGAAAATGCAGCAAATTAGCGCAGAAGGAATATAAGACAAGACATGATTGGGTCGGCAAGGCGATCCACTATGAGATATGCAAACGGTTTAAATTTGATCATACTAACAAATGGTATGTGTACAACCCAGCATCTGTCTTAGAAAATAACGCACATAAACTCCTATGCCACTTTGACATGCAGACGGATCTCCTAATCTCGGCCAGAAGACCGGACCTAATTATAATCAACAAAAAGAAGAGAACTTGCAAAACTGTCGACTTTACTGTCCCGGCTGACCACAGAATAAAACTGAAAGAATGTGAAAAGAAGGATAAGTACCTCGACCTTGCTTGGGGAGTGGAAAAACTATGGAACATGAAGGTGACAATTATACCAATTGTAATTGGTGCGTTTGGAACAGTAACTAAAGGATTATTAAAGGGCCTGGTCGACTTGGAAGTTGGTGGACGAGTGAAGACCATCCAAACTACTACATTAATGGGAACGGCCAGAATACTGAGAAGAATCATGGAAACTTGAGGAGACTTGCTGTCACTCAGGCTCCAGAAAAAAACCATCAGCTAACGCAGATGTGAAAATCTCTAATGAGTAAATGATAGTAATAATAATAATTATAATGATAATAATAATACGTAGGTTTATTTAACAAGAAGAAAATAAGTTTTCATCTAATGGATTTTACTGTGCCCCAGACAACGAAGTGAAATAGAAAAAAGTGAAAAGTTGTACAGATACTAGGAAGTTGCCAGAGAGCTGAAAATGCGGCTGAATAGGAGGCCCTGAGTAATACTAATTGTAGATATGTATTTGCAACAATACCAAAGAAACTCAAAAAATGGTCGAATGACGTGAATATTAGTGGAAGAAATGAAACGATATAGAATAAAACAATTCTAAAATCGGAAATGATGTTTAGAAGAGTTTTAAAGGTTTTAAAGATGAGAGAAGACTTACCATTAAGTTAAACCAAAAAAACAGAAGATAGAGCTGATGTGAAAATCTCACTCGGTGTAAGATGATAACAATGAACATTAAAAATACTCAAGTATATAGCGAGTGTAGGTTATGTGGAGACAAACATTCAAGGTTTAATCAGATACTAAGCGAATACAGCGAACTAGTACAAAACGAGTGCAAGACAAGACACAAATGGATGGGAAAGATGGTCCACCGTGATAGCGCCAAGCATTTAAAATTTGAACTTACAACCAAAATCTTATATGCGTAAATCAGAAGACTTAATTGAAAAATCATCCGTTCGGATCTATTATCTATCGTTTCCTGTAGTCTTATAGACTACATCCTGTGTCCGCATAGAGATGTTGTAGATAAGTTCAAGTTGATCGTCCAAAACTTGAGCATCCATCTCATTTTTGGACTTATGATTTCGTCCTTACTTCTCCAGCAAAGTCTCGCATATCTCGTGCCTCTTATTTGGATGATCTTAGAGATGGAAGGTAGGTGGTTGTACATCTGCTGTTTTTTAGGATGTTATTTCCAGGATTGGTTTGATTTCGCTCGAAGCATTCTTGTGCAACTCCCGTCTAACTTTTTCTCTATACGCTAAGTCAGCATCCATATGGAGCATTCATGCCGTAGAATCGACACGAGCACAGCTTGGAAATATTGTCTTATTTTATCAGATAATTTTGCCTTCTGAACAGATATAGGGCTAACGTATCCCTTTGCATAACACGTGTGAATACGTCAAAGAATTCCATATCTCGATCCGGAGAGCAAACTTTTACTTTCGTGTTTTTATAGAGCATCGTTATGGATATGGCAGTTTCTTTAGTGATGGGGCATAGGCTAGAGGTTTTTGACCCATCTCCACTCTGTGTATGAAATTAAATGCATTGAAAAAATTAACTTAATAAGGTTGTCGCTTTGAGATTTTTTACATGAACTTTTTCTAAGATTCGACGGATTGTCAGAATCTGTGATATGAATCGGTTACTCCGAATGTCATTTTGATAATCCTAAAGAATTTTCTCAAATTCTGGTTTGATGTAGTTGAGTTGTAGAGCATGATAAATCTTAACCGTGATGAAAATAAGAATTATACCTCGGTAGTTCTTGACAATTCCAAGGTCACCTTTCTTGGAGAAAGGGAGGATGTACCCTTTCGTCCATCCAATTTTGGTGTTATGGTTATGTACGGCGTTGCGGTATGGAAGTCGTAAGTCATTGATTGTCCTTGTTTTCCCTACGTCCGGTAGCATTTCATCAAGACCAACAGCTTTCCTGTTTTTAATTTTTATTAGTACTGTGTCAAGCTGTTCTTGAGTATACTGTCCTAGTTTGATGGTTTGTTGATTATTGATAATTTTCGTGATATGTTTTTCCGTAAGTTAATGGGACTTTCCTAGTAAATTCTTAAAATGTTTTTTCCATATGTGTATTCGGTCTTCTTGACAAGTAGCTTTTAGGAAGTGTACTTCTAAACTAAAAGCTGCCAGTTAAAAACAAACACACATGTGAAAAAAAAAAAACTTTAGAAATAGAAGCATAACATTTTCTCTGATTCTGAAATAAAAAAGAATAACCTAACCCTGGCCACAGGACCCGACGAAGTATTAATTTACCAAAAAAAATCATGCAGAGGATTTTACTGTTGCGGCGGTCAAAAAATAAAAAAACAAACAAAAACAAAATATAAAATTGCCCCGTTAGCTGGGGCTGTAGAATAAACCGATTGCACCTTTGCGGAGGGGTAGGACCCCCCAATGAATATCCTGGATATGACAATAAACAATCATATGGTAAGGCTCCAGTAATGCTGGAGCTTTGGGGAATCCTGAGTGCTCTTTCCTTGCCATCGCTCCCAAGTCTACTCTGCCCCGGAGTGTTGCTACCTGATAGGGTCCTATCTATCATTCTAACAGAAATAAACTGTGTACTTATGCAAAACTGAATTGATTGAACTAGAACTGTTTGACATAGAAATTGTACGTAGGCTAAACTGAATTGTTCGAAATAGAACCGTTTTGACATTTAACTGTGTGTAAACAAAAACTAAATTTATACTAAACTGAATTGTTTAATTAGACCTTTGACTAAACTGAAGAGCTTGAAATAGAAATGTTTTTGACAATTAAACTGTGTACTTATTCTAACCTAAATTATTTGAAATAGAACTGTTTATTTGCTTAAAAAATCGATTGGGCATTGAATAACCTACAACGGTTGATGTGCCATAAAACCCAAGCAATCAACGATCCAACAAATTATAAAAGATAAGCAAATAATTAGACTTTGTCTTTGAACAATGAAAAAACAGTGGAACGTGAGGGTGACGGTGATACTAATCGTATTTGGTGCGCTTGGAACAATCATCAAAGGTCAGGAAAGAGGATGACTAGATACCATCCAGCCTACAAAACTGTTAAGAACGACCAAACTACTGAGAACTGTCCTTAAACTTGAAGAGATTTACCGTCACTCAGATTCCAGTGAAATACCACAAGGTAACTCTGGTGTGAAAACTCATCCGATGTAAAACAATAATAAAAATAAAAACACGTTGACCAGCGACTTTCAACACCTACTTTTATTCCTTTAGTCGTTTGTGCCCTGGGAACCATCATCAAGAGATATAAATTGTTTCTAAGGGACCTACACATTTCATGTGTCACTTGCAATGTCCATACTCAATAATCTTTGGAAGTACGAATATATTTTTAGAAGGATTCTTCGTGTTTAAAGCTTCTTGTCGAATGCTGAGTTAGGAACAACAAAATTGGTACTTTGAACCAACTCTGTTTTAGCAAGGGACTTAAAGAATTCACTCGTCAGGACAATGAAATCACAGAGCAGCCTGAATCGCAATCGATCTTATTAAGTGACAAATGTATCAGAGAGAAAAAGACAAAATAAGAAGACTCATGAAATAAAAATAAAAAAGCCCGTATATTATAAACAAACAAAAATTGCAAATGACAAAACTATAACACTTCACTCCTGAGACAACATTGCCAGAAAATAAACACTGATAAAATATCATAGGAATTAAAAAGCAATACGACTGCATTTAACATTTGATCCCGTTGTAAAGGTGCTGCAAATCAATATTTAATGCTCAAAAGTGCATATAGGTATTAATTGTGTCGTAAGGAAACGTTCTGATCGAAAGCTACATTGAATTCCAACATAACGTAATGTATTTCATATTTCTGTTTTATTTATTTACCACTTATTTATATATATATAAAAACACTTATAATTTTTGCTTGTATTAAATATCTTATTTTCTGTATGAAATATATTTTCTTAAAAGTTGTAGTATTTTAGGATTCATCAAAAAGATGATTGTCACTTTATTCTGGATATAACTCAAAAACGTCAATCGTCGTTTTACATTAGACTGTTGTGAAAAAGTTAACAAATATGTTGATTTTGAGAAGATTGAATTAATAAACATGTTTTCAACGTTGTCGTTAAAGAATCAAATCTCCCAGATCATTTGAAATTAGCTTCTTTTATGAATCACGACCGACGTTTCGAATCAAACCAAATCCCATATCTTAAAACCTGATATCTCTCATCCAATCAGCGTATATCTCATTAAATTTGTCAATATATGTTCCTTATATTCACCCTTAGAAGGTTAAGACTAACGTGTTTCCGAATTTCGGTCAATACCTTTATCAAAGTTTGACCTCGGGGTAACATATCCGTTGCAGACGCCGGTGTCAGTATCCTACTATTTTATAAATATATGTTTTTACTCAAACCCTCCCTCACGATGTCCTACTATCTATTTATAACAAGTGGGAGAACAGCTCTATTCATGCCTCTCTTAAGGGCATTAGCGTAAAATAAAATGCAACTTAATCCAGGATTTTAACTCTGGTGTCCGATACGAATTTCTTCAATGATAAACAATGAAATAACCGTCCAGGATCCTTGCATGCATAGATGAGTATATTTTCATCTCTGTCTTTTGCAGAATTTTCGAAGGACCATGTCTTCCACACATTTATGCCAATTTTCAAACACTTAACTATCTAATCTTTTGCGTTTGCTTATTAGTGATGATTGTACAATTATCTACAAATAGTCTAAAATATAGAACGCACTTGTCATTTTTGTTTTTTTATTCTTTATTTAGCCTACATTTGAAATATTTCATGATTCCTCCTGTTATATCTTTCAGAGATCCCCTGACGTAGTGCCTAATGTGCTCGATAGTGTCATCGAAATGAGTTCCAATTTCACTTGCGCTCAGCCTAGTCGGCTGGGGCTGTAGAATACACCGACTGTATCTCTACAGACGGGCAAAACCCCAGCAAAGAGTGTCCTGTATATGACTCTAAACAATATGATCGTGAAATTCCAGTAATGCTGGAGTTTTGGGGAACATGGAATACCCCTTCATTTCCATCTGGCCCGAAGTGATTGCAACTGACAGGGCCCTATCTATGGGTTGAATAGAATTGTTTGATAGTTAAACTGTATGCAAACTAATGACTATGCTAAATTGAATTGTTTGAAATAGAACTGTTGATTTCTTTAACTGAGTGTAAACAAATAACTTATGTTTAATTGAATTGTTTTTTTTATAGATAACAATACTTGGAACAATTTAACTTTGACTCACGCTAAATTGAATTCCTTGAAATAGAACTGTCTTAAGATTTAACTGCGAGTATCTAGAAAATTAGTTAAAAAATCATATACATATTGTATACGTGAAAACAGACTCTGGCATTAAATAACCAACAATTGTATATATGCCATGAAACCAAACCAAATCAAACCAAGCCAATCCAGTCACGCTATGACGTTCGCTTTCGGATAAATAATCGTAAGAAATATATGACCACTTTATTTGGGTTAAATAGTGATACTATTATTTCTCTACCGGAATGTCTTTTTCATTAGATCAACTTCACATTGTTGATTTGCCATTATAAAAAGAAACAACAGAAACAACCAGAAAAGAAGCTCATCGTCTCTGTTACGTTTTCTAATTTCTGAACAATGTCCGGGTAATTTTCCCTTCCATACTTCTGGCCTGGCAACGTCTACAACCAGGCAGGTCTCATTTAGCTTTTTCCAACTTTCTAATCTGATTTTCTTACGAGAGGGAACGTCTGAAATTAAATGACATATATTCATGCGTTTTCCCTGATAAATGTTGCTTGGGATAACATGAGAGCAAGTCAATATAAACCTTCCTCAGTTTCCAAAACTTTCAGCGAACTTACATGGATCTTATTCGATGATGTTTATTATATTGACAATTTTTTTTCTTTTGTGTTTTTATTTGTTCCAAACGTTTCGAGAATGTCATTTGGGAATTACAAATGGATCCATGCTCTTCTTAAGAAAAGTGACAGGTTAATCGTAAATACTTTCATCGAGGATTTGAACTCGGGTCACAGATTCCATTCCAAATGACGATAAGCGTTAAGAGCACCTATTTTACAAATATATTGTCAATTTAGAATCACAAACCGTGAAGTAGCAGAAGTTACTGATGTGGATTGGAATCGGATCGGAACAAAATGAATAATAAATAATAGCATTATTAAATGAAATAAATCAAATCACTTGTATTGATATTATCATTCTACATTTTATTTTTTAAAAAGTAGATGTTTAGGAAAATTGAATGTTAAATTTGTTTTCAAAATATAGTACTAAAAATGATCAGCAACTGTTTATTACTATTTAATTCAAAGGGTCAATATTTTTATCGTTTTTGTGCAGACAGATAGAAAGTAAGTTTATTTGTATTATCATGCATTTTAATCATGAAAAGCTATCAACAAAACAATCGCTAATTGAAAACGACAAAGGTCTAAAAAAGTAAAAAAATACAATTAGTCACAGTTTGATTTTAAGAACTGAATATGTGAATTAGTTATCCCCGTTAACCAAAAATTGCAAAGATCATTAAAATAAATAATACATTCTGCTGGGCATGAAAAATGAATTGTCTCCAAACTAAACCATACTTCCTTGGAGATCCAAAGAAAGAAAATGTATATTAGTCATAGTTGCACAATATAATAGATATAGAACAACTTCTTAAATCCTCATTTCTAAAGAGTAGCCATGAAACACAGGTATATCTATATGTTGAGGCGCTCGAGGTGTAATGGGTATCGACAAAGAAAATTGACACGGGGACCTGAGTTCATATTCCAGACCTCACTGTGTGCATTTTACATAGAGCCAATATCTTTGGGAATCGAATGAATACAAGTATTATCCCTCCAGCTATGGAAAAATAGTAGGGTAGACTGGCTTTTAATTACGACAGGGAAACCGTTTAAGAGAAGGAAAACTCTGAATTCAAACCTGTTGAAAAAATGACCTTGTATCACTCCGTGTTCGTGTAGAGAAGTTGGTTATGAATATCTCTCTATAAATGGGCAGTAAACTTATAGTTATAATTAAAATAGAAGATTCTACATTCGCATTGCGTATTGTGTAAAAAACATCAAACTTGAGGCTGCATTTATCTAAACAGTAATGTATGAAGCGCATTTTTTTACCAAATTAGTCCACTTGGAATTTAACACAGAGGGGTTTCAATTGGTCATGGTCCTATTTACCCAACCCCTCCGCTCGGGCAGGATACGACACAAGGTCAATTTTTTAAGCGGAGTTTGACAGGTTTGAATTCAGAGTTTTCCTTCTCCTAGACTAGTTGCCTCACCAAGGCTGAAGAACCTAGTCTGTCCTACTATTTACCCATAGTTGGAGGGAGAATAATTGGATTCATACCTTTCCCAAGGGTATTAGTGCTATGTGAAATGCAATCAGTCTCGTCCAGGATTTGAACTCGAGTCGCCGTGGTCATGGTAACTCTGAAAATTCAATTTTAATCGGAAATGAAGCAGTTCGTAACATTTTTTAATAACTTCAACATCAAATATTTTAATTTTCAGTTTAGGAACCAAAATCGTCTAACTGAACTAAGAATGTAAATTGTTGATTGATTGATTGATAGATTGATTGATTTTAACGGCATGTTCGACCCACGATGGGTTACTGTATGCTTGGAGGTTATGCAACACGTTCATTATAAATTCATTAAAATTTGGGAAGTAGTTTCTTAAGACATATTTGTGCACAGTTGTGAGAAGTAAATACAACACTTCCTATCAATTACGAATAATTTATTTGCATTTGTTTGGTTTCAGGTATCTAAAAGTAGAGTTGTTGAACTTAGTCGAGGTTGACCTGAAGGCTTCCTTTTCAATAGCTACTACACTAAGGTGTATAAACGGATTGCTCCACTTTACCCTTGATCCTTACCTTATAGTGCTGAGTTCTAAGCAAGGCGGCATCAATTACTATTTTTTGAGTCTGGTATGACTCGAACTGGGATTGAACACCGGTATCCCGGACCACTGGCGAACACTTTACTCATTTAAAACTCATAATTTATACGTAATGATACGGTTTTATGTTATTATTCTTTGATATTAATCATGTGTTGCTCTCAGTTATATCGTTTTATTTAACTAAAAATAATTCTTAGAAAACAATAATAACTTCAGGCAACATTGCGTAATATAAATAATTTAGTCATATGGTATCAAGTATTTCAATAGAGTACAAATAATTTTCCAAAATGCCTACACAACACTTACATAGGATCAATATCAATCTGGTTTAGATAGGTCCTGGAGTGATGATAATAATGAAGTACTAAACTCTCCTCACCTTTCAAGAACAGGAGCCTTACTATCCGACGAAGCTTTGCGTCAAAACTGTTTTGGGCTTTTCTGGTAGTCTTCTGGGAATGCAAAAAACGTTTTATAAGCCGCACCAAAAGAACGGACATAGTGTGGAAGGTGCTGCTTTTCTTTACTTATGTTTGGAACAGAATAATTCGGCCCAAATATTTCGTAATAAAAAATTATAAAAATATGTGCGAGTGATTAGCAAATTTCTCAGAAAAAGACGTTTCTTAGAGTGCTTTTTGCCATTTTAAAATACTATCATTGAAGCCATTGTTGTGTAGGGGTTAACGTGTTGACTACGACATCGAAGTAAGCTAGTTCGAACTCCAGTAGCTGAAAAAAAAGACCAACCAATTATCTCCTAAACTATAGGTTAAATAGCATCACTAATGCCTTTTTACAATGGTGCCTTAGGCGAAAAAATAACCCACGAAGGTAATATGCCATTTAAACAAAAACCAATGGTATGGTATGAATGACATAAGATACTAATTGTCTCTCTATCAGTCAGTTTTTCTCTCTGTCTCTTTCTCTCTCTCATTACTTAAATATACTCCTGGATGCTTCTGACCAAGCAAGTGCCTATGCGTTCAAATACTACCATCATAATGCAGAACTTTCAAAGATATTTTAACGCACCTGTATTGCTTGTATTTCAAATGATCACTTCAGCATTTGCTGTGAGGAATTTTAGCACTTGACCACTTCCGAGGCGACACATCTTACTTCAACCAATTTCTAAAACAGCTGCACAGTGTGTAAAAATACAATCAACATCTTTTTTTATTTAGAAATTATTCAAACACTTATTTAGTTTTTGTTGTATGCCATAAGACATGAAGATTCACAATTCATCTGCGATATAAAAAAAAGATATTTTAGGAAATACTTTCCTTGTTGTTTGTATGAGATGTCTGTTGTCTTGGCATCTCACAAAAGATTTCTAGAATATATCAAAGTTATTTGGTTAACAATTTTTTTGTAGATTTTATGAAATATTGAATAAAAAATAGAACATTCTGATTATGTGTAAAAAAAGAATATAAAGAAAATATTTATCAGTAAATTTCATATCATTATTGCATGTGTATTTCTTAAGTATTATCAGTCAGACCTGATTTAGTTTTTAATTCATTAGAGTCAGTGAATATAACTATGGACTTTTCATTAAAATACACTGGAAGCAGAGAAAATAGAAAATAATTCCTGTAGATTTGCAAATGCTTATGGAATTGATTATTTTGAAAAACAAAATTGAACTGAAAAGTTTTAAATACACTCAAAAAGTAATGTCACTTCTCTATTTCACTAAAACTCCCAACGTATTGTGTAAAACATTATTTAATAAATATAGTAGATTAAATTTCAGAGTATCCAAATTATATATATATATATATATATATATATATATCACTTGCTCTGACCCTGAGTAGAAGTAGGTACTTAGGTCTCATTAACAGGCAAAAAAGAATTCTGAAAATTTTAAATGGATAAGAATACATGAACCCACATTACTGTGGGGAGACAAATTATTAGAATTATTAATGTTAGATAAATCTGTTTAAGAATTAATCGTATTCGATAAGACCGTGTGCGAAAATGAAAAAAGAAAATCTTTAAAACAGCCAAGTGTAAAATGAAAATATCGACGTAGAATGAATGTAATACCCTAACTTTTTAAGCGTAAAGTAATCCTACACCTGTTGGCATGCTATAAAATCAATCAATCAATCAAAATTATAAAGTATACCCTCAACGAGAAATAATCCCATGTGGTATAATTAGAACTTGCTAGTTATCTCCCTTGAAACACACGATTGATTGGGATGAGACCAAATGTAGAGCCAAATATTTAATTGTCAATTGAATGAGAAACTGCATTGTTTTGTCAGTTATATAATCTCAACGTCATTCAGCTGATTTCACATAGTTTGCACATCTCAGCCACCGAATACTTGATGGGAAACTTCAGTCAAGCCGATAACATTATATCTGATTTCCCACAATTTTGATGAGCTCCAAAACAAATACTTTTTCTAGAGTAAAATAGTTTTTTTTCTACTGCAAACCGATTCCAAACAAAGCAGTGTTTACATTCACAGAAAAAATCCCGAAATATGTATAATGTTTAAAAAATTCGCCCAGTTCATTGAATGAAGATATATATATATATATATATATATACAAAGACATACAAATCTTGTATTTGGTATATATTTATATACGCATTCATTCATTTTGTCTCAGCAATCATTGTGTTTCTGAACCATAGTAGGACATCTCTGCCTGTACGGATGAGCAAATTTTAAATTCGTTTTGGATTCTTCTATTTTTTATTGTTAATTTTCATAAAACTCATTCATTTAATATATTTTCTACATGGAAATATTTAATTATTTCATTTCATTTTATCAACACATAGGTGACATTGCTGAGCAAAGTAACGTCAGCCTTAGGGTCGTTTACTGAATTGAAATTTAGTCGAGAAAAGAGGCATAAAACTAAATTTGACGCTGGCTGAAATGACGTAAAGCGAGTTAATACTGTATTAAAGCTATGAAAACACACACAGATCTTCTTGTTTACGCTGTTTGGGTGTTGATTAACCTTGTTTACTGGCAAGAAGGCCTGTTCTCGTACAAATGTATAGTCACGAAGTTTTAAAACATTCTGAGATTCTAACGGAGGAAGCTTAGCGTCTTTGAAAAATATATCAACAAGCAGAATGAGGATCTATGTTTTCAAATGGAAACATGAGGAATGAGTTGGTTGGGAGTTGAAAGGTCAACAATAGTTTTGCCTGACCTCGTCAGGCAACAATTAATTTCGAAGCCAACATTCAGTATGGCTAAAGCAGAAAACAAACATTCGAATGAAGAAGTCACTTTTATGTATAACAACGCTGCAGCTTAGACGGCCTTTAATACTCTTGAATACAGTGTAAAGCATTCCATACGTTTCTCTGGCATTTCTTTCCTTGTTTAAAACAGAATTTTATTGCATATCGTTCTTGTAAAGTGTCCTCACGTCCAGATTGCATTTCTGAAATTAACAGCTGTGACAATCAGGCTTTTGTATGGTGTAGCTGTTCATTTGAACCTGATTTCATAAAAATTGGTAAGTCATCTCATAAGATGTATAGCAATAACATACTGAATTTTCAAGAGTCTATGACAAATATAAAGCCTGTACATATATATATATATATTGAAATCAATAGGTCCTCAAATGAATTTTGATATGGTATTTATTTTAGATTTTTTGCACGACACGTGTTTCAAACCACGAGGTACTTTTTAGGAGACACATATTGTCTTTGTTTTTTACCTATGAGTGAAAGATGTTTTTTTTTTATTTTGAATCAATTATTTATTAATTGATTTATTATCAATAGTATATATTCATCTGTAATTGTTATAGGGGAAAATTATATATATATATATATATATATATATGACATCTTGTCAAACTCTAAAATTGTGTAACACATGGTAAGTTTTTAATACCCATGATGAACGTGACCAATTGATAAGCAAAGAACGTTCATCAGAGTCATAAGGTATGTAGTCGGCGTAATAACTGAAAAGAGATGTTTTGTGTTATTTGTAATTTTAATGAATTGTTTTCTGATATATAAGCAATATTTAGTGTATAACATTCAAAAGAAAACAAATAAGTTATTCCACATTTTTTAAGTTCTCTTGAAGAGGTTGCATATATTAAAGTAACGTAGATACTTGTGACATTTTTAATTCCTTTTGAAAAATACAAAATGTAGCTTGCGGTAAAACAGATGTGAAATGAGAAAAAATGACCAAATTTTCTGGTGCCTTCTGCAATGATAAGAAAAATATAAATTTTAACAAACATATCTAAATATAAGAATATGGTAAGAGTCTCTATTTTCGTGTTGAATTATTCAGATTCTTTCAGATTTGGTGGGATATTTGCATGCAACAATAGCAAGCAGCAATCAATCAACGTTGTCTTTTTTGAATTTGCTTTCAGTTTGTTTTGAACTTAATCGCAAACTGATATCCTCTCATTAAAGAACAAAGGCTGGTTATTACGGTCTCCACACACACACACACACACACACAAACGTATATATATATATATATATATATATATATATATATATATATAATCAATTATCGCCCTTCATCAGTAAAACTTTATCACTATATATATATATATATATGTGTGTGTATATATAGTGTTAAAGTATATAGTGGTAGCGTTTTACTGATAAAGGGCGAAAATTGATTATATATATATATATATATATATATATATATATATATAATCTTTTAGCTCACAAATCTGAACGCATACCTGACACACATGTTTATGTGTGTGTGTGTGTGTGTGTGTGTGTGTGTGTGTGTGTGTGTGTGTGTGTGTGTGTGTGTGTGTGTGTGTGTGTCTTAAAAATGGAAGAGTGGATAAAACAATATTGATATAGATTTAATTTTGTTTGTTTTGATTTACCCAGTTTTCCATTTATTTTTTTCATCTTGTCAGATTTGTCAAAATCTACTATTTCTCAATATATATATATATATATATATATATATATATATATATATATATATATACATATATATATATATATATATATATATTTGAAAATTAAAGACGATGTATTTTTGATATTTGATTGTGAAATTCGGTCTAATTATGCGTTATCGATATGATCCATTATAATTTTGCATTCTGGCATTACCTTGAAGATGGTTAAACAAAACAAAAACAAAAAAACGAAACATTAAAAGGTGGAATATTATCATATTTAAATGTGTACATCCTCTCTATATTTTCTCGTTCCGACGGAACTCTTAAAACTTATCATTTATTGTTTTTTTTTTTCAATATATAGGAGTAGGTCCTGCTTCCTGCAGTTATTGAAATGGTTTTTACATATTCTGGGTAGGATGAATGAATAATTGTATTTATCAATACACCTCTATCATTTAAATAAATGCATTTATTTTAATCACAAAGCTATGTAATGTTTGAGATTCAGTGATGGGAATGACAAACTGCTTAGAAATAACTAGCCAGCCAGGCAGCCTGCTCGAGTGACTTCATATTATTTGTAAATCAAAATATATGACATCATCACCAAGCACACCTATATATATATATATATATATGTGTGTGTGTGTGTGTGTGTGTAACCTAGTTTGCTATATTGGTAAATTATGTTAATAACGGGAACACACACATATATAAATATATATATATAAGTTTGGCTTGTGTAGTCTAGGAGAAACACCAACAGTGCCTGATGATTTTAAGTTTATCGCCTTTTGTTATTTCTTTCTCTATTTTCTCTCACTCTCTCTAACTCTCTCTCTCTCTATTTCTCTCTCTCTCTATATATATATATATATACATATGTGTGTGTGTGTGTGTGTGTATACATAGTAGTCACGGAGTCAATAGAGATAGATAGAGAAAGAGAAAGTGAAAGAGAGAAAGAGAGAGAGGGGTTACATCGCCTCTTTTAAACTGATTCTTTCACGGTAATAAGCAACAAAACGGAATAAGGCAAAGAACGTGAAAGTCTTTGTCGATTTTGTACGCCAAAACCACAGGACAATACAAGCAACAAGAGATAACATCATTATCTGACAAGAATTGATATTATAGCAGTTATTGTAGAAGACGAGATAGTTGGGATGTTCCCATAAGGGAAATTGTAGACTCTGTTTTGGTTCATCGAAGTGACTGGGGAAAAGGTAGAAATAGTTACAGACTTCAATCTACACTAATATGAAAACATACATACAAGGCTGATACACATGTTTCTCTTATATATATATATATATATATATATATATATATATATATATATATATATATATATATATCAGAGGGTTTATATATATATATATATATATATATATATATGTGTGTGTAATTGTAGAATAATGGACAAAATAGTAATAATATATATATATATATATATATATGTTATAACACATGGGCTTCGGAGAGAAAATTCTTTGACCATCTGCCAGGTTTTTGTTGGGTTTATGTCTTTCGATGGACCATAAAAGTGATGTATGCATCAAAGACGTTGCCAATGTCGAAGTTGTGTTTTATTTTCCTTTTCTTTTTTCTTACATGGCATTGTTCTGTATTTCTTTGGGTAAAACTTTACAACCTTCGTCGTCTCTATTCAGGCTATTATGGCTTGGTAGGGTATTTAACGAGTAAAGAGATATAAATTGAAGGAATAAGACGCTACAATAGACCAGCATTTAAAATTTTGTTAATATGTTTTTGTCTTTCATTTGAATGACATATATAAATATATATATATACATACATGTGTGCATGTGTGTGTGTGTGTGTGTGTGTCAGGGATAGAAAGAGAGCAAGTATATTGATTGAATAAATGTCAGAATGCAGTAGGAATAACATGGAAATTTGCATTTATCTAAATTGTTATAGACTGAAAGAGTCGAAACACGGTACGTGTTTCGGCTTGTTTAAGCACAGCAATGAAAATCGAAACTAATACGAGAAATTGCTTTCTTTAAATTCCAACTCGTCTAATTATCTATCTGTATCTAAAACATATCACTCTCTCTCTCTCTCTCTCTATATATATATATATATATATGTGTGTGTGTGTGTGTGTGTGTGTGCGCGCGCGCGCGTGCGTCTGTGTCTTTATGTGTGTATATGCAAAATGGAGAACAAATAATCGTTTAAAAACCGTAGGAAGCATCAAAAAATGCTTAAAAGTTGCTCATTATAGAAGTATAAACCAAAAAGAAATTTAAAGCTCCATTTCTTAAGCTTGATTAATGATTGATACTTCCATATGCTTTCTGAAAAAGAAAAGAGAACTCACGAAACATATAAGTTCCATCTATACATTTTTTCTCTTTCAAAGAAAACATGAAATTATTTGTTATTGAACAAAATGTTTTATACATCGATGGAGCTCTAGCCTAAGGAAAACACTAATCTCGTGGCAGAAAAGATTTATAACACCATCTGATATAGTTAAGATCTACCCAGCAATATAAAGGAAGTAATCTTAGAAAATCATCTCGGTACTCAAATGTCAAACTTGAGTGTCGGAACAGGTAGGTATACCACTGAAGCCCCCAAAAGGCAATGGTGTGGATAATGGTTGTTTAATTCAGTTAAAATTTGCGGACACGGTCATTTGTATGTTCTCAATATATTAATATATCAGTAGGCCAGGAAAATTAATGAACCAAAGAAGATAAGAATATTGTGCTATAATAGTAATGAAAATATTATCTCACATAAAAAGAATTTGGGAAACAGAAGACAGAATATCTGGAATATAATCAACTAACATGTTCCATTCAACTAGGCTAAATCTAGAGAATAAATCACAAGTAACAGTAAAGAAAGCGAATATGTGGCAAGTTGTAAAAAATACTTAGGAAGAAAGCAATCAAAAATTTCAAATGATAAAGATTTCAAAATAATTCTGAATGAGAAAGCCCCCGGCTACGATGAGACCTATTGTTTAAGTGATTCACAACCTTTCATTACAATCATGCCATACTTTCAAGGTGAAGATATTCTAGATGGAATAACTACTTGAAAAAAAAAAAAGAAATATATATATATATATATATATACTAATCTAATATCTACCAGCATTCACTGTATCAGAAAAAAAGAAAAAAAACCCACCAGGAACAAGAGATAAGAGTATCTCGAATCACCACCCGGGGAAAAAGAAAAAATATCATCGGTCAAAAAGAAAGAAAAGGCCAACCTCGTCAGACCCCTTGAAAAAAATCAAGGGATATGCAGTCAGTTGGTCAAAAGAAAACTAAAACCTTCCGCGAATCCTGCAATGCTACAATTACAAGAGTGGAACCAATTATAAAATTAACTTAAATCGTGAGTCAGAAATCTTCTACTAAAGTTTCACCTCATCGGATCATCAGGAAGTCTAAGCTTAGACTTCCTGATGATCCGATAAGGTTAAACTTTAGTAGAAGATTTCCGACTCGCGATTTAAGTTAATTTTATATATATGTATATATATGAAAACTACCTATGCATGTATAGGCCAATAACATGACTACTAATGTTGTGAAAACACGTAGCTACACATAACTGAACAAATACATTACTCGAATTACAGTATTTCCAAAATATATAAAGAATGCTGTAAACTTCCAGTAAAGGCGTATCTAGGAATCAAGATCAGTTTGAAAATAATCTTTTTACATGTGAATGTTTGAAAGTTTTAAACAGGCACGCAAATTATCTGAATTATGGATAATTACTTGCACTTAAAATAATTTACAAACAATTATCAATGTTTACTTGAAGGTATATCATCATCATCATCATCATGACGTGATGGCATAAGCACGGATATCCCTGACCCTCTCTCACCACCACTTCCATTGCTTCCGGCAGGTCTTCAGAGTTACATCCCGTATCGGCACAGAGCTGCTGTATGTAGGTTCTAGCTGGTCGTCCTGCCTTTGCTCGTCCATGTGAAGGGGTCTACAGGAGTAAATTACTCATGTACTCGTCCCTACTTCTCCAGTAGTGTTCTGCATGTCTGGTTCGTCTAACTTGAATAGTTTTCGTGATGGGTATTAGGAAGCCGTACAGTTACTGCTTTGTGAGGTGCTGCCTCCATGACTTGTTCAATATTGCTCGCAGCATTCTTGTATAATTGCCGTCAAGCTTTTTCTTCATTAGCTTTGTAAGCGTCCATGTAGTGCATCCATATAGCAGTATCCGCACGTCCGCTGTTTGGAAGAAACTGCGTTTCATTTTATCGGTCAGGTTTGACTTCCATATGACGGATAGCATATCGATAAATTCCCCATGCCTTTGCTAGTCGCGTGTTGATGTCTGTCTCGGTTGATAAGACATTGCTTCCTTGGTAAGTGAACTATCTAATAGAGTTACCGTTTAGAGTGGAGATGTCACCTGTTTGATTAAAGCATTTATATTCCGTCTTGTGTGGATTGACATGGAGGCCTATGCTTGCGGCGACTTGTTCCAGACTATGAAGCAGAGTTTTGTCTTACTCGTTTGAAATAATTTCTGAATGACATTAAATAGCCCTACATAAGTTGACATGCCGTAAAACCAAACAAGCAAAACAAGCCAAAATTAAATCAAGGGAAATAAATGCTATTCTGAGAAAAAATTATAAAAGAATTAATGGTAAAGATAAGATCAGATTTTATCAATGTGTTTGTGTATTTGCATCTGTAGAAATTCGTGCCTGCAGTGGGATTCATAGAATACAATTGATCTTTGTGCTTGACAGAGGGGTTCTAAAACCAGTGATGTGTACAGCTGGAAAACAATGATCTTCTTAGTAGTTTTAATCATATAAGTAGATTTAAATTGTGTTTGGCGTGAAATAATCTCTTGTCACGATACTTAGTTACAGTAATGTTTAACTTAAGTTCAATACCGCGCTAAAATGGTTGGTATCAGTATTACTTTGTTTCAGATGACACTTAAAAGACTTCTCCTGATTTCTAGAAAACACACCTGTCCCTCCTGACTTGATGGTAAGATATATACATTCAAAATTTATTCATTTTTACCCAATTTTTTCATGTTTGAGTAATTCAACAGTAAATATATTAACTTACAAAAGTACAGAGCTCAAGCGACGCCGAAATAATCGTCGCTCTGTTTATGTAAAAAAATGTGTTATTTCCTCGAAGAAAAACCGCAGAAACTAAAAGTGAATTTATTGTTTCTTTTTTTTTTTTTTGCTGGTATTATGAAGCTACCTAAAAATAAACATTAAAATATACAAAAAAATCAGAGAAAACCTAATCGCATCAACAAGCGCAACTAATGTACAGAACGAATGTGGAAAATATCCAAAGAATTTGTCTTCAGGCGTAACGTGTAATGACAATAAAAATAACCCGGCGCCATCAAGACAAACTTAAGCGCGAGTCAACTTTGATTCCAAGCAGAAATCAATTTTAAAAGTAACAATAAGCAGAAGAATATCTACCAAGAAAACATGAAAAAAGTTACAGAATATTATTACTCTTTTCTTCTTTTCTCTAGAATAAGTTATAAGACTGTTTACTCGGTCTAGCAAAGTTCGGGTTTACACCTGGACTGCCAATATGAGATTAAGCAATTCTTTAGAGTATACACCAAGCGAGGCTGTCGCTCTCTATTAGGCGTTTGTTATGGACTCTCTTCGGAATTCTTTACATCAGACTTACGTTTTGATTGTTTGTTGTTGGAAACATTATAGAACTCAAAAAGAAGAGAGATATCAACGTAGACATTTTCTGAGTAAATTGATACAAAACAGGTCGTTCTGGTGCTTTCAAAAAATACTTTCCTTCTGAGGACAAGATATGATTGAAAACTTACTTCATGCTTACGTCTTAGAGTTATCCCCAAGATGAAATACGAAAACTTTAAGACCGAAACTCACCACATGGCAGGCTATTTTGTTCAAAGGATTCCACAGTGGGAATAAAATTTGTACTTAAAGAGAAGATCACCAGATCAGATGCTTCCAAAGAGATTTTGCTGAATGTGTTCTTCCATAGATTAATTATGATGGAATAACAGGAGCAATCCGACATTTTACCCATTAGGTATTGCCTTATTTATATCATCATAACAAAGATATAGACAGCCGTTTATAGGGAACGTTTGCAAGAAAAATAAGTGATATTTAATCCCACTGACTTGACCTTCTGTAAACTTCATGCTGGGGTTCATTAATTTTTCTTGGGTTATAAAATAACAATACCAGATCGTACTATCTGACAATTCAAAATTATTAGAAAAAAAACTTTGTCGTTTGGCAATATCTATGGCTGCAGACTTACTTTGAGTTACTGAATTTCTTGGAAATTATATAAGATCGACTTTGGTTTGGTTTGGTTTTATGGCATAATCGTTAATTAATGCCAAATATTGCTTTACGTATATATTAAAAATATATGATTTGTAAACATATTTTGTAGATACACACACTTGAATGTTCAAACAGTACAATATATAAAAATTCAGTTTAGCATAAATCATATTTTCGCGCTCAGTTTAAATATTAAAGAATTCTATTTGACTCCGGGCTAACGTTAACCTGGGAGGGATGGTAATGAAGAGGTACTCTACATTTACCAAAGCTCCTGCATTACTGGTGTCTGACCAGCAGATTGTTTAATATCATATGCAGGACATTCGTGGAAGGGCGACCCCTCTGCAGAGATGCAGTCGGTGCATTCTACAGCCAATCAACTGTGCAAAAAAAGTCAACTTTAAGCAAACTGAATTGATTGATTGACTAAAACAGTCGTTCAAAATTCGTAAGTCCAATTTAAATTTATAATTATATTAAATAATATATTTTAGCTTAAACTATCAATGGTTTTTTTAAATACCACTCGCTTTTTATTATTAAGTTTTGAATATTCGAACAATATTCCTTTCAGAGAAGTAAGAAACATACAGCTACTGGTGTGGATACGGTTCAAGAGAATTGGGGGAGTGAGAAGTAAGCTTTCATTGGCATTACGACCAGATTTAACCAAAACCGAAGAGATAGTACCTGTTAGGGTTCCATCTATGGATCTTGTAAACCAGTTTAACGATAATTCGTTATCTTCATGAATGGATGCAAAAATATAAACGCAATTCCTTTATTTCTAGTCATCCCTAGACGGGTTGAAATGCAATTAAAATTAAGAATGAAAATCAATATGATAAAACAAAGATGTAACTAAATGCTATATAGAGTTCTTAAAAGTAAATGCTGTCAGTGAATATCATGGCTTATTCGAGGGGGCTTACAACACGTAAACTAAAGTGGCTCTAGAGTTCCCTCCTCTAAAAATGAGATTAGTCTAGTTATGATACTAAACTACATCTGATGTTAAGTCTCAGTTTCTATGTGAGCTCAAGAGTGGGGAATTCACATCCATTTCCATTACCCCCAGATCGACCCGACCTGTTATATATTTTAGAGTCAAATCAGTGAGAGATCTCAATAGTGGGAAATACACATTCATTGCCATTACTCCTAGATCGAACCGAACTGTACTATCTGTTAGAGTTCAATTTATCAGTGATCCCAAAACTGGTGAATACACGTCCATTGCTATTACTCCCAGATCGACCTGAACTGTAGTTTCTTTTAAAGTCCCGTCTATGAGTCAAAAAGATATGTTTAAGAATATTTCGTATTTGATAGACATAAGATGTCATATAACTGTAAAACATTTCAATAAAAGATAGTTTCGCGAAACTTAGGATTTTCCTTATTAAGTTGAAATTAAATAATTTTGTTCGAAGAAATGAATATTGTTAAATAGAAATAATTACTTTGAAAAATATAGTTATAAGAATAAGATAGGAATACTTGAAACCATACAAGTATGTGCAAATTAATTTTGTTTGACAGGGATCACTGATATCATTTGAATCTATATAGAAAAATAGTTTTAAGAAACAACAGTACAAATTGAATAAAGAGGTTTAGATCTCAATAGTCAGGATTTTTTTTCAAAGTTTGTAATATGAAGGCCGCAGTTGAAAATTTCAGCATGGACAACATTTTGTCATCCTTACGAGAATTAAAAGTATACAAACATTATATCATGCAATACCGTACAAGGTGATTGTGAGAAAACATTCCCAGATTTTGTAATAAATCAGCTACAAAAATTGATTAAACAAAAGTACATGAAAATGCCCAGTGTACGTGGTTTGACATGACGTAAGCATCAATTAATATATCATTTAAAACATAAAATAATCATCTGATATTATTGTTCAAATATAGTATATAAATTCTGTAAATCCCACGAGTCTCCCTTCAGCTACGCCTGAACAGTTGGGTAGACTGGACACTTTAGCTATAGTATGGCAACCGGTCCAGGATAATGATAACTCTTAATTCAAACCTGTTAAACTCCGCTTAAAATTGACACAGTATGACATCGTGCTCGCACAGAGTGCTTTGTGTATATATATAGATATTCATTGTGATAAATTCATAATTTTAATCTTATATGTAGTGCAACATGTGTATTATTTTTTCTGTTACAAATAATGCTGGGAATGTCAAAAGGTTTTCTTCCAAGTAGTTGCTATAATAAACACGTGAACAAATGAAAATGACATTTATCAAGTATAATATAGTTTTCATTATCAAAATATCTTCAGTCTTTCCAATGCACTTAAAACAACACTTCTCCATTGATCGCATAAATTTAACATAAAATATTTCAGATTTCAGATCAAAAGTCAGATTGCGAAATTTTATATCAAACCTTGCGTGCCTTTGTCAAAGTTGAATTTATTGCTTTACCTGAGACTTAATGATATTCTTCTATTTCAAAATGTTCTTTTGTACATTGTTTCTAGATTCTTTTTTTTTTTTTTAGATTGTGTCCTGAAATATTTTTTATGGATGATATGCGATGTCTTGTTATGAATATTTTTCTCTTTCTCTGAAGTGGGTTTCAGTTTTGATGACAAAAAAATATCTGCTAGGAGTAAATTAAGAGGTTAATATGATTGTGAGCATATGGCTCCCTTGTATTTCAATAAAACCTCGCATTCCATTTTCTTTTGACTTGGAAATACATCCAGAGTTCGGATCTGCTTTGAAAGATGTTATCCCGGAATTTAAATGCTGATCTTAAAGCGGATCTAATATGTTGGTAAAAAATAATTAAAAAAAGGAATCAATAAATTTTGGTACCGAGGATATAAATAAAACTCTAATCGAAGTGATCGAAAGCTCATTTTCATAAAGAGAAAAATAATCGATGATACAGGTTTCTGGCTCGCAGTTTCTCGATTATTTAAAAATCAGACCAATATATATATATATATATATATATATATATATATATATATATATATATATATATATATATATATAGTGGGGTGTAATTAATATTCGTATCAAATTAAAATTCTTATTTTCTATCTTTCAAACATAGCATGAAAAAAAAAGTTAGATCCATTTACTGAATAAGAATATATTTTACTAAGATGTGTATATAAATTTAGGTTATTAATTGTACAGAAATTAATGCCATTTATTGATTTTTATGAATGAAAAAAAAGGAATCATGCGGTATAAAAAATAACGCATTTTCTTCATTTAATACTTTGTAGAATACATTTTATTTATTTCAATAGCCATTAATTTCTTCCTGTAGTTCTCAGTTATTTTCTTGCTATAATTAGCACGTATTTGTACCATTCTTCCTGGCATATTCTCTTCAGGATATAGATGTTTGCTGGTGCTCTTTTTCAGTTTTGATTTTTTTAAATCGTCAAAAGTGTTCAATTGGATTAAAATCCGGGGACTGACTTGGCTATTGCAAAACATTACCATTAGTGACAAACACTGCTTCGTAGATTTAGCTGTATGTTTGGGATCATTATACCGCTGGAAAATGTAATCAGAAAGTATCTCAAATCTCTCAACAGAAGCAATCGGATTTTCTTGCAAGATCTATTTATAATTATCGGCATTCATTTTACCCTCTATTACTGATATTTTGCCCATACCTTTCGCGAAAAAACATACCCAAATCTTGATGCTGCCACCGCAAAATTTGACAGTTGTTACCAGGTTCTTTTGTGAGTAGGCTTCGCCATCTTTCCTCCACACAGGATTTCGATAATTATGACCAATGTCAATTTTAGTTTCATCTGTCTATAATACTCTTTCCCAAGACGCATTTTCTTTTTCCTTATGTTGTCTTACGAATTTCAGCCTTGAATCTCAATGTCGTTTCAATAGAAGAGGAGTTTTCTTTGGTCTCCGTGACTTAAGACCATTGTTCAGCATTTCATTATTTATTGTTCGTTTGGTTGCACAACAACTCAAATCTTCCTGCAACTCTTCACGCATAACCATTGGGTCTTGGTTAATCAGGCGTCCTAATTTTCTTAGTAATCTAGGAGAAATCTTTCTTGGAGCACATGTTCTTTTATTTTGCTTTCAACTGTGTTGCGTCTTTGAAACCTCGCAATGAATGAACTTATCGTAGTAAAAGCAATATTCAGTTTGCTTGAGAAGTTTCTATAACTTTGTCCATCTTTCCACAGCTTGACAATCAGTGCTGTTTTGTGAATTACTCAATTATCTACCTCTTACCATGATCAGAACCTTCTCGTACGACAAGCAAATGTAGAAAGTTCGGCTTAGAATTTTAAGACCAACTACAGTTACTGATAACATTATTAGAACATTCTAGAAGGCTAACTATAGGTAGTGATCGCATTATTGGAATAATCTAAAAAAATATTGCAAGAACGTTGTACTGTAGGGTTACTTTTTTCACACATGAACATGAATAAATGGCATTAATTTCTGTAATATTAACTGTTACTTTACAAAAGGATGTCTTTCTTTAAAAATACCTTTATCATAAATGCGGTATCCAAAATGAGATTGGTCCAAATTAGAGGAATAAATATGGAAATAGTTAAGGGTCATATCACAAATACACAACCACTCACATACATTATATATGTATATATACATTTCTGGCTTTTTAAACAAAAATATATATTTTGCTCTGCCGGTATATTTTGTATTAAATAGCTGTGTAGATTGTGTAAACAATCCTTTAAAATAACAGGTACTACAATATCATTAACAATGGAAATTTCCGGTATATATATATATATATATATATATATATATATATATATATATATATATATATATATATATATTGTGCCGTTCTTTTTCTTCTGTTAGACTGATGATTGAGCATTCTAGACGGCATCTAAAGTAGTCGACTTTTAATATTCACGATTGAAATATTTTCTACAGCTACTTTTCAATAACATGGAAATATTGTTTGCAAACTTTTTTCATGCATTTTTATCTTTTTAATTTCACATATATATATATATATATATATATATATATATATATATATATATATATATATATATATATATATATATATCATACTTACTGCAAAATCCCGCAAAATCTTAGTGATATTTTTGTACCGTTAATAAAAGGCATAACGTGTCATATACACTCGATTTGATTATTTAATATTTAATAAGAATATCACTACAAATATACATGCTTTGTATACTTGTGGATTAATGCAAAACGAATTTCCAGGTCAACTGCCAGCCGTCATATACCAGTAGATTCTCACAGGATTATCATTACTCGGTAAAGATGAAATATCAAACAACGGGTTAATCTTGGAAAAAGGTCAATACATTTCAATGCAAATTTGTACAAAAACTGCTGCAACTATTGATGTCTTCTATGATACGTTCTACTTACCCATTCCCTTTCAAGATTTTAGATGAAAATAAGCATAATGCACACAATCACATTGCTCAAGATATAAAGTTGAACTCCAAAGGCGTTTAAACACACATTTATATCTCTTAAACTTATCGTCTTTTCACACGAAAATATATTTTTAAAAAAATAGGTGGCCAATGAATGAGAAAAAAGAGTGCTATATGTTTACACACTTACATATAATATATGATTACTTCATTAAATTCACACATAAAAATATATAAATATATCCACACCCAACCTTACAGACTCACACACACGCATATATATATATATATATATATATATATATATATATATATATACGAGTGTCGTACAAATATTTCTCCCAGAAAAAAAGAGCCTGAATGGAATATTATGCTGAGATAGCACACAACCACGTTTTTCGAAAAGTTGAAAAAACAATTCCGACGTAAGTCTTAATTTGAGTGAAGGTGAGGCCAATGCAAAGGCAGGGGGTGTTTGACAAATCCACAATTAATTTGAAGCTTACAATTGTCATATATCTTATGGGCAGGACAAGTGACAGCACTTATATACAAAAAATATTCTCTCTTTATTTATCAAAATTTGCGAAATGGTTGCATTAGAGAGAGTCAGGAATCTGCTAGGATCTACAGCAGGTTGAGATACATCTCCAGAGAGCTTTGCTTCTTCGTGCTTCTTTCACGGGAAACTGAAACACGGTCTATTTTTCAACACGCACATGGTGTTACTCTACTGCCCTCTCTTACCGATTAACAGCCTCTATCACTGTTGAAAACTTCCGTCATGATATATTTTTCAGGCACCCACACATTCTTCCTTCCGGTGCCCCACCTGCATAATTAACGTAGCATTTGTTTAACTAAAGACACAAGTACATCCTATTTTTGAAGTCCAATAAGTAACCAGCCTGTCAAAGGTCAATATGTACCATTTTTATAAAGACTATCCTATATTAATACACTGAAATTTAAAAAAAATGCACTACAAAAAGGCCCTGATGTGGACATAAACCAGGAATCTCTCAGAGCAAAATTAAGAAAAGACAGAATAGTATATTGTAGGCGATAACAGCAAACATGAATTGTGGTTTTAAATATTTAAGTGTATCCATGACAGATTGATTAGATGTCTAAAAGAAGCAAATATACATGATTGGGTGAGAAAGGGAAGATTACTCTGATCCAGAAACCCCTCCCTAATAAGGGAACTATGATTAGCAAATATAGAACAATAACATGTCTACATATTATGTGAAAACCCGAACGTCACATATTTGGGAGGATATTCATTTAACACAAGAAAGGCCCATGTTTTTTTCGAAGAACAACAATAGATGCCTCAAGTGTGTGAAACCAACAGGTGATCAACAGTGCATCTGTCTTCTGACAACATATGGACAAATAGAACAAGAAAAAAAAACTTGGAAACTCGGATAGGAAGAAAAACAATTGTATGGTTACTTTAAGCGAGATACTGTCTAAATAACACCAATAAAACCTAGAATTGGCTACGAAAGTAATCTGTTAGAGTTAAACTGTATTTCTTTTAATAATAGCAGTATAAAACAACGCCCAAAGCACCAATTATATTAAAGCAAAAAATCCTTAATAAAAACAGAGTTAATTGGTGATGGAAACGAATTATTTCATAATAAAGGAATGTAGCAAAGACATGACACGGTTGTGTGGAGGAAATCACCCATTGGGAATTGTGCAAAAAACTAAAAATTGCCCATAAAACTTAGGGGTACATGCTCAAACCAGAATCCATGCTGGAAAAATTGACTCATTAAATTATCAGTGATTTTGAGATACAAATAAATCCCCTAATCCTAACTAAAAGACAAGAACTAGTGGTAATAAACAAAAAGAAAAAAAAAATACTTGCCCTATGGTTAACTTTACCGTCCCAACGGACCACACAGGGGAAATGAAGAAAGCAAAAAGTTAGGCTAATACCTAAACCTTGCCAGAGAATTAAAAAAAAAACAGCGGTAAATAAGGCTGAAGTGATGCTAATTACAAATGGCATTCTAGGAATTATCTCCAAAGGCTTGAAGTCTTGAAAAGGGGATGAAAGAACGAAACCGGAGAAGGAATACAGATCATCCAGACTATAGAGTTGTGGAGATTAGCCAAAATACAGGGAAGGGTCCAGGAGATCCGAGAAGACTTGCTCTTACTCAAACTTCCGGGAAAGAACATCAGCTAACCCTAGTATGAAAAATATATAAGGAAAATAAATCAAATGCAAACAATCACAGAAAGAGTAGAAGTCTAACAGGACTGGGTATGCCAGGTGATCCACTTGAAATTGCGTAAGAAATTGAAATTTGTCCATATGACCAGATGGTAAATGCACAACCCAGAATCTACCCAAGAGAAGGAGAGACTCAAACTTCTCTGGGATTTTGACATACAAACGGATCACTTTATCTCAGGCAGATTACTAGTTTTAATCAACAAAAAAAAAGAGAACTCGTCGAATTGTGGATTTTGTTGTTCCGGCTAACCACAGAGTAAAACTGAAAGAAAGCGAAAAGAGAGATTAATACCTGGACTATACTAGGGAACTGAAAAAACTGTGGAACACAAAAGTGAAGGTGAAGCCAATGGAAATTGGTGCTATTTGTGCAGTAAGCAAACAATTGACACAAGGACAGGAAGACTTGGAAATAAGAGGACAAGTGGAGACCATCCAAACTACAGAATTATTTAGATCAGTCAGAATACTGAGGACAGTCCTTGAGACTTGAGGAAACTTCTTGTCACTCAAATTCCAGGGAGAAAGCATCAGCTAACACTGGTGTGAAAAACTCGAAAAGGAGGAACAATAATAATAGTGCAAAGAATACCCCATCGTTTTTTACCTATCAAGATTTAACAGTCGAATTCAGCTTTCTGTATTCATTGCACTGTCTTGTTTGTTTGTATATTTGTTCGTTTGTTTGGGTTTTATGTCAAAGAAGCCTTTGTAGGATATTTAATGCCAAATCCATTTTTATATGAATAAACATTTCTATTTCAAACAATTCAGTTTAACATAAGTATACAGTTTAATTGTCTAAAAACCTTTCTATTTCTAGCTATTGAGTTTAGACAAACAGTTTTAATTCAAACAATTCAGTTTAATATAAGAAGTGTTTTTGTTTACGCATAGTTAAATGTCAAAACAGTTCTATTTCAAACAAATCAGTGTAGCGTTAGTGCATTTTCAATGTCAAAAACAGTTTTATTTCAAGCAATACTGTTTAGCATAAGTATGAAATTTTAATATCAAAAATGGTCTATTTCAAGCATAAAAGTTTAGCATAAGAATACAGTTTAGTTCTATTTGACCATAGATAGGACGCTATCATGTGCTACCACTCAGGGCCAGAGTGGACCAAGGAGCGATGGCAATGAAGACATAATCCACATTTACCAAAACTCCAGCATTATTGGAACCTCATCATCAGATTGTTTCGTGTCATATCCAAGATTCTCGTTGGGAGGCGGTCTCACCCCTCTGCAGAAAAGCAGTCGGTGTTTTTACAGCCCCCGCTGACTGGGCAAGTACTGCCTTGTATGATGCGTCAGATCTACCTTTGGGGTAAGTACAAAACCACACTGCAGTTCTTTCAACTATGCAAAAATTACGTTCTCTTTATACATTTTCATGTGGTCATTTTCAGCATGAGGAAATCAGTTATAGCATTAGGGTCTTTTTTTCTTTCTTAAATTCTGCTAACTCCAGTGATTTGAAAAGAATACTAACAGACCTTCAGATTATATTTTAAATTAAACTTTTATTGAAACAAAGTTCTGCCTATCGTGATGTCACAAACTCTCTTATAGAGTTTTTTAAGACATGAAGAAATATTTAGACACTCTCCTTTATCATTTCGGAAAGTGATAATAATTAATCATGTTCTCCTGTTATTTGTTTTCACAAATAGATTAAAGTAAATGTTTACAGTGTGTGTCAAGCACATGCGTATGATACGTGAAAGAGAATATAGAAGAGGGTAAAGGGAACAAAATATAACCTTTTTCTGAATGCAAATGCAGGCTCTCCAAAATCATTAATTTTTTTTGTTTCTATTAGCAATATCATTGAAAATGGATTGTTTGGGCACGCAGGTACGTGGATTATTATACGACGGTCATTCAATATTTGATTGGTAAACGTGGATTTTTATACGACGTTCATTCAATAATTAATTATTATACATGGATTATTATACGACGGTAATTCAATAAATGAAGAGAAATTTTTTAGATTGTTCGAAAAATATCTTTTCTAAAATGTGAATACAACATTGTTTAGAATTGGTTCCTTGAGAAGATTATTCTAATCTAGCTAAAATATTTGTTTTGAGACGAGTCAAAATGCCCCAAATATTAGAGTGCTCCTGGTTCGAACAGTGGGCTGTCGTGAAACTTTTAGCGGCAGAGAAATGACAACCATGCCAAACGTACAGAAAACTGTGTGATGTGTAAGGAGAATCATCTTTTAGTAATAGAGAAATATTTCAAAATGGGCTAAACATGGATTTGTGACAAGACTAAGCCGTAAAGACAGTGGCTGGAGCAAAAACACTTTGACTATCCAGTTAATAAGTTCCGGACTCAGTGGTCAGTAAAGAAGGTCATGTTAAATGTCTTTTGGAGTATGACAGGACCCATCACTGAGGATTTTTTGAAAAAGTTACAAATTTAAATAGTCACCCCTCTAATAAAATTCAACTTGTTTATTGAATTATCCTCGTACATACTTAATATTATTATTACAAAGTCATACGATGTTAGTGTGTGTAGCAAATTAGCGTAATGAAATACGGTAAAAAAAATGCAGATTAATATTCTAGCTAACAAGTTGTCCGAGTTACTGAGAATAAAGGTAAATGCTGAAAGGAATTATGATTAAACGTGTGAACAGAAAGCAATTACACGGAGGTTGTATAAAAAAGATTTTCCAATTAGCTGGTTCCGGTTTCTTTGTTTAATAAGATTTCAAACTTCGTGGATTATTTGATGCCAAAGCGATCCTTGTAGAAGACCAGTAATAGCACTATTTGACCCAAAGTGGAGAGGATAAGGGGCTCCATACTTGTCCCAAGGTTTTTGTTCGAAAGGAAAAATTATAGCGCAACTCATATTCGAACTTGTTTACAACGATTCCATAGTTCACTTCAACTATCACGCCGAGGAAACTACTCCTGACATATTTCATGCCTTTGGATATTTTGGCTAATAATTAGTAATTAACAAATGTTTTTTTTATGTCATTATTTGTGTATGTTTACAATATGCTTAGATGTTTTAGTTGTTATTTTCTTTAGGACCTGACTTTTCTGTCTGTCTAGAAATCTTTAGAACAATTGTTTCCCGCGTAAAATTCAGGACTGGTAATTTGGTCCTACTTTGGGATAGCAAGGAAATCTTTTATATCTGTTCAATTTGCATATCTGCTTTCTACTGAAAAGGTTAGCAGACCGCCTACATTTCGGGGGCATAATAATGAAAAGTTTTATTTGGAAATGACAACAGACTTGGAGGTGCCCGTGGTGTAATGGTTACTGTCCTAGGAAATGGATACGGCGACAAAATCCTGGCCGGGACTAATTGCATTTCACATAGCACTAATACCCTTGGGAAAGGTATGAATCCAATTATTCTCCCTCAAGCTATGGGTAAATAGTAGGGCAGACTAGGTTCTTCAGCTTTGGTGAGGCAACTAGTCTTGGAGAAAGAAAACTCTAAATTCAAACCTGTTAAACTTCGCTTAAAAATTGACCTTGTGTCACATAATACCCGAGCGGAGGGGTTGGTAAATATGATGACGACAGACTTGGATTTTTTCAAGGACAAGGTAATTGTATTTTAGTAAACTTGATGAAACACTCCGACTTGGATTATTCTGTTAATTCTTATGTATATTGTATTTGACGAATGTATCTTCACTTTTTCTACAGCCTTATATATAGGGTTACATTTGGGTTGTGGCATGAATTCTACTTCTTTATAGTAATATTCATATTGAATGATTAATATCGTAAATACAAAACCTGATACAAAACTTTAAGGTTGCTTATATGATTTTTTTTTAGCTATTGTAGTGTCACAAGGAAACAATAAATTCAAGATCGTGCGGATTTGAATTCCTATTATTCTAATATTTATGAGGAGCTTTGATGATAAGTCAAAAATTGAGATTTCACACCTTTCTCAAGATCGCCATCAGAATATTATGATCTTCAACAAAAATTTAATGGAAATCGGACAGGGAAAAATTCATATATATATATATATATATATATATATATATATATATATACTCCCATCCTGGCCACATCAATTTAGTAAAAAGATATTCCACCAAGAAAAAGTAACACTTTCATTAATTGAACAAATGAAATTATCACATTCAACAAATTATCTGGCCTGACGATCTTTATATAATTTTCTGTATCGAACTTCTGTTGATTGTATATTGTATATTTTTTTTCATCTCAACAGTTGTCCAGACAGCTGGGGTGGTAGAATACACTGACCGCTTTTCTGCAGAGGAGTAAAACCCTCCCAAAGAGTGTCCTGGATATAAGACTAAACAACCTGATGGTGAGTTTCCAGTAATGCCAGAGCTTAGGAGAATGTGGAGTATACCTTCATTGCCGTCGCTCCCAGGTCGACTTGGACCCAGAGTAATAGCACCTGATAGTGTCCCATGTATTGGACAAATAGAACTAAACTATGTACTTGTGCTAAACTGGATTGATTGAAATAGGACTGTTTTTACATCTAAACTGCGTACTTAGGCCGAACATAATTGCTTGAAATAGAACTGTTTTGTTATTTAAACTGAGTTCTTATGCCAGAATGATTTGTTTGAAATGGAACTATTTTGTATGCTAAATTGAATCGGTCGGAATAGTGTTGTTTTTGACCCTGAACATTACTAATGCTAAACTAAATTGTTCGGAATAGAACTGTTTTGACGTAAAGGTGTGTGTAAACAAAAACTATATTTATACTAAACTGAATTATTTGAATTAGGACAATTTGATTAACAGAATGCTTGAAATAGAAATGACTTTGACGATTAAATTGTTAAATATCCCAAACTGAATTGTTTGAAATAGAAATATTTCTTAGTAAAAAATGGATTTGGCATTAAATCTCCAACAATATTTGATATGCTATAAGCCCAAACAAACAAACAAACAATCATCTCAAAAATCACCACATATAATTATTGGTTTCTCCCTTTAACTAACTGATTCAAATGACTTATTAAAAATTAATGTCCACATTAGGTTAGTGAAAGCGAATATATAAATAAATCAACAAAATGGATGATTATTCTTTTTAAATACGACAAGTGATGACTTTTTTCTATAGTATTCATAAGCAAATGCACTCTGAATTCACCTTTACAACAATTTTTACTATTAATTTAGGGAAAATTAAGAGAAACCTTTTCGAAAGATTGGGAAGTCGTTCTATGCCTTCGAATGACGATATAGCTCAAGCAATTTGCAAACTAATTTTCTTTTCAGAAGGTGTGCAATTATTTCCAGGCAGTATGCCAGAAGTAATACACTTAATGTATTCAATGACGTCATTCCAATAAGGTTTGCCAAAAACAAAAACGGGCTTTTCTATGTCTCTGTGGAAAAGAATTGATGGAATTATAATTAACAATAGATTCAGTATTTAATATGTTTTTAAAGCGGTCTTTCCAGCAAAATATAATTCATTATTTTTAACCACGTAAAAGGTTTTTGCTACTAGTTAAAACACTTTTGATGTATCATTTTCTTTAGGTGCACGACATTCCTGGAGTTGTTTACTATTGCTTCTTATGCGCGGAATTTTTTTCAAAGTTCAGCGTCCCTTGCAAAACAGAAATGCACTTCTATTCCTCACACACAGCTTGAACATTCTTTATATGGCTCCTTTTTGGAAGGAAAGTACTTTTAGCTTATTAAAGTATATATTTTTTCTATATGAATCTGAACAGTTGCTTTCTCTTCATCAAATGTGCCCTGATGTTTACTTTCAAGTAGTCTCAACACTTCAAATGATGCAGGGTTTTGTCTTAAATCATGTAGCAGCTTCTCGAAGGCTTCTATCCTCTTTCATTTTTCTACCAAGTTTAAAACAGATTCCCATCTGTTTGAAAACATTTACTTTTGGATATCTTATTTCAATGGAAAGACATTGAATTCTATCAAGATTTCACAATTTATTCCTAAGAATTTTTTAGCATGATCAGAAAAAAATCTTTAATATATACGATTCATCGA
>OY757911.1:45231843-45246843 GCA_963585895.1 Sepioteuthis lessoniana | reverse complement strand
ATATGATGACATCATATCTACCGTTGATTACTATTTCGATTAATAGGAACTAAACACTATAACAGCAGTAGAAGAGTGTTGACCACAAAGATAATTGTTCTGAAAAATAAATCTCATTTACTCATATTTCAAGACAGCTATATCTTGGTCAGTGTGAGAACTTTTACTTGTCATTATATGTTTAATTGACTTCGGCATAAAAACTAGAACCAGCTAACTATTATTTTTTATCAAGTTCCAACCTTGCAGGATTATTGTTATATACTCTGAATGGATTTTAACGACAAAGGCTAAAAGTAATATCAACACAATGTTCCATATTTCCTGTGTTGTGGAAATATGCAAACCAAAGTAAATTGTGTTATTATGTACATTTCAGGACGATATCAGAATTCAACTGCATTTATTATCTACGACCTGCGTACTTTTGCAAACATCAAATCCTTATAATAAACTCACAGAATCTACATGAATCAGTAGTTGACAATATATTTGTATTTAATTGCAGGTATATATAAATTTATGCATAGGTGAATTTGTTATACTGTAGTTTTGTAACATAGGAAAAGTAGACTTTTCAGATTTGCCAGATATACTTAATGGATAAACATGATGTGAATATAATTTGTTTTACCGTTAATATATTCCCGAATCGGTCTTATTTCATTTTATTTCCATATACTTTCCCATATTAAGTGATTTTCAAATTTAGACATTTCTATATCGGAAATATGATTTAATTTGCGGGAAGGCAAAAGGAATGTTTCGTTTATATTTCATTCTGGTTGTTACGTATCCTAAGCCTATTTAGTAAACGCAGTAAAATATTAATTGTTCAATGTTATAACCTGTTCCTGCTGATTACAATTATATCAAAAATATTCCAGAATTATCAATATAATAATTTGTGAAAATCTGATAAATAGTATCCCAGTGTGAAAACTAGCTTTAATGGTTGAGATTTTTTTTCACCCAATTCTTAGGGAAATTGAATTATACAGGTTTATATCTCCAGACCGTAGGCTTTAACTAAATTATATACTTTAATTTTATTCATACCTACTTGGAAGATGTTTGAGATAATTTCATCACATTCTCTCCTATCTTTGTCTCAAACATGGTCGTGTAAAAAGAAGAAAAGAAAATTTATTTTTACACTTTTCCTTATTAGGAGTATTTTTGTAGACGACAATTTAGAAAAGAAACAAATAATAATTGATTTGGTATTCACTGATGTAAATATAGATACTTCGAAAGGAAGAGTCAGTAAAACTATAATATATAGAAAGAAATAGTTTTTGAAGTTGGTAAAAAAGAACTATAGAAGTTTGTAGGTTTCCGGAACGGGTATAAAAATGTACGGTCTCCTTCTAGAATTTTTTTTATTAATTTAGAATCTGAATGGTCCCTTGTTTAAAATGTAATTTTGAACCGAAAATACTACCGCAAAAGAAAGGAAACACCCACACACGGACACATCAACACAACCATATAGACATTATCCCTTTGTATGAGGGGAAGGGATTTATCTTTCTACACACACACACACACACACACACACATATGTGTGTGTGTGTGTGTGTGTGTGTGTGTGTGTGTGTGTGGCGATATATATACATATATGTATATATAATCTTTAAAAATTCCCCATTCACAAGCAAATATATTCTTGTGTGTGTATGCACATGCGCATGCGTTTGTATGTGTATGGCGCACAAATAAATACACACGACAACGTTTTATAAGAATAATTTTCTTTTAAATCAAAGATATCAGGATTTCATTATTTATAGAGGGAAAAAGTATATATATATATATATATATATATATATGTGTGTGTGTGTGTGTGTGTGTGTGTGTGCGTGTGTGTGATCTCATTTCTGTTAACAGAACCTTTTCAATTTAACTTGTTCCTTACAAATTTTCACTAGTGTAGAGTCTGTTAATTTATAATTATCATTAAGTCAAGCCAAGAGCACTGATTTCCTTGACTCACTCTGTATGGAGTGGGTGTCCTTGTGGTATAATGGTTAAGTGATGGACGGCGGAATTGTAGTAAGCAGGTTCGAACTCCAGTCACGCTATTACGTTCACTTTCGAACAAATATCCTAGGGAAAGATATGAACCCCCTTATTCTCCCATCTATTGATTATATAGTACCGCTACGGTTCTTCAAGATGGATGACTTTGGCATTAAATAGCCTTCAAAGGTTGATATGACATTAGACCAAATAAACTAAACCACTCTGTATGTCTGTTTGTCTCTTGCCATTCGTTATATTGAGAGGACCCAGTAACGGAAAAAATAACTGAAAAAAACAGAAGAATAGAACTTTTGGGCGTTGGCCAGTTTTGATCTGTTCGTGATTTGGAATGTGTAGAGAACGTCATTCATGACTTTGCCCTTACGTCACCAGCAGTAACCAACATGTTTTTTTTCCACTTGGATGATTTAATATGTACGTGGCTGTGCAATTACGGTTTTTTATGGTGCTGCTTCCATGATTTGTTTTAAACAGCTATAAATGGTTTTCTATAGTTTTCATATAGCCTTTCCTCCAAAAGATTGCCTACAGACCTAACGGTGCAACAATACAGTAGTACTGACATGGTTAAAACATGGAAGAATTCTCGTTTTATTTCATTTTTTGTATGACATAAGACCAGACGTCCAAATCTGGTTGCCCTTCACGTAAGTTTGAAAATTAATGATTATACCGAATCATATCTATTTTGATTACGTCACCTTCGATTGGAAATGATAAAATATTTATTTAACGTCACTTGTGTGCGAAATAAATTGGTTGCTCAGTTGCAGAGTTTCGGTTCTGCAGTCTGTGGACGTTGGTTCGATCTCCGATGGTGGTGATCATGGTGTGAACTGCTGATGGGACCAAGTAGGGTCGAAGCAGCTGTTTAGTGTTTCTGTGTGTCGTGCGTGGGTGTTCGCTAGATTTTCAGATCATGGTAATTCAATTCACAATATAATTCCTCAACTTATAAAAGTAAATGTGGATAAGATATTTGTTTCGAAAAAAGTTAATATTCATGAAAATTGACATTCTGTATATCCCTGTGTATGAAACCCCTTATCCTTCCATCTATGCGTTAAATAAAACCACTATTGTCCTTCTAAAAGGATGGATTTGGCTTTAAATAACCGGAGAAGGTTGATGTGCCATTGAACGCTTATGTGCCATTAAATAACAAAGAAATAAAAGAAAAAAACAATTCTTAGCAGTCTGCGTCAAGTGACTTATTCTTACGAACTAGAATGCTAACATTCTAGGTTCCAGTACACAGCTCAGTCTCACAAATACATATACTTTACGTAACACCATTTGATTTGGATATTTTATATTCTACCCCTGCTCCGCTATACCTGCATCGAGCAGGTTTTATGTTAATTTTTTTATTTACATATTAGTTTTATATATATATATATATATATATATATATATATATATATATATATATATATATATATATATAGGGCAATGAGATGTTAAGTTTTAAACCTTTAATGAAGCAATATGTAGATGTGTATCTTATATTTTTATTTATTTCCTTATTTATTTTCCTCCTTAATACATTAATGTATTTTTGTGATTTTTTAATAAACACTTCAAAACCGAAATGTTGATAATTTCTCAAGTCTTTTTAACGGAATTTTAATTTCTGAAACGTTGTGTTGTTTTTAGATTTTTTAAATTTTTTTACAGCTGACGTAATAAAAGTGTTCAATGTATTGTTGTTTTTTTTTTTGTGCTTTTTTTATTTTTATTTTTTTTTAATAAATGAATAGAACCTACTGACAAGTAAAATGGACCGGGCCGTCTGATTTCCTACGTATTAGATTTGTTGAATTTCGGGAGAAAAGGTAATCACTGCGTGCTGACATTTGTGAAAGGACTTTAGCGTGATCATGGAAATTATGAAGCCCAAAGAACTGACGAAAGAGCAATGATCAAGGCACCATGAAAAATCCAATTTGTCTGTGGCTTTTCTGATTAAAGAAACAGAGTACAAAGTTCATGAAGAGACCATTAGACGAACTATTAAAGAGATATAATTCAGGTACTAAAAACATTGCACTGTCCATCGCTGAAAATAATATGCTGCACAGATTGGAATTGCAAAACTTCTGCAGATACATAATAAGAAGAAGCGAAGTATCCTTAGAAACAAAAAGAAATTCAACCTGATTAATCAAGCTGGTTTTCAGAATTACAATCATAACCCACAGAAATATGAATAAAGTGAAATATTGCTGAAAGATTTGGCTATAGGAACCACAGTTTACATTTGGTCCTTTTTAAAGGAAATCAATTGTAATGAGTCCTTTATTTTCCCAGAAGACTTTAAGGATGACCTTCTTTACTAACTTCTGTGTCCGGAACTATTTTTTCTTTATCTTAGAGTCAGTGTATTGTCTATTGACTGTCTTTTCAACTCAGGCTCATCTTGACAAATCCATCTTAAACCTATTAGTTAACTTTTTTTTTTAATTAAAACATGCTCTGCCGTACACTCCATTCATTCCTTTGTAAATTTCACATTGTTGTAACTTCTCTGCCACGAAAAGTCTGATGACAGTTCTCTGATCAAACCAAGCATACTGTTTAATTTTCCAGTGATTTGAATAGACTCAAAACAGATATTTTCCATCGGATTAAAATAATGCTTGTCACAAACAAATTATATTCAATACAGAATTTATAATTATGAGAAAAATCCGAAAGAATATTCATTTTGCTTTTACATAGCATATAATAATTCTAAATTAATATTTAGATAACCTTATATATTGAATGACTCGACATTTCTTTGCATGCTTGTAGGCTTATAATTTGGGCGACTGCGTACTTCATTAAGAGGTTCAAATGTGAAAATACGCACGGGTAGTTGACAGAAGACGATTTTATAAAGTAAAAGAATATGTATTAGGGAATAATAGTTCATGTTTGAACAGGCTAATGATTTTATTTATACTGTAAAATTAGTCTAATAATCTAAGAACAGGTTGTACACTTCTTTATGTTTTTGGAACGGATTGATTCTAGTTAACGAAATCTCAGTCATTTTTTGATTCTTTTAAGCCAAAATGTTCAGGAATTTCGTATATTCTATTCTTCTTTTGCATATTAACATTTTTGTGAGCATGTATAATCAGAATTCTTGCACACATTATATATTAAATAAACGTATATAATACAAATAATTTACACACAGTTGTATGGTTTCATGCATTCCTATCTAATACTAATGATTATATGATTTCAAATAATTATCTATCTTTAACCATAGTCATTTATTAGCGCACAGTTATACGGTTTCAAGTAATTACTTCTTACGGTAATCCTTCATCGTCATCATCATATCGTGCTGGTAGCACGGATATCCCTGACCCTCTCTCGCCACTCCTCCCTATCGTTCATCGCCCTAGGTAGGTCTTCAGGACAACATCCTGTATCCTCACATAGCTGCTGAATGTACGTTCGAGCTGGTCGCCCTGCTTTTGCGCGGCCATGTGTGGGGATCCATAAGAGTACATCTCTTATGAGTTCATCTCTGCTTCTCCAGCATTGTCCTGCATGCCTGGTTCGTCTAACTTGAATAGTTTTCGTGATAGGGAGCAGGTGGCCGTACAGTTGGTGTCTTGTGGGGTGTTGCTGCCAGGACTTGTTCAGGATTGCACGCAGCATTCTTGTGTAATTGCCATCTAGTTTCTTCTCCAGCCGTTTTGTTAGCGTCCATGTAGTGCATCCATATAGCAGTATCGATGTGACCGCTGCCTGGAAGAAACTGCGTTTCATTTTATCGGTTAGGTCTGATTTCCATATAATCGATAACCATCCGCAGAATCATTGAAGGTGTACGGGCAAAGAACCTACAAGCGACATTAATATTTTTCGACTTTACCAAGGCTTTCGACTCCATTCACAGAGGAAAGATGGAACAAATCCTACTAGCGTACGGCATACCTAAAGAAACCGTAGCGGCAATAACGATTCTCTATAGAAACACTAAAGTAAAAGTACGATCACCGGATGGAGACACAGAATACTTTGACATTGTAGCAGGAGTACTACAAGGGGACACGCTGGCCCCGTACCTCTTTATCATTTGTCTAGACTACGTACTTAGAACATCGATTGACAAAATCAAAGAGAATGGCTTCGAACTGACGAAGAAAAGAAGCAGAAGATACCCCGCAACAACAATTACCGACGCCGACTACGCCGATGACATAGCGATACTGGCAAATACACCTGACCAAGCCGAAACTCTTCTGCATAGTTTGGAACGAGCAGCAGCAAGCATAGGCCTCTATGTTAATGCACACAAAACGGAATATATGTGCTATAAGCAAACGGGGGACATCTCCACTCTAGAAGGAACCCCACTTAAACTAGTAGACAAATTCACGTACCTAGGAAGCAGCGTCGAATCAACCGAAAAAGACATCGAAACGATAATCCTTAATAAACTATTATAGCTCCAAATATTGTTTTTAATGTAAATAATAATATACTATTATATGGCATCAAGTATTCCTATCGACTACGAATAGTTTTCAAACAGATTTATTGAAAATATGTGGGACCTTAAAAGTTACTCATATCCTGGATCAGTTGAAATTTTGTGTCATACCCAGATCACCTCATTCCCTTTTGTGGTTTGAGTGTTATTACCCCAAGGTAGAGGATATAGCCTGCCTCACGAGTTAACACACTTGTCCTCAACCTCATTAAATTTTATGACGATGGTTGGCAGGCGAATATTTTTTAGTACACACAGGAACTTAAAACTGCTTGTAACGAAGAGCATGGCAATTTTTCAAGTCATTTGGTTCAAAGGGAACTAGATCGTATTTTCTAATTAATTAACAGTCGCGAAACAAAGTATTAACAAAAACATATTCGACTAAAAATCCTACAGAATTTCCAATTAGCCAATAAAGTTAGCTATGAGTTTAAATTTTCATAGAACATGTTACTAATTAACCGACATGATGTCTTTGTTACTTTTGATATTTTTTTCAAACCAAATTTCTGAAGATATGTGTACTTCATGATCAAGGCAAATGTACAAGAACAATGAATTAATGAAACCGTTTATAATTTTGCGGCACAGTGGATTTGGAGAGAGAGAGAGAGAGAGAGAGAGAGAGATAGAGAGAGAAGGTTAAAATACATTGATTTAGGTCAATATTTCAATGGAGTTAGAGATGTGCATGCACTGCAGTCCTTCATTGATTATATTTGTATTAAAAAAGATAAAATCTTGGTGGCGCTAGGAAACTGAAACGTTACACCTCATATATATTTCTCACTCTCTCCTTTCCTCCTCTCTCACTCTCTTTCTCTCTCTATATATATATATACATATATATATATGTGTGTGTGTGTGTGTGTGTGTGTGTGTGTGTGTATTTCTATACATAAGTATATTCCTTATTTATATCCTTCTTTCTTTCTTTCTTTCTTTCTTTCGCTGTCTCATTCTATCTTTCACTCTCTTTTATATATATATATATATATATATATATATATATATATATAAGTAAAGGCACCATTGTCGAGTGTGACCCAAAGGCTTTTTTTGCATTACCTTCTAAACTGATGTATTGAGGAGGGTCCATCTCCTTTCTCTAGATTGCCCAACTTTACCCTTGACTGGTACTTATAATGCTGAGTGTTAATCCAGGCAGGATCAAGCACTTTTTTTGAATCTTTGATGTGACTCGATCTGGGATTGAACACCGGTCTCCCGGGCCACTAGCAAACACATTAAGCAACATATCACAAAACAGCAGATGTACGGCTCTAGCACTCATCTCGAAGACAATCCAAATTAGATGAACAAGACACCTGGGATATTGCTGTAGGATCAAGGACGAATTCTTAAGCAACGTTCTCTTATGGACCACTGCACACGGAGGCGCAATTTTAGAACGATCAGGTTGAACTTATCTAAACAGCTGGGTACGGACACAGGATATAGCCTGGAGACATGCCGTAAGTGATTGATCATAGAGACTGATGGGGACAGAGGCTTACGGATATCTGTGCAGGTAGCGTGATATGATAATATATATATATATATATATATATATATATATATATATATATATATATATATATAGGGCTATGAGGTGTTAGGTTTTAAACCTTTAATGAAGCAATATGTAGATTAGTATCTTTTTTTGTTTTTCCTTATTTATTGTCCTCCTGAATATATAAATGTCTTTTTGTGATCTCTCTTCTTTCCAAAACCAAGTCAGCTGTGGAATTAAAAAAACAATGACTGCATCTCATGAGATAATGAATCCCTCATCTTCATAAAGAGTGTCCTGGATATGGCATAAATATATCTGACAGAAAAGTTCCAGTCCTGGAACTTTAAAAAATGTAAAGATCCCCACATTGTTATTATTCCTCAGTCTTCTTAGAAACAGATAGGTAGTTTTTGTTAAGGTTCCATCCATACTTTAAATAAAAGTATTGAAAGCGTTTAACCCCTGTGTACAAACGAATTAATAATGTTGAAGAAAATAATTAGTATAAATAGCAATACTTGAAACTATTTAATTTTGAGCAAATAAAATTATACATGTTAGATAGTAATACTTAAGACCATAAAATGGGTGCAAACAATGATTTCAAGTCAATGTAACCAAATAACTACTTATGTGCTAGTTTACTCATATATATATATATATATATATATATATATATATATATATATACAACTTTTAACTACTTGAAGTGAGATATATATATATATATATATATATATATATATATATATATGTATATATATATATATGAATATTATAACAGTGTTAGTTGTCTCTATATCACCTTGGGGGTTTGTGCCGAACCAAGTGCAATATAATATGGAGAGGGCTCAATATGAAGGAGCGAGATATCATATGATAATAATAGATATATAAATATTTGAAATATATATTTAATTCATGGAATTTAGACTGCGACACCTGGGTTTTACGGAGTTTTTAGCAAGACAACAATCATCAGGCAGTTAAGAAAATGAAATGAGTCGAAAATCGAAAACCACAGTCAAAAATAGTTGGGTTTTTTTTAGGGATCTTTACTTGTGATTACAGAGTATATATATATATATATATGGAATAATAAAAATGTATCGTTACTAATAAGACCTGGTGGAGGCGATGAAAGATAGGGAGAAGTGGCGAGAGAGGGTCAGGGATATCCGTGCTGGCGGCACGACATGATGATGATGATGATTGGTAGTAATCAATGTTACAATAAAAACAAAAAGCAGCGCGTTATAAATCTGTTAAAATCTATCTTCTAACTTCTAGAATTGCAGTTATAAAACTTTACAACCATCCAATACGGATCTAACCTGTAACTGCCCTTTAAGGTTACTTCAAGTCGACTGAACTGAGTAAACCTTTTGGCAACGAAGCTTTACCTCTTTCTAAATTATCTTCTCTCAACAAAATCTTTATCTAATTTATAAACTTAAACCACAATATTTTTTAATTGAATTTCTCTTTCCCTCATTTCTAAAATTCTAATGTTATTCTTTTACTTTTTTAATAAATTATTATCTTCATAATTAATTTACGATTCAAAATTCCATACAGTAAAGCATATCATAAAAAATAGTTGACTCCACCCATAGTTATACGCTTGTGCACATTCAATAACATTTGAAATTTTAAAAAAAGGGCGGGGTCAATCAGTATCAGTTTGAAGAACATAAAAAAAGACCAGGAAAATATGTATCCCCTCCGAGTCACAAACTTAATTTATCTCTGGTCAACTCCTTCATGACTTTTGTCTCGACTCTTGTTGCTCACTGATGACCTTTGTCTTACTATTCTATATTTTTTTTGCTTCGATAGAGGCCTCAAAAGAGAATAGACACTTATCTAGAAAAAAAAAAATTCATAAAAACCTAAAGAAATAAATTCACCGTGCCAAACAATATATCACATAGTGTACCATATTTATAATTAACGCTATGTGCAAAATGGACATATAATGTTCATAACGATAGAAAATGTAAATAAAATAGGAATCTCGGAATTCGAAAACACGTAACGACTTCTTGTTCAGGTACGAAACCTTTTTATTAATTTTGAGTTAAAGGTTTCGACGTAAGAAGTAGAGACACAATCTCCTATGCTGTCTTATTCATTTGGCCCCCGTCTCGAGCGGCCCTCCATAGGGAGCAAGTTCGCCTCGCGTCTGCGAGCTCCAAAAGTCGATCCTTCTCGTTTGGCGGCTAGTACTCAACTCTCTAACTTCCTTCAAATCTCCACAAACATCTGCGCGCTTCCGGTGCGTGACGTCACTCGCACTCCGTCACCCGTTTTGTCTCGGAGTATTGTGACATCTGGGTGACCCCTCCATCAGCCCGTTTGCGCCCGCGTTAACACCTGCCTCAATGTTGCACCCAACTAACCCATGTGCTGAGCAGAAAGGTTCTCAGCCTAACTAAACTCAAAGGCATGAACCGAAATCTCCCGGCTATTATATTACAATATGTGTTCTCCATACACAAAGAAATAAATATCCACTGGCCAATAACTTTGAGATGAATAGCGAATAAACTTTTTACTAAATAAGTCATTACTCTCTCCCCATTTTTATTACAAATCTTTATATATTTTTTGAAATTATTCCTCACCACTTTGAACTTTTCCTTTACCCAACTCCCAACTATATCCACACACTATACACCGATTAATCAACAAGAATATTTATACTAACCCAGTTTTCTTACGACTTATCAAAATCTCAGTTTCCGAAGCCATAACGTAATTCCAATTCGTAGGCCATTTTATACGTAAAAAAACTGACAACAATATCTTACATTTAGCTGATCACTGAACGATTCTGCTACACTAGGAGGGCTATGATTTTGTGGGTTTCCTTACACACACAAAAAGAGAGTACATTCCCAATCAATTTTTTCTAAAGTTTGAATTAGTTAAATTTCAAATATCTCAATTTATTCTAATCAGATAATGTCAGCTTGTTCTTTTATATCTTGTCTAGGTCACGTTATTTTGGAGCATCGAATTCGGAATTTTCTAATCTATATTTTGTAGAGGGTATCACTTTACTTCTACTTTGAGATGATAATTATAGGGGTTAAAAGCATACAATAAAATATATAATGAAAGCATAGTCTTACCATAGCATTCTGCTTTTTCTACACTACACTAACTGTTGGGTATCAACCAACTTTTTTCCACACAATGTACTAGTCCATCTGCCATATATAGCAGTAGCTACTAATACCAGGGAAGACTAGAAAGTGAAGAGCAGCTTCTCATAGGAATAGTATTAGAGCGTTGGAACGCACTAGAATACCTAACTTGCTATCGTAATAACGGAACCCAACACAATCGTTGGACTATATCTTTATTATGTATTCACTAATCCTATGTTCTTGTCTACTAATAGTCTCTCTACTGTATATACGTTTTCCTGAGAATATATGTCTATTTCCTCTTATATCATGGTTTGTCCTTTATTTAATATTACAAGCGTTCACTAACCAGAAGGCCACACTAACCGTTTTACTTTTAGGTCACCACCCTTTTTGAGATTTTTTTGTCCTCTATTTTCAAAACTTGGGAGTTGAAAATTGATTAATACCAAAGATGATTATTTATCGCGAAAATAAATTCTTATCATAGAAAATATTGTTTTTTTTTCTGCTTCCTAGATTCACAATTGAAGGAAACATTAGCTACTGAGTTTATGGAGTATGCAGTCGAACAGAATATTGATATTATATGCGCACGGGAATATGAATATTACCATAGTAAGGTAAAACTAAAAGAATATGATGTTTGTAATGGATAGTTATTTGTATCGGCATTTGTATGGAAAAACACTCAATGCCAAAACTATCCCTGTGCCTTAAAATCATTTAAAAGCGTGAGGAAATCCAATTTAGAATCAAGTGTGCTGCATTTAATATCAACCCTTTCACAACAATTGACTCTTCTACAGTTTTCACGAAAAACGAATGATGAAACAGATATTACCGCCTTGTATATAAAAAAAATGTCTATATTGCCTTGTTTGATACATTCTGAAATACTAGGTTCAAATAATAGTTTGCGTTACGAATATTCATATCGTCAAATATAGAAATAAAAATTCAAATAAAATCCGCCAAATAAAAATACTGAATATCTAGCTGAGTTTTCTCTCTAGAACGGGTTTGTATGCCAATCAAATTGCAAAACTAGAAGCAAAAAAAAAAAAAAATGAACCTACCCGAATATCTCAAAAGCTCAACTTGGTTATATGTTTATGATCAAGAAATGTATAAACAGCGCTTTGAATTGTGAGGCAAACTCTTTATCTGAAGGAAAATCTTCCGATCACAAAATCGTTTAAGCAAAGATTTACCGGAATCTACACATTGCTTAGAAACAAAGTGGTAATATTTCCCGATATGGCTGGTCCTTACTTGTCAATAGTGATGTTACCAATCAATATACGGTAACAGTAAGAAACAAGTTTTAGATTATTCAGGAGACATCTGAAAGACATACTCTGAATGAAGTATATGAAAACTTTGTTTCTGCTCACATAAAGCCATGAGTTGTATGTATACCAACCAAGCCAAGGTACAATTATTGAAAGAAATCCAAAATCGTCAATGCGTAGCAGCATAAACAAGACTACAGAGAACTAATACATATGAAAAAGATAACTAGAACTAGAACTATATTCAAATCCGAATGAATAAAATCAGATATTTAGTAAAAGATGGACAATCATGATTAGCATGGAAGACCGTGAATAAAGTGAGCGGATGGAAGAGCACCTCGTGAGCCTAGCTACTAGCTGCCAGGTAAGGAGAAAGTCTTCATAAGTGAAAAAGACATTTTAAGAATCCGCTTAAAAACACTCTAAAATCATTGATGAACTTATGAAAAATTATTAAGGACCAACTAGATATCAAATTGGACAGTTTACAGAAGAAGATCTTGAAGTAGTACTGAATAAAAAGATAAAAGAACCAAATCTGCAAGCCACGACGAATCACCTTTGAAAGTATGGAAGACAAAGACATTTGACGATTTCCTACTTGAATCAAGCAGCTATGCAATATACAAAAGAAATAGGCGAAAGGTTGAGTCATCCCTCTCTCTAAAGAATATTACCTCGGAATCACTAAAATCCACTTAGGTATATCTCTTACCGCCTTAGTCGTTACGGTTTATTATGACGTGCTTTTCAATCGTGTCTGAATTGTTACTGAAAAACTTTTTTCGATAAAACCAGAACGGCTTTCGGAGAAATTGATCCACATCACCTCAGATACTGAGTATCCATCGTATCGTTGAAAGTGTACGCGCAAGAAATCTTAACATTCTCTAAAGAATACACAGTGGAAAGATAGAATTTTTGTAACAAGTATATTCAGTGCCCAAAGAAACTGTTACCACTGTAATGATAGTTTCCAAAAACACGAACTCAGCGTCCTCGTGGTGTAATGGTTAAAGCGATGGACTGTGGAATCGTAGTAAGCGAGTACAAACTCAATTCGCGCTATTACATTCACTTTCGGACAAATATCTTTGGGAAAGGTAGGAACCCCTTTATCCTCCCAGCGACTGGTTAAATAGTATCATTGCTGTTATTCAAGGATAATGGCTTAGGCATTGAATAAGACACAGTGGGTAATATGCCATTAAACAAAGAAACCAAATCAAACCAATCGATAGTGACATGGTCACAGGAGACTTGCAAAGTGTTCCATTAGAACCGTATCTGTTCGCAATCTGCCTGGATTACTTCATATGATCGTCAATATGTGTAATATAAAGAAAAGGGTTTCACATTATAAATGGCCAGAAACAGATCATATCCCACAGAAACAATGACTGACGCAGATGTTCTAACACTTTAAACAAGCAGCAAGTGGCACTAGCCGCTTGCTAAACGCGGATAAAATAGAGTTGATATGTTTTAAAAATAGGTGGTTCCATCTTCATATTTAATGGCCAGCCTCTGAAACTGCTGATCAATTCGTATACTTCGGTATCGTTATATAATCTTCTGAATGTGATATCAATATTCGCACATGGAAATTGTGGAATTCTACTAACAGTTTATGGAGTATACAAAAATCTGCTCTCTCTGATGAAGTAAAAGGGGATTTTTGACAAGCAGGGGTTATGACAGTACTATTGTACGCATGAACTTGTTGGACTTTGAGGAGATACTTAGAGAAAAAAAAATACCAACTAATCAAGAATATACCGTCCTCTTTGGAAAAAAATTCCTGAATATGGCGCTCAATAAAATGGCCACTGCATGACCACCTGCCTTCTTATCACAAAACCCATCCTTATAAGACGAACAAGATATGCTGGGAATGTCTTCTAGACTAAATCCAGTGTCTGCACATTGCTAATGTATGTAGGTCTTTGTCGGTCGGCTAGAACTAGTTTGTCCATGTTAGAGAATCCTAAGGAGAACGTCAATTATGGCAATGAGATGTAACTCCACATTACTCAAAGCTTCTGGACAAGAACCTCACAATCATAAGCAATTTAATGTGATACCAAGGATACTCTTTTGCAGAAGGTCTTACCCTTCAGCAGATTTGAAGTCAGAGGATTCAGAACAACCAGAGAAGAAATCTATTCTGTAATCAGAAATTTATCTTCCTCTGACGGGTCTAATTCAGACATGTCAAGAAGTTGTTAAACTTTTTTTGCTCTTGACTTAAACACTTTTAAACAAAGTTTCTTTCAGAATAGAAAACGAATTTTGGTGAAAAATAAACGGTTGAAATAACGTAGAAGACTAAGCTTTCCAAAATAAATTCGTCGATTAAAGTTGTTTTGAAATTTAAGTATTTACAAACTGTTTATCAAATAATAGAAGGAAAGAGTGATAAAAAAAATTATGTTGAAAATGTGTGCGGAGTTTATTTTTCAAAATAAGTTTGACAAATTGTTT
>OY757911.1:45154343-45226843 GCA_963585895.1 Sepioteuthis lessoniana | reverse complement strand
TATCTATATATATGTATGTATATGTATATATATATATGTATATATATATATATATGTGTGTATATATATATATATATATATATATATATTTGCGTTTATGTGGGTGCGTGTGTGTAAAAGAGAGAGGGTGCGTTAAATCTTTCTAAATTCTTATATATATATATATATATATGGGTTCAATCCCAGGTCGAGTCATACCAAAGACTCAAAAGATGGTACTTGATGCCTCCTTGCTTAACACTCAGCATTATAAGGTACGGATCAAGGTAAAGTGGAGCAATCCAGGGAAAGGAGTCGCACCCTCCCCTACACCTTGGTGTAGTAAGCTATCGAAAAGGGAGCCTTCGGGTCACCCTCGACTATGGTTGCCAACTTTTTTTTATATATATGATATATATATGATGGTCCTATATATATATATATATATATATATATGATATATATATGATATATTTTTGATATACATATATATATATATCATATATATATATATATATATATATATATATGATGGTTATATATATATATATATATATAAATATATATATATATATGATGGTCTATAAATATATATATATATATATATATATATATGATGGACTCTCCTGAATTATTAGCTGGCATAACTGATCGAGTTTTTTCCCTCTCTCCTTAATACTCTGACATGCTAGATGTAGGTATTATCAAACTTCCAAATGGCTTTGTGAAACAAGCTTCTCAAATGTATCAGCAGGTATATTATATAAGGTACAGCAGGTACATATATAATGTGTTTTTTCAGCTTGCCTTTTTACCTGAAATATGGTCTTCCAGAATATATCCATGAAACTGGCTTTTAATGAGAATCTTTGCAATTCTGCCATCACAAAATTTACATTTATAAAGAACCAAACTTAAGCAGCTAAAAATTCTTCTTAAAAGTGAACTTAGTTCAATTTAAGAAGTCTCAAATAGATAAATTTACCAACTGGAACATTGGAGATATTGAGTTTTATCTGACACAGTCTCAACACAAATGGTTCAAGCCATCTCATCATAATGATTACTCTACACAGCATCAAAAATCCTCTGCAGGCTGCTCTACGCTGTCTCTTGGAATGTCAATAGACCCTTGTTGTGTTTTAAGGCCGAGTTTTATTAAGACCTTAAAATCAATATATTATATATGTCCTCTTTTGAACTTAACACCATCGAGAATGAAATATCAGAAAGAAATGATGAAATTCGAAAGGTTGGCTACGTATTATAAAAGATAATTAATGACTAATTTGGAAATAAGATCTCATGTATCCACTTTTTAGCCCAACATGGCATTCACATAAACTAACTGTGGAGATGTTTCTAGAAACTGTGAAGATTATAATCTAATATTATATTAAGGTTATAAACATCCAAACTTATTATGGCATAATTGGATTGTTGGAGACTTATACGTTTCAGACGATTGGATAATGACACACACACACAGACACACACACACACACATACATATGTATGTATGTATGAAAAGATTGTTGTTCGTCAACGAAGGAAAAGTATATATTTTAAAATAAATAGGTCTGCAAACAATTTTAAATTTAGGTTTTAGGTCTTTATTATTTCATTTACTTGTGTTATAAATCTTTTCGGACTTTTATGATATCAGCTGAAGATTAAAATGGATAAATCGAATTAGGATACCGTGATTGATCTGAAGAAGCAACATCTACGTGGAAAAATATTCCATTTGATGAAAAGGGAAAATGGCATAGTATCCTACTTTTATAAAAAAGAACAGCCTGAACATAACGTACCCATTAATATCTCCTGAAGAATTTCTGAAAGACTGAAACACGTGTAAAATGCAAGCATATGAAATGATGAAAAACCTACTTACCTTATTTGAATTCATTTACAGACGCATCCATTGTAATGCATATATATGTGTGTGCGTGTATATATATATATATATATATACAGAGAGAGAGAGAGAGAGATAGAGATAAAAATAAAGTTGGCGACTGTAGTCGAGAGAGACGGGAAGGTTCCTCTTTTAATAGCTACTATACCAAGGTTTTGGGGAGGGCACTAATCGTTTCCCTGGAATGGTCCCCATGACCTTTGATACATGCCTTATGGTGTTAAGTGTTAAGTAAGGAAGTATCAAGGACCATTTTTGAGTCTTTTGTGTGACCCGATCGAAGATTGAATCCAAGTCTCCAGGACTATTTGCTAGCCAATTCATACAAAACCCTCAAAAAGGATACTTAATACTTCCTTGCTTAACACTCAGCATTAGAAGGTATGTATCAAGAGTAAAATGGAGCAATCCAAGAAAAGGAGTTGCGCTTTTCCCTACACTTTGGTGTAGTAGCTATTAAAAAGGTCACCAACTGTACTTACTAATATATATATATATATATACACACACGTATATATATATATATATATATATATATATATATATATATGTATGTATGTATAATTGTATGTAATATACATTGCGAATATTTTTTTATACCGGATAGTGAGTCATTTATATTTATACAATCTATTATCCATATTGCAATTATGCTTGTTCGTCTATTTGTTCGCACGGTACATTTATCCATATACTATCTCCGCAGACAAGATATTCTTCCATCTTTCCCCTCCATAAATTGAGATATTTTACTATTTAGAGATCGCTTCTTCAGACAAATCACTATGCCCAACTCCGATAGAATTACCCGGTGCTAACTTCATCTATCCTCAATATGAAGCATTGTAAATATACATTTTCGATATTGGTTTGCAGAATATTTGATGAGCTCTGAGAAACCGAGGAGCTCTGAAATTCTGATTAGCTCCAATTTTGTGCTGTTGAAGGCTGATTGGAAAAAAAAGAGCCTCGAAATTCCTAGGTCCTATCATACTATTACACATAAAGTAGATTATGAAACTATAATTTGATCTCGTAGTTTTGGTAGAATTGAATACAAGCAAAAGATATATTTATATATGGTATATCAAATAGTGTAGGTTATTTAATGCCAAATCTGGTTTATACATATATATTAGGTATATGTGATGTTTTAATATAAGTCAACAAAATTAAATAGTTCCAAGTATTGTTATGTATAACTAACTATTTATTTAAACATCAATTATGTGTTTACACACAGTTAAATTATCAAAGTGTTTTATTCCAAACAATTCAGTTTTGCATAAGTCTCGTGTTTGCTCTCGGTTTAAATGTCAAGCAGTTCTATTTGAACTATAGATAGGATCCTATCAGGTGCTACCACTTCGGGTCAGAGTGGACCTGCAAATGATGGCAGTGAAGAGGTAGTCTGTATTCCCTAAATCTCCAGCATTACTGGAGCCTCACCATCAGATTGTTTTGTGTCATATACAGGACAATCGTTCGGTGGGGGTCTTATTCCTTTGCAGAGAATTAGTCGGTATATTCTACAACCCCAGCCGACTGGGCAGAGGTGGTAATTGCATTAATTATTACATAGACTGTTATATATATTGTTGTATTATTTATATCAAAGACAACATCAGGATTTATATGCAACTAAAAAGTAAATCATCCTTTCTTTAATAAATAACTTCACTTGAATATTTTTTAATTCCGTGGAAATTTCCTTGGTCCTGCAAGTCATAATTGATTGCAAATAAATAAACAAAAATATAAAGAATTTCATTATAAACATATTTGATTTCATTAAGAAACTATATTAGAATGATATGAAATGAATCTTATTAAAATAATACATATATATTGATTATGTATCTAATAAAAATATAGCCAGAATACAACCACCAACACAACCTTATTATTATCAATTTAATAAATGTATTGTAAATTCTTTCATTCGCTCATTCAGAAAATTTAAGATTTATCTATTAATTTGTTTATTTATTATACATATTTTACTTATTATACAAAAAGAATTGCAAGTGGGTTACTCAGTGGTGTATGGGCTAAAGTGATCGACTGTGCCATCATAGTGTGTTTGTTTGGTTGTTTGTTTCTTTCTTTCTTTCTTTGGGTTTAATGGCATATCAACCTTTATAGGTTATTTAATGCTAAATCTATTTTATACAAATAAGCAGTTCTATTTCAAATAATTCAGTTTCGCATAAGTACATACTATAATTGTCAAAAGCCTTTCTATTTCATGCTATCCAGTTTAGCCACGCCGTAATATTTCAAAAAATTCAGTTTAGCGTAAGTACAGTTTCAATGTCAAAAACTGCTCTATTTCAAATAATTCAGTTTAGCATACAAAAACAGTTCTATTTCAAACAATTCAGTTTAGCATAAGTACTCAGTTTAATTGTCAAAAAAGTTCTGTTTTAAGCAATTCAGTTTACCCTAAGTACGCAGTTTAGTTCTATTTGACACAAATTTTGTTCTATTTTGACACAAATAGGACCCTTTCAGGTGCTACCACTCCGGGCCAAAGTGGACCTGGGAGCGATGGCAATGAAGGCGGTACCCCACATTCCCCAAAGCTCCAGCATTACTAGAGCCTCATCATCATATTTTTTAGTGTTATATCCAGGGCACTTGTTGTAGGAAGAGTTCTTACCACGCTGCAGAGACATGTTGGTGTATTCTACAGCCCCAGCCGACTGGGGAAAACATCGTAGTTAGCAAGTTAAACTCCTTTCGAATTATTAGACTTATTTTCTGACAAATATTCTTTAAAACGGTTTGATCCTCTTATCCCAGCCAGGTATGGGTTAAATAAGATCACTACTGTTCTTCTACAAAGATGTATTTGACATAAAATAAGCCACGGAGGTTGATATACCATTTAACAAAACACAAACCAAACAAAAATGAATTGAACAAACGCTTGAGTAAGTGTGGGAGTGTACATATGTATGTATATTTGTCAATCATCAAGTTCTCTCCCTTTGTTTCTCTCTTTCTCTCACACATACACCGAGTGATATATATATATATATATAAAGGAAGAGAGAGAGAGTAAGAGAGAGAGAGAGACGAAAGTATTGATTTCACACAAGGACATTTTTCAAGAAAATAAAGAAAGTAATATATACTATTGACCAGCAACTTTTGCATTGAATGTTATTTTATAAAGTCTGCAAATTTAATATATTTCAGATAATTTGCATATGACAGAAAGATAGCTTTCAGAAAATCATTGATAGCATGAATTCTTATCGAATATTAATAATTATTAAACTGATCTATTTGATCCCTAACTGTGAACTTAAAATGTACCGTCTCTCCAAGTCAGAGTGGAAATTGGAGTAAGGAGAATAGATAACGATTACACATTCCACATAGCTCCAGGACTATAGTCTCTCCATCAGATGAAGTTTAGAGTCAGAACCTGGATTGTCCTCGTTTTTTGTTTTTTTCTCAGGGGGTGATCTTACACTTCTATAGTGGAAAGTATTCACGGATTCTGAATCGCACTATCAAATCGGAAAGAGTCTATATATATATATATATATATATGTGTTTGTGTGTGTGTGTGTGTGTATGTGTGTGTTATAAGAGCAACAGTAGGAGAAAGAGAGAGAACGAGTGTACGTAATATGGACAAATATGTGAATATTTTTTGTGCGATTATTTTCAGTGTAAATGCAAGTGTGCTTATGTTTTGGTAGATAACCTGGAACGTGACCGTCTACGAAATACCTGCCAATTTTCTGCAATTTCTCCATTCGTCTCCATCAAGAAACTTCTTGTTTCGTGCGTCTCTCACTTCTCTTATCACCTTCTTTTATTTATTTTTTTTTCATTTGTTTATTTGCAATATTCTGTCTTCTTTATTTTATTTTATTTTATTTTATCTTATTATTCTTTTTTTCTTCTTTTTGGTTTTTATACTGACATTTATTTTTTTTTTTTACTTTTTTTTATTCCATTCGCATGTCTATCTACTCTCCGGAGTTTCTCTTGTGGAATTTCTTTCGGTCAATCTCTGTGGAATTGCGTGAGAATTACGACTCTCTTCACATATAAACAACCAAACATATAGAAGATCATACTAAATTGAAAAAAAATTGTTGAGATCATTAAGATGTAAAAATAAAATAAAAATAAAACAGGAACATGCCGTAAAATCAATGAAGCAAAGAAAGAAAAAAAGAAAGAAAGAAAGAAAAGAAAAAAAAAGAAAAACTCCAACGGTAAGCAAAAGAAAAAATCTAATTAAACTGTTAGAGAGAGAGAGAATCTGAGAAATAAGATTATTTCATTGACATCAACGCCATTCCCGGAAATAATTGTACGTCTATCAGGAAACTAAAGGTGATTCAGACGGAAATAATGATGATAACAAGAAAAACAGTATATGTTTCAAAATTGAATATGATACACAAAATAATAAACACATGTTATTCTCAATAAATTCTCCTAAACATGTGCATGCACCGTGCATACTTTTTTTTTTAGATACACCTCAGAAACCGTGGGAAGCAGCATTGTGGTCTTAAAGGCCGACAAGCCCAACAACGGATCAACAGCATGCCTTCTAGGTGCTAAGCGGACGAATCTCACGGGACAACGGCTAGGATCAAATAATTCCATCAGGGAACTACTGCTGCTCAAATATTAGGGTGGGTTCTATTGATGAGAATAAAAACAGAGCCATCAAAAGATTACCATGACCCAAACTCAAAACACAAGTCTAAACGGCATCGCTCTTCACGCAGGTAAAAAAGGGACACGTCCTGCTCGGATTGGCGCCCTGAACCCAGTGTTCGAAAAATCAGCTACAGAGCTCAAACTAAAACAAAAATTACTAAAATGCAAAAGCACTATACACATAGTGACATTCAACGTTAGTGTTTTAAATATAATAGGCCAACTACCGGAGCTGACGGCTTATGCGATAGATCTCAATATTGACGTAATATTCATACAAAAATATGGTTAACTTCATAACAAAGGTATAAAATACCACGATACGGCAATAGATGGACCTTTATCTCGTCATCTGCAGGGAAAAACTCAGACGACGCCACGATATGAGGTTAAGTATGATTATTGGATCACAGGCCTTAAAATCACTAAATGGCATCGAGAAAGTACAGACTTGGATGATGGTATCTACGTTTATAGGCAATCCCAGCGCATCAATCATCTCGTGCAACAGCCCTACCCATCGCCTTCTATAAAGAGCTATACTCCCTTTCTCGTAGCATCCCGAAACTCAACGTTCTCAGCATCGGTGGAGACATGAATTGCCAAAAAGGTAAAAACATAAACAACAGATTCAGCTTACACAACATGTCAAACAGAAATGATGAACATCCAACATATTTCAAGCTAGAACATAGATTAACATTTCAGAATACGAAATTCCATAAAAGAAAAGGAAAAGTATAGATCTCCACCTACGCAAAAAAAAAACCCAGATAGACTACATCCTCAAAATTAAGAAAAGGAATAATAGCACATTGAATTGCCAGGCATATTACTTGTTCAAGGTTGTGTCCTTCGATCACCGAATTGTCCCGTCAAAGATACGACTGAACCTAAGAAAAACATTACTGTACACTATGACTGGCCTCTGCTTAACAACAGGGATATTGGAGATAAATATGCGTTAACACTAAGTAACAAAGACGATGCACTTCAGGAGATACCAGAAGCACCTACTCCGAATGACGAATATGAAAAATTCGCCAATTCCCTCTTATAAGCGCCAGCAGAATGCATACCATCGAAACAAAAGGCTTAACCTACAGTCCCATTGAAGACATTAGCGGTTAGAAAAAGTGTGCAGACGTAAAAATCGCCGCTCTATGCAATAGGAGAACCCAAGCAATATCAATACTCGGAAACTTAAGACGGAACAAAACCAATTAATTAATGTATGCATAAAATAACCGCAGAATACGTACAAAATCAGATCAATAAGATTAGAGACAAGGTTGAAGATATACAATCTAGAATAACAAGACATACGGTTAACTAAGTAAGCAAAAGGAAGAGGACTGCGAGAGCTAAACTAAAAGCTGCCAGCCAAAGAGAACGAATACACCTGTGGAAACAACATTTCGAGAATTTACTCGGAAAACCTTTGAAAGTTAAACATGAACCAATCACAAAAATCATCAATAGTCAAATGGACATCAAACTAGGGCTTTTTACGCAAGAAGAATTCGACTCTGTAACTTGAAAAACCAAAAATTGGAAAGCAACACGGCTTAAGGAAATACCCGCAGATATATGAAAGACCAGGGAATTCAATGACATACTGATCCGACTCGGTAATCCCTTATAAAACCAAAATACAATTGGCAGATGGATAAACGGATGCATCCTCTCTTTCCGTAAGAATGGTGACCTCGAAATATCCAATAACTATTGAGTTACAACCCTTACGGCCAAAATCTAGAAGGATCAACTACGCAACCACATAGAACTCAAAATTAAGAAAATACTTAGGAAGAACCATAATAGCTTTCAGAGAAATCAATCCCTGACATCACAAATTTTTATTATCGTCAAATTCTAAAAGGTGTACCTTCAAAAACGTAGAGGCAACACTATTATTGGTCGACTTCTCCAAGGCCTTTGACACCATACACAAAGGGAAGATGGAGCAAATACTTCTCGCCTACGGCCTCCCCCAAAATACTGTTGCAACCATAATGATGCTGTATAAAACACGAAAGTAAAAGTCCGCTCACTGGAGGGAGATAAAGACTACTTCGACATTGGTGGAGGTGTGCTACAAGGATACACATTAGCCCCATACCTGTTGATTGTCTTCTTAGACTACGTGCTTAGAACGTCGGTCGATTTAATGAAAGAAAACTGTTTCAAGATGGCAATGGAAAGAAGCAGAAAACTATTACGGATGCAGACTAAGCCAATGACATAGCACTTCTAGCAAATATACCTACCCAAGCCGAATCTCTGCTACATAATCTGGAACGAGCAGCTGCTGGAATAGGCCTCCATGTCAGTGCAGACAAGACAGAATACGTGTGCTTTAATAAAAAGGCGACATCTCCACTCTAATGGGTGGTCCTTTGAAACTAATGGAGAAGTTCACCTACCAAGGAAGCAGCGTCTCATCAACCGAGAATTACATCTACTCGCGACTAGCAAAGGCATGGCGGCTATCGATTGGCTATCGGTTATATGGAAGTCAGACCTGATCGATAAAATAAAACGCAGCTTTTCCAAGTCATGGTCGTGTCAATACTGCTATATGGATGCACTACATGGACATTAACTAAACGAATGGAGAAGAATCTTGGCGTCAATTACTCACGAATGCTGTGAGCTGTATTGAAAAATTCCTGGAGGCAACCCCTAACAAAACAGCAACTGGACGGCCATTTACTACTCATCATTAAAATCATCCAACTTAAACGAACCAGACATGCGGGATACTATTGGAGAAATAAGGTCGAACTCATAAGTGATATACTCCTGTAAACCCCTTTCACATGGACTAGCAATGGCTGGAAGACCAGCAAGGACCTATATACAATAGCTCTGTGCTGATACAGGATGTAGCCCGGAATAGCTCCCAGGAATGATGCACAATAGAAACGGGTGGCGAGAGAGGGTAAGGGAGATCCATTCAAACAGTGTGACATGATGGTCATGATACACATATAAATATATATATATATATATATATACGTGCACTTTTTGCATATATATCATCATCATCATCATATCGCGCTGGTAACACGGATATCCCTGACCCTCTCTCGCCACTCCTCCCTATCGTTCATCGCCCTAGGTAGGTCTTCAGGACAACAGCCTGTATCCTCACATAGCTGCTGAATGTACGTTCGAGCTGGTCGTCCTGCTTTTGCGCGGCCATGTGAGGGGATCCATAAGAGTACATCTCTTATGAGTTCATCTCTGCTTCTCCAGCAGTGTCCTGCATGTCTGGTTCGTCTAACTTGAATAGTTTTCGTGATAGGGGGCAGGTGGCCGTACAGTTGGTGTCTTGTGGGGTGCTGCTGCCAGGACTTGTTCAGGATTGCACGCAGCATTCTTGTGTAATTGCCATCCAGTTTCTTCTCCAGCCGTTTTGTTAGCGTCCATGTAGTGCATCCATATAGCAGTATCGATGTGACCGCTGCCTGGAAGAAGCTGCGTTTCATTTTATCGGTTAGGTCTGATTTCCATATAATCGATAGCCTATTGATAGCTGTCCATGCTTTCGTTAGCCTCGTTTCGATGTCCTTTTCGGTTGATTCGACGCTGCTTCCTAGGTACGTGAATTTGTCTACTAGTTTAAGTGGGGTTCCTTCTAGAGTGGAGATGTCCCCCGTTTGGTTATAGCACATATATTCCGTTTTGTGTGCATTAACATAGAGGCCTATGCTTGCTGCTGCTCGTTCCAAACTATGCAGAAGAGTTTCGGCTTGGTCAGGTGTATTTGCCAGTATCGCTATGTCATCGGCGTAGTCGGCGTCGGTAATTGTTGTTGCGGGGTAGCTTGATACGTAGGACGTTTGAAGCTGGGATCAAAACCCGCCCAAATTTACGTTAGACTTTGTATCATACCGCTTAGCCAACAAGTGAACCACGTCAACTCGGGAATTATAAGGGATTATGTAGTAGGTTTTGTTTGTTTACATTTTTTGCCTTACTAGTTACTAGAGTTCCCAATTCATTCGAAGAGTTTTGCATTATGCGTGTAGCAACCGTATCTTTCATTGTGTCACAAATCTTCAGTGTGTCATCACACGCAGACGCTTAAAGCTGGGATCCAAACCCACCTAAATTTATGCAAGACTTGGTATCTAAACGCTTAAGGATTTCGGGGACGTTCGTCAGGAATTATAACGCATATGTATTAGCTTTCGTATGAGAGTTTGAAGGGTGTGTATGGATTGATATGCGTGTGCGTGTGATTATTACCGGCAAAACACTTATGCCTTGATCCTAAAACGTTATTTCTTTGTATTTGTGGCTATTAGTATATTTTCACCGAACTTGAAAAATAACAATTTTTCTATATATATAGGATGAAGTAAAAACTAAAAATGAATAGCAAAATTATATATACGAGGATCATTAAATAAGTTTCCAGACTTTTTTCGTATGGGTACTTTCATTAATAGTACACAAATGAGCCTCTAGTCCCCTTCGAAGTAATCTCCTCCGGCTGCAATGCACTTGTTGTATCGTTCCAACAACTTCAGGAAGGCCCCACGGAAGTCCTCTTGTGTGAGCGTGTCAATGACCTTCGTCACAGCCTCTTTCATCTCCTCAATTGTCTCATAACGACTACCTCTGAGCTTAGGGAATAACCAAAAGTCACAGGGAGCAAGGTCTGGTGTATAGGGAGGGTGAGGAACAGTCTTGATTCCCATCTTGGTCAAATAGTCTCTGACAAGGAAGGGTTTGTCGACTGGTGAATTGTCCTGGTGAAAATGCCACTGACTCGATTTGAAGAGTGCTGGCCTCTTGCTCCTGAACTCCCTTAAAACCTCAAAATAGTAACCCTAATCCCAACACTTTGGCGAAACAACTCTGGTGTTCTGACTTCCTTATCCCTCCCACACCTCTCATCATCTCTCACAGACTCCCTGCCTTCCTTGAATCTCTTATGCCACTCAAAAACTGAAGCTTGATTCATGCAAGATGCTCCAAAAGCAGTCTGAAGTATTCCATATGTTTCTGTGGCATTTTTTACAAGTTTAAAACAGAATTTTATCGCATATCGTTCTTGTAAAGTGTCCTCACGTCCAGATTGCATTTTTGAAATTCACCAGCTGTGACTGACAGGCTTTATTAGTATGTATTCCAATTGCTACTGTAGCTGTTCCTTTGAAGCTGAAATCATAAAAATTGACCTGTCACCTCATATGATGTATAGAAATAAAATACTGAATTTTCAAGAGTCTACAACAATTCTAGATGCTTGTACAAAAAAGTCTGGAAACTTATTGAATGCATGACGTCTATATATATCATCAACATCATCATGTCGCGCCGCCTGCGCGGATATCCCTGACCGTCTCTCGCCATTTCTCCCTATCATTCATCGCCTCCGGCAGGTCTTCAGGGTTACATCCCGTGTCCTCACACAGCTGCTGTATGTAGGTTCGTGCTGGTCGTCCCACTCTTGCACATCCATGTGCGGGGGTCCACAGGAGTACATCGCTTATGAGCTCGTCCTTGCTTCTCCAGCAGTGTCCTGCGTGTCTGGTTCGTCGAACTTGTATAGTTTTTGTGATGGGGGGCAAGTGTCCGTATAGTTGGAGTCTCGTGGGGTGTTGTCGCCAGGAGGCTCTCGATCATATGGAAGTCGGACCTAACTGATAAAATATATATATATATATATATATATATGTGTGTGTGTGTGTGTGTGTGTGTGTGTGTGTGTTTGTGTGTGAAATTCTTTGTTTAATGGCAAAGCAATCTTCAGGTGTTATTTAATAGTAAAGAAGAATAGAGTTAAAATCATTTAACCCAAAACTGGTGGGACAAGGACGTGATTTGTATTCGAATTCGAATACTACTTTAGTCACGAAGACTTCCCTAATATATACGTATTTACCAACCATCCGCTCGGGCAGGATATGACACAAGGTCAATTTTAAGAGGAGTTTTACAGGTTTTAATTCAATGTTTTCTTTCTTCACATTTTTGCTATTTATAATATATTCCTGCTTTCTTTAAAAAAAAGGTCTATGATATTACCGCTTATTTGTTGAAAGAGTTCCTCAGGTTTCTCTTTTGAAAGTATCTGTTTCTGACAGCGGCTAACTTTCTGCATTTCAGAAGAATACATTATGCTGTGGTTATATGGTCGCATACGCCTTTGGGCCATTATTCCAGCTTTAGTATAAAGGCATGAATTAGCTGTGTTTGATCAGTGGGTAGTCGTGTTAAGACTATTCCCTCTTTTCGGTTTCTACTTGATTCAGGTACATATCCTTCCGGACGGGCATTATTTCAAAGAGGTTTTTGTGGATTGCTTTTTCCCGATTATTGCTATTTTTCTCTGATGTAAGCGTTCGCAAATAATTTTAGATCGGTGTCGCGGATTTTTAAATTTTTGTCGATGACCCTTCCTGAGGTTGCTTTCCGTTCTATCTCCTCTTTTAATTTCGATGTGATTCTTAACCCAACACAATATGATCGGTTTAGTTTTATGTATAGCAATAATTTTATTCATGTGCTTGCTATCTTGAGTTCTCCAGTTTTTTATCCCTTATAATATCAGGGTAGATAGGGTGACTGAAAATATACTTTTTTTTAAAAATCTATTCCCTCATAGCTATTTGATTTAGTACCAGTTTTGCTACACCAGCTTCTGCAATAAAGATGAGTGCTTCCTTTTATGAACGTTTCTTTTTTTATTATGGTTTTGTTTAAGACTGCAACACCACATTTCTGACGTCTTCAGAGCCATCAGGAAACATGCTTAAATAATTTGTATATTTTTCACTGATTTTTGAGAACTTTTCAAGGTGTGAGATAACGTACGGTTTTGGACGTTGGAACCAAAAATAAACTCTTAATGAAGCCTGTATACAACTACTAACAGAGATACATGTCTACAGTGTTACTCATAAGTATTTGAAAAACAATTTGACATTAATGGTTAAAATCAAGACAATTCCTTAATACGTGATTTATTCGTCCCCTCGCGAAGTCAAAATGTGACACAAGGTCAGTTTAGTGTGTTTTGTCCCGCAAGAACAATCCCACTGATACGAGGGTGTATAAATTGTTCACTACCTTCAGTATTATTTTTTAAATTACCTCATCCGCTGGGAAAACAACCTTACACTAAGTTTTCCGCAATCTAAATATCTATTCCAGTTAACAATGTCAAAAACTGTGATTCTGAAAAGTCGCCTTCTTTGAAAAGTGTTTTTTTTTTCTTTTCTGATAGGTTTAATTTATTAGATAAAAAAATAAAAGGGCATTTTTCTATTCTTCCAAGATCTTTTTCAGTATCCATAAGTTGTATATTTAACCAACATTCCCGAACCGTCAGGATGCGGGAAAAAGTCAATATTTAAATTGGCTTACGATGTCAAAAACAACACTTTTGCATTCTATTTACCAATGGCTGGAGGAAAGATAAATGGATTCATCCTTTTCCCAGGAGCGTGAGTGCAAAGTAAAACGCGGTCAGCTTCGCCCAGGATTTGAATTTTTGTCCCCAATTCCATTTAGGCCTTCGATAACTGTCACATTAAAAGAGCCCAGTAAACCGATTTATAAATTTAGTAGGATTATTTGGATCCCCTCTGCAGAGTATCTATAATGGCCCCTGCAATCTCAGACTATAAAAGAAAACTTATCAATAATTTTTATCTAGAGTAATACTCATGATGTTGATGTACTGAACTTTGAGGTATGAGAATAATTAAAGAGCCTTTTGTTTTTCTTTATTATACAATATTAAACGTACCTTATATCGCAATCCAGCACATTAGCCACGATACTACGATGTCTTTTTTCCTTTATTATACAATATTAAAAGTACCTTAAATCGCAATCCATCACATTAGCCACAATACTACGATGACTTCCTTAACCTATATTATAAGAATAACAATTATTCCAAACAGCAGCTAGATTGATTAAAAAAAAAAATTAGTTGTATTAGATTGGTTTTAACTACAATATCAACTTCTCTAGGGATAGTTGATGCCTAGATTGCCTACATTGTACGTTTTTATTTACATTTTGCATATCTGATTTTAAGTTTGTAAGTTGTCTTACACAACGTTATATGATATCAAATATTCCCAACTAATATAAATAATTTCCTAACTGATCTATCTGATCCATGAATAGGAACATTGGAAGTTCTACCACTCCAAGCCATAAATGACCTGGCGATAAAGGCATTCCACGGATGCCCATTTATCGCCAGAGCTCCATAACTGGAGTCATACTATCATACTTTCATTCTCGGCGAACAAAAGTTCAGGGGTATTTTGCCATTGAAGGGGAACAAATCAGTGTATTATAAGTTCTGCCTGTAGGACAAATTTCGTACTATAGAAAATAGATGGTTAAAAATGAAATTATACATTCAACTGGAGGACATAAGGAAAGAATCGTCAACGTTTGACGAAAAATCAAGTGTCATAATTGTAGTTAAACTGCAAAAAACATACTTCGTGATAGTACTATCCCTATAATTCTCCCGAACTGTCCTTCATATTCATCTTCATGGAACACGTATATAGAGACACCGAATTCTACAAGAATCCGACTGGAAAATTTTACCCTTAAAAGTGCTTTAAATCTAAGTTTAACTGATGGAACGCGTATAGAGACACCAAATTCTAGAAGAATCCGACTGGAAAATTTTACCCTAAAAAGTGTTTTAAATCTAAGTATTACTGATGGAACTCGTATAGAGACACCAAATTCTAGAAGAATCTGACTGGAAAATTTTACCCTTAAAAGTGCTTTAAATCTAAGTATTACAGATGACTTAGTATATAAGAAGAAATTCCAGAATATTAAAGATCTAGAAGGGACATTCAGTTTTTTTGATAGAAATTACAGGGGTGTTGTAAAGCAGCAAGAGACACTTATTATATGCTGCATCATCAAATCCGCATATCCAAAAATCGATCCGTCTCTTATAATTGAACCTGATTTTGCAGTATATGTGTTTTTTACAGATGTTGAAATGAATACAATAGGGGACTATAACATTTCTAGATATGAAACTGATCCAAATACTCCTGTAATTCTTATAGAAAACATGAAGAAAAAGGACACTGAACAACAGCGAACCAGCATCAAAATACGATTTTTATATAAAATTTGTAATGTCATCTTTACTATTGGTGCAAGAAGCATCAAACGTTTTACTTCAATCAAATTTATATATGAGCAGCTAAACCTAATAGCATAGAATAAGCTTGCTTATGCAACATATATGAAGATAATTTCTTCATTGTTTTATAACTGCTTCCCAAACGGGTAGGGATCGATAAGAGATAGAAAAATAAAAATTCTACCGAGCTTTTCAACCATTAAAAGACTAACCTTATCAACATATATGAATTCTTTGATTGAGAAACATGATAACATTTTTCTTAAAAATAATTTAAAGTAATCAGAGAAGAAGGACACAGCAGTATCTTTACATATTGATGAAATTCACCTAAAACCTTATTTTGATTATGAAGGTGGTAACATTGTTGACTTATCTGACAACAGCAATGAAGCTAAAACAAGTTCTTTTGCTTTTATGTTAGCAATGTATTCTCACAGCGTAATAATGTTGTGCATGCTATGCCTACTAAATGTCTTAACGCTGATGCATTATATGACGTAGTTAAACATATCATAATTGGTTTTGAGGGGATAGGCTTTCAAAGTATTAATAATCATAACAGATAATAATGCTATAAATAAAAAAGCTGTATCTTTCTTTTGCTGTCCCCTAAAGCTTTCCATTGTATATACAGACCGAGTTATAAAATCTCGATCTCTTTTATTCCTATTCGACTCACTCTATATATTAGTTTGGTTTCTTTGTTTAAATAGCATATCAACCGTTGTAGGTTGATTAATGCCAAAGCCATCTTTCTAGAAGAATACTAATGAAGGTATTTAACCCATAGCTGTGAGGAAAGGGGGTTCAGACTTTTTCTTAGGGTATTAGTCCGAAAGTGAACGTAATAGCGCGAATGGAATTCGAACACGCTTTCTATGATTCCGCAAGCTAAATAATTAAAGTAATAATTTTTTTAAATAATCATTTCTCGTTAATTATATTTTATTATTTAGTTTGGTAAGGCTTTGAACTATTCGGTGTCTCTTAGTTCAGATGAACTCTTATGCTAGTGCGGAAAGGATATGACAATCATCAACTGTCATAATAAACCCCCAGACAGGAAATAGGATTGAGCGACCATTGCAGCGAATTGAAAATGTAGATGACGTCGTACCTGGAATAGATGGTCCTGAGAATTTGAAGATTTTGAAAAGACAGTAGTTAACGTTCGATCGTTGAAGCACGCGGCTGGGTTTTTTCAGATCTGATCAAAGAGATCAGTTTTGGTTTCGACCGGTAGAAATGGGTTGAGATCTTAAACACCACAAGATGCGCCGTACACGTGGTGTGGGGTCTGCATAGTATGGTAAACATAGACCCTTAAGAATTGTGTTTGTTTTTCTCCTCATGTAGCCAAAGACTGAATATAGAAAGAAATACACTTGTTCGTGCCGCCTGTATTTGAACTATTATTAAGATCATCGTGATTATACAACAGGCAGAATATCACTTTAACCATTACACCATGATGAGACTCAGTCTTTATATAAAAATGCATTAGACACAATTGGCTTGGTTAAAAAGATGCAAATAAATGCATGCAGTTCCCAAAATTTTGTCATAATAGAAATCATGAATTAGTTAGTATTCGAAGTAACCCATTTTTACCCTACAGAAACTCCCTGTCCAAGAAGCTGAGTCAATTTTGAAATATGGTTATAAATATACCTCAAAGGCACTTTCACCTATCAATCTTTACAGGCAAAATGTTAATTTAGTTTTGCAAATTTTTAATGAATACACTATATAGGGATTAGGCAAACAGAAATGTTTGCTTAATTTTGCAGAGGTTGCGGAATATATAAACCTATTTTATATTTGGTGGACAACAATGGATGTAAAAATAAAGGTTTTCGGCTTCGAAATAAATACTGTAATCCACTTAGAGTGAATGAAAAAAATTTTATATTTCTCTATGTATTCTGTGATTAGAATCTTAGAATAGCATTTCAGGAAGAAGAGGAACCTTCAATGGTTTGCATCATATAATCTAAGAATTTCATCGACGAAATGAAAATGTTATATATATTACCTGACAAATTCCATAGTGATCAAGTTGAGTCAAGATTTGGTCAATACCGACAACTTAGTGGGGACCAGTATAATATCTCGATACGACAAGTGTTCGAGTGTGGAAAAAATTAGATTGCAATCAGTTTTAATATTGAGATTACCATTTAATCAGCAATGAAGTAAAATTGATTTTTTTAAATTTCAAAGAACCAAACTGGGATGAAGTGAGAGAGAAGCAAAACTTAGAAGTGTATAAATGAAGAATTGATGTTCAAGTGGATGATGTTAACGCATGTAAAGAAGTTCTGCCTGTTATTCTATACTTAGCAGGTTATTGCTGTAATGCATTTTTAAAGAAAATTAAATGCATGAGTTCCAAAGATTAAAAATCTGGAAGAGATAACGTTGAAAAAATAACTGAAATAAACAGCTATTTTCAGGTAATTAATAGAGATTGATACAATTACACATTTTGTTATATAGAATTATGCAGTCATAGATAAGCTGATGAAAAAATCGTTCTTTACTTCATTCAGAAAATCAAAGGAAATTAGCCATGCATTAGCGGTTAAAGTGTTCGCCAATGGCCCGGGAGACCTGGGTTCAGTCCCAGGTCGAGTCATACCAAAGACTCAAAAAATGGTACTTGATGCCTCCTTGCTTAACACTCAGCATTATAAGGTACGGATCAAGGGTAAAGTAGAGCAATCCAGGGAAGGAGTAGCGCCCTCCCCTACACCTTGGTGCAGTAGCTATCGAAAAGGGAGCCTTCGGGTTACCCTCGACTATGGTCGCCAACTTTACTTACTTATATCATTGAATGTTGTTTTTTTTTTCAGATTATGAGCTTCTTTTTAATGTCGAAACTTGTGATGAGGGTTACAATATAAAAAAAAATCAAAAAGATATTTTTTTCTGGCGCTCTACAAATGCTCTTTTAAATATTTTTTTTTGTTCAAGTGGAAAGATATATTACAAGTAAAAAGTTAAGCAAAAAAAGAAAACTTCAAACATTCAGCTAATTTTTTTTTAATCTGTTACCTATTTTTCTATAAATATCATTTGATCTTAAATTCTATTTATTGTTTGTATCTAATTTATTTGCTTGTTTGAGTTTAATTTATTTGGTTCTTATATATAGTTGATTGGTTTATTTATTCATCATTCACTAGTAATTGGTTTGTCTGTTTATCTAATTATTGTTTGTTTCCTAATTCATTATTCACTTGTTGCTGTATTTGAGTTATAATCTCTTAATGATTACAAAAACGTAACTCTACGGAATAATTATTAAGATTGAAATGAAAAAACGCAAACTAAAACAATAAAAAATGTTTTAAGATTTGAAACAATTAAAATTTTAAACGAATTTCAGTCTTTGAATTTTCTATTTATAAACAATTTTTCTCTGAGTATTTTTCTCTTCATTGTTTGTATCAAATTTATTTGCTAATTGTATTCAATTTATTTGTTTCTTATTTATATTTTATTCATTTACTTATCATTTACTTTAATTTTTTTTCTTTTTATCAATTTAATTATTGTTTTTTTTCCTCATTCATGATTCAGTTGTTGTAGTATTGTGTATAAGAATAACAATCACTTGAAAATTACGATATTGTAACTTTATAGAATAATTATTGAAATTAAAATAAAAACATGCAAATTAAAACAATACTGATTATGAGTTGTTTTTTTTTTTTTTAAATATTCTCAAATTTGAAATAAATAAAATGATAAACGAATTTCAGTCTTTAAAATGTAATGAAATGCAACGTGATATTTAGTTAATTTTTACTCATCAATTACAATCTAAAAGTTAATATGAACTAAAGTTCTGTATGAAATCCAAATTGGTCGGTCATCTCATTAGATAATATACTGAGTTTCCAAGCGTCTACAACAATTTTAGATGCCTGTACAAAAATGTTTGGACACTTATTCAATGAACCTCTTATATATGGTAAACCAATTGATTTTCTTACAAAACAAAAGTTATAACTTTTGGTACATAAAGACGATACCAGATTCTTTGAAATTTGATTCTTTTATTATTTCTTGTCCAATTAGCGCTTTTACTCGAAACGTGACATTTCTTTGAGATCGCAAACGAGAATATCTGATTTACCTCTCAAAATTTGAAGATCAAAACCTAAATGACTGAAGAAATCGTTTTACTCTTTTTTACTAGGCAATAAGAATCATCATCATCATCATATCGTGCTGGTAGCACGGATATCCCTGACCCTCTCTCGCCACTCCTCCCTATCGTTCATCGCCCTAGGTAGGTCTTCAGGACAACAACCTGTATCCTCACATAGCTGCTGAATGTACGTTCGTGCTGGTCGTCCTGCTTTTGCGCGGCCGTGTGTGGGGATCCATAAGAGTACATCTCTTATGAGTTCATCTCTGCTTCTCCAGCAATGTCCTGCATGTCTGGTTCGCCTAACTTGAATAGTTTTCGTGATAGGGGGCAGATGGCCGTACAGTTGGTGTCTTGTGGGGTGTTGCTGCCAGGACTTGTTCAGGATTGCACGCAGCATTCTTGTGTAATTGCCATCTAGTTTCTTCTCCAGCCGTTTTGTTAGCGTCCATGTAGTGCATCCATATAGCAGTATCGATGTGACCGCTGCCTGGAAGAAACTGCGTTTCATTTTATCGGTTAGGTCTGATTTCCATATAATCGATAGCCTATTGATAGCTGTCCATGCTTTCGTTAACCTCGTTTCGATGTCCTTCTCGGTTGATTCGACGCTGCTTCCTAGGTACGTGAATTTGTCTACTAGTTTAAGAGGGGTTCCTTCTAGAGTGGAGATGTCCCCCGTTTGGTTATAGCACATATATTCCGTTTTGTGTGCATTAACATGGAGGCCTATGCTTGCTGCTGCTCGTTCCAGGCTATGCAGAAGTGTTTCGGCTTGGTCAGGTGTATTTGCCAGTATCGCTATGTCATCGGCGTAGTCGGCGTCGGTAATTGTTGTTGCGGGGTATCTTCTGCTTCTTTTCTTCGTCAGTTCGAAGCCATTCTCTTTGATTTTGTCAATCGATGTTCTAAGTACGTAGTCTAGACAAATGATAAAGAGATACGGAGCCAGCGTGTCCCCTTGCAGTACTCCTGCTACAATGTCGAAGTATTCTGTGTCTCCATCTGGTGATCGTACTTTTACTTTAGTGTTTCTATAGAGAATCGTTATTGCCGCTACGGTTTCTTTAGGTATGCCGTACGCTAGTAGGATTTGTTCCATCTTTCCTCTGTGAATGGAGTCGAAAGCCTTGGTAAAGTCGACAAATATTAATGTCGCTTGTAGGTTCTTTGCCCGTACACCTTCAAGGATTCTGCGGATGGTTAATATTTGTGAGGTCGTAGATCTATTTCTTCGGAAGCCATTTTGGTTTTTTCTAAGTATGTTGTCGATTTTGGGAACTATTCGGTTTCGTAGTAGGGCATTGTAGATTTTGGCAGCTATGGATGTAAGTGTTATGCCTCGGTAGTTTTTGGCTAATCCGAGGTCCCCCTTTTTAGGGAAGGGGAGTATGCATCCCTTCGTCCATCTATCTATCGGATTTTGATTGTATACTGCGTTGCAGTGTCGGAGCAGTATGTCGTCGAATTGTCTGGTCTTCCATACTTCCGGGGGAAATTCGTCCAGTCCTGCAGCTTTCCTATTTTTAATTTTTCTGAGAACCGAGTCGAGTTCTCCTTGTGTGAACGGTCCAAGTTTAATGTCTAATTGTTTGCTAATTATTCTGGTGATTGGTTCATGCGTTATTTTTGGTGGGTTTCCAAGTAAGTTTTCGAAGTGCTGTTTCCACAGTTTTATTCTTTCTTGTTGGTTTGCTGCTTTAAGTTTTGCTTTGGCTGTGTTCTTTCTTCTGCTCACTTCGTTTATTGTTTGCCAGGCAATTCTAGATTGTCTATCTTCTACCGAGTCTCTAATCTTATCTATCTGATTTTGAATGTATTCTGTCTGTTCCTTTATATATATGCCTGCTAATTGATATTGTGCCGTTTTTAGTTTTAAGGCATTTGTGTTTGTTGGGTTTTTTCGATAGTTTTTGGAGGCTGTTTTCACTAGTGCACGTTTTTCTCTCACCGCTAAGGTTTCCCATGGGACTCTATATTTAGTTTTAATTTTTGTTGGAATGTATTTTGCTGCTGTCTCAAGGTGTGCATTGACGAAATTTTCGTATTCGTCGTTTGGTGTACTTTTTTCCGTCTTTTCTTGTAGTGTTTCGAATCTGTTTCTTAATTCTAATACGTATTTATCTCTGACATCTTTGTTGTTTAATAGGGCCCAGTCATAGTGTTTGTTGGTCGCTGTTCGTTTGTCGTTTTTTCGTAGGCTTAACCGTATTTTCGCCGTGACTATTCGGTGATCGGTGGACACACCCTCAAAAGAGGAGTATGCCTCGCAATTCAATGCACTATTCTTCCATTTCTTGTTTATAAGGACGTAGTCTATCTGAGCTTTAGTATTGTTTGCGTACGTGTATGTCCATAGTTTGCCCTCTCTTTTTTGGTAGTTTGTATTGAGGCATGCTAATCTATTTTCTATCATGAAATCTGTTAGATGTTGCCCATTTCTATTTGACGTGTTGTGGAGGCTGTATTTGTTGTTTCCGTTTTTCCCGATTTGTGCATTCATGTCTCCGCCAATGACTAACAGGTTGTGTTTCGGGATGCTACGCACTAATGAGGATAACTCATCGTAGAAGGTGACTATTTCATTTTCTTCACTAACATTGGTGGGGCTGTAGCATGAGACGATTGTTGCTCTGGGGTTTCCGTTAAATGTAGCTACCATCATTCTAGGTTGTATTTTCTCTATGCTATTAAGCGTTTTTAGTGCTCTAGGTCCTATAAGCAATCCTACCCCTCCCACTGCGGCGTTAACAGAGTTTTTCCATGCGGATACAGTGGCGAGCGACCATCCATTGCCAGTTTCGTGATATTTTATATCTTCTCTGTGCGTGTATCTGTGTTCTTGTATGCATATTATGTCTATTTTATGTTCTTCGGCCGATGCGATTAGCTCTGGGAGTTGTCCTATTCTATTTAAGGTTCTTACGTTAAATGTGGCTATTTGTAGTGTTTGCTTGCATTTTAGTAGTTTTGATTGTTTGAGCTCTGTAGCTGATTTTTCGAACACCGAGGCCAGGGCTCCAACCTCAGCAGGACGCGCCCCTTTTTTACCCGCGCGAAGAGCGATGCGGTTTGTGTAAGTGGTTTGAGTGTGGGTCATGGTTATCTTTCGATGGCTGTTTTATTCTCTTCTATAGAAGCCACTCTTATAGAGGAGCAGCAGTAGTTCCCCGATCGAACTGTCGATCCTGAGCGAAAAGTCGTCAAACTCACGTCCAGGACCCATTTGGGTATTGAGTTTGGTCGTCCATTGGTTTATTCAAATACCTGAACGTACATCATGCTGCTTCCCATGTGTACATAAAAAAAAAATAAAAATAAAAAAAATAAATAAATAAAAATAAAAAAATAAAAAGGGGGGGGATTTGTTTCAAGTTTAAACTTAGTTAAAGTCCAACATTAAGGTACTTTCTTATGACTTTCACTAGTACTGACTTATACTTTTTTTGCTGTATTGGGACTTTTCCAAGGGTTTTTCATTTTTTTTTTTTTTTTTTTTTCTTCCATCCTACAGTTGGGGACCTAGCAGGCTTCAGGAATTATAGAGCTCTGTGGTAGCATTAGGCGTTCTAGTCTTTTTCTTCTAAACTACTGTTAGGGCTTTCTTTACGAATTTTTAAATTATTCGATAGAAGATATTTAAAAACATTCTGCCTTGTTCGCTGACATGTGGATAGGCTTAATATCAAATTGGCTTTACAGTAGAGTAAGCGTGCCTTTACATTTAAAACGCATAGTTTAAGCATTATTTTACAAACAAAATACAGCATAACATTTTGTAAAATTCAGCATTTTAAATTGGAATTAAAGACATACTGACCAATATTGACATATTTCTTCCACTTGGCTCCTGAGTTCAAATACTTCTTCTTCGTTTGGACTTTTATTTACTACTGATATTTTAGGTAGCTATTTTACCTTTTTTAAAGCCTTTCAAAATTTTATAAATAGAGCGATAAAATAGACTAACTCCGCTAAGCAACAGAGAATCGTCTCTATCATGGTGCATTTCATCATTATTTTTATTGAGAAGGTTTTTGATGCTTTCCAATAATCGGTGTATTCTACAGCTCCAGTCGAATAGGCAAGTCTGATAAAGTGTATAAGGGAGGCATGGGCATGATGAGTGAGCGGAGTGGACCATTTTTTCCAAGTATGCATATAGTAATAAAAATCTGCATGCAATATATTTGTCTTATTACTTGATGAATTTATGTTCATCGACTAAATCTACAGATGAAAAACATCAAATAAAACTACCCTGACCTAGAACTTATATTCATGTTAAACTGCTAGACAATCAAACTTTGTGGAGTAAACAACACAAATGAGGACGATAAAAAATAGCGTTTCTTGAAAGACAACTAAAGAATAATAAAAATTTTAGTTCACCAAAATGAAAAAAAGAAATTAAAATAAAAATGTCTTGAGTAGAAAATATATGATAGGAAAAATAATAGTATACAAACGAAGAACAGAAATATGAAAAGAAAACAACGTAATATAAACGATATCGGGCACTGCAGTAAAAAAAAAAAAAAAGTAATTATTTATTTGTCGGGGGAAATGTCTACCTTGACTGAATCTCTCTGATTATTGGCATCAGGTTCAAAAACCTATACAATAGGTTTTGGAAGTCATTTTTTGGAGAAAAAAAAAAGGTTTTTCTTATATTGTTCATATTTTTTTCTACTTGGCTGTTTTTTTATTATTATTATCTTTCCTCTGTTTTCCTGTTTACAAGAATTCACTTCTTCTTCTTCTTCTTCTTCTTCTTCTTCTTCTTCTTCTTCTTATTATTATTATTATTATTATTATTATTATTATTATTATTATTATTATTATTCTTCTTCTTCTTCTTCTTCGTACTTGTAGTAATAGTAGAAGTAGTAGTTGTTGTTATTGTTGTTGTTCTATTAATGAAATAAAAAGAAACACATTTGTAGCTTATCTAGTTCCTTAAGATTTATTCTTTATAGTGCTTTTTTCTATTCCTTCATTGATTGTTTTTAATCATTTATTTTATTTCCTATTTCTGAATTGACACAAAAAGATACCTAAACCACCTGAGGTTTATGTATTTCGTGTATATAATAAGTTGACTTATGAGAAATCTGTTTCTCTCTCTCTCTCCCTCTCTCTCTCTCTATCTATCCATCTATCTCTCTCTCTCTCTCTCATCTAAAACTGTCACGCATTTGTAAGAAATGTAACTCATTACTTTGATAGGTATAAATCAATCTATTCATTCTGCATCATTTCAAGTGAAGTCAGACATTTTCTCCTTTTAAACAACTGTCCCATGATAAAACAAATTTATAAAACTATTTTATGATTCTGTAAATTTTTATAGTAAATTTTGAGAGGAAATATTTATTACTTTTTACGTGTCCTTAATTTCTATCTATCTATCTCCTGCCTTGTCTGTGGAAAGAACGCTGACTGTATCAGCTGCAGAGGGTAAAACCCTCCCGCAACAGTAGACTGGTAAAACCCTCCCACAACTTCAAAGCGGTAAAACTTTCCGACAACAGCAGAGGGTAAACACCTGCCACAACTGCAGTGCAGTAAAACCTTCCCACAACTTCCCCCCGGTAAAATTTTCCCAGAACTACAGTGGGGTAAACCCCTCCCACAACTGCACAGGGTTAAACCCCCCCCGCAACTGCCAAGCGATAAATCCCCCCGGGAACTTCAGAGGGGTAAAACCCTCCGACAACTGTAGAACGGTAAAACCCGCCCACAATTGCAGAGCAGCACCGCCCCCCCCACAACTGCCGTGGGGTAAAACCTTCCCACAACTTAAGAGGGGTAAATCCATCCCATAATTGTAGAGCGGTAAAACCCTCCCACAATTCAGAAAGGTAAAACCCTCCAACAACTGCAGTACCGTAAATCCTTCACACATAGACTTTAAACTGCATCTAAGAGTAAAGCATTTCTTTCGGATATCACCGGAGAGTTGTGAAAATATACGTTAACATTACTTAACCAATTATGGTACAAAAGGTGAAAGTTCAATCTTTGGTTTGAATAAACATGTACAAAAATTATAGTTTATTTTAAAAGAATACCTAATGTCATCTAACGGTATATTTTTTTGTATTAAGAATAGTTATTTGTTGCTATAATGACTTACTAATTATTCTTATCATTAATTACTTAAATTGACATAACTATGCGCTAAGATGTGATTAATAACATATACGAAAAATTACTTGAATCCATACATAACCAAGTCGGCTGAGGCTGTAGAATAGATCGACTGCATCTCTGAAGAGGAATAAGACACTCCCGACAACGAGTGTCCAAATTTGACACTAAACAGTTTAAGGATGAGGCTTCATTAATGATGCAGATTTGAGGAATGTGCAGTACCCCTTTATAGCCATCGCTTCCAGATCCAATCTAGCCCAGAGTGGTAGTTCCTGATAAGGTCCTAGCTATATGTCAAATAGAACTGTTTCGCATTTAAACTGTGTGCAAACAAATTACTTCTATTAAATTTAATTGTTAGTTATACGAAGCGATATTTGGAGCCATTTAACTTTATTGGCTTATGCGAAAAAGAATTTTTTGAGATAGAACTATGTGATCATTAAACTACGTGAAAACAAATGACGTACATTTTAGGATTTGTTTGTGATACATATCGATATTTCTGGCCAGTTAATTGTGGCCAAAAGAAAGAGCTTAGGCTCATTTAAAATCTTTATCAACAAAATGAGTTTAGAAATTGAATATGATACAGGATGTTGTCCTGAAGACCTGCCTAGGGCGATGAACGATAGGGAGGAGTGGCGAGAGAGGGTCAGGGATATCCGTGCTGCCAGCACGATATGATGATGATGATGATGAATACGTAAAGCCTAACGATTTACTGCAAATAATGTGTATTATAAATGAATAATGAAAATGTAATTAAAAATATACACGGAACACAATTCCCTAACCAAGTGAAACAAAATTACCATAGACGGTGTGTCATGCCATTCAAATCAGTATCTATCTATCTATCTCACTCTCTCTCTCTCTCTCTCTCTATATATATATATATATATATATATATACACACACACACACACACACACATACATATATATATATATATATATATATATATATATATATATTACTAGTGATTTGAGTAGATAAATGTCAGGAAACCATTGAAGCAATGCGAGTATGAGCTGAAAAGCCGTCTGTACGGCAGACTAGAGACGTCTTCAGCTATAAAACTCATACATTACTTAACACATTCGTTCAGTACTTATACAAGACTGACATGTAGTTTCTAGAGAATTTATTTTTTAATCTCTCGGATAACCTTCAATAAAAATAAAGAAAATGTGTTTTATTTATTGTTAGGTCCAAGAACTTTCCATGAGCACGAGGATAATTTCGACATGTTAATGAAATTTTCGCTGGTATTTCTTTCTACTCGACTCAAATTTCCTCCATATCTCCCGTTGCATCATCAAACAGGCATGGATTTAATAAAATTAGGATGAATATGTGATTATATAATATTTTAATTGATCATTGTTTGTTGAAGGGGTGTTATGGCATTATCATTGTTGGTTATTCTATACAAATTCCTGCTTTTACATATATTTATTAAAGATATGATTTGTTACAAATGTTATAAAATAGCCGAGGGATTTCGGTTCATGCCTTTGAGTTTAGTTAGGCTGAGAACCTTTCGGCTCAGCATATGGGTTGGTTGGGTGTAACATTGAAGCAGTTGTTAACGTGGGTGCGCGCGGGCGGATGGAGGTGTCACTCACATGTCATAATAGTCTGAGACGATACTGGGTGACAGGGTGCGGGTGACGCCACTCACCGGAAGCGCACGAGGGTTTGTGTGAGAATTTGAAGAGAAAAGAGGGTCGGGTACTAGACACCAAACGAGAAGGATCGATTTTTGGAGCTCTCAGGCGTGAGGCGAACGTGCGCCCTATGGGGGCCGCTCGAGTTGGGGGCCAAATGAATAAGACAGCATAGAAGAGTGTGTCTCCCCTCCTTACGTCGAAACCTTTAACTCAAAGTTAATAAAAACGTTTCGTACCTGAACAAGAAGACGTTACGAGATTCCTATGTTCTTTATATATTCTATAGTAATGAACATTATATGTCCATTTCGCACATGGCCATATTCGTGTATCTAACTACACAACACAAATAGTATGTAGTTAACACTTTTAAACGAATATAATCTCGTTTATTCGCTCACAGTTTAATGGTTTCAAGTGCTAAAATGTAACACTAACAATTTTATCTAATATTAATAATTTGTTTGAACACAATTGAATAGATATACATATTATTTCTTAGTGAATAGTTTGTAGTTAATTCTATTTTTAAATGAGTTTTAAGTAATTTGTTTGCACATATTTAAGTATTGCTATTGTATGCTCTCAATTTAATGGTTTCAAGTATTGCTCTTCAGCACAAATAATTCTATTCAATACTATTCCGTCATTTCTTGACCCAGTTGGCAGGCGCTGCAGAATACACCGACTGCACCTCTGCAGAGAGGTAAGACCCATCCAACGTGTGTCCTGCATATGACTCTAAACAATTGCATGGTAAAGTTTCGTAAATCCTGGAGCTTCGGGGAATACGTTGTGCCCATTTATAGCCATCGCTCTCTGGTCTACTCTGGCCCGGGGTTGTAGCAACTGATTGGATCTTATCAATAGCTCAAATAAAACTAAACTGAGTACTTATGCTAAATTGAATTGGTTGAAATAGAACTGTTTTTGTATGTTTAACTAAATTGTTTGAAATAAAACTGTTTCGACATTTAAAAAAATACATACTTACGCTAAATTGAATTTTTTAAATAAAAATGTTTGATTAAACTGAGTAGATTGAAATACAACTTTTTGACAATTAAACTGTGTATTTATTCTAAACTGAAGAGTTTGAAATAGAATTGTGTTGTAGTGCCATGACTATGATTAAACTATACAAACACATAATACATATACATATTCATAGAGAATCATAACGACACAATAATAAAGACGACGAGCGACACAGTCTTTTTGAAAAATATGAACCTCTCACTTTATTTGAAAGGTTTGTGTGTTAGAGGGAGTTGGAGACCGAACAGAACTGCAAGATATTGACCCTCACTCTATTGGCCATAACCACGTTTCTTTCCCGTTTTCCTGGGCTGCTCAACCGGAGGCCTGGGGACCCACTCTGCTGGCTTTCTCTAATGCATCTTGTCACCAACGGGTCTGGTCTCCAAACTAACTGACTTCCTGTCTTCACCGAGTTATACAATAGTTCAATCGCCCACTCAATTTTTGGAATGGCATGTTTGATCGTCATCAAGTGGAAATAAATGTCATGCCGTTCACAGGTCACTCTCTTCCGGTGCATCAGTCTATGACAGTACCGCGGGATTTTACCTTGTCCCATATAGTCAGTCAGACTCGGCCAAGCCTATGGAATATGCACTTCCGCCGTCTTTGGAATGTCATATTTGGCGAGGTCGAAGGTCAATATACTACAATTGTTCATTTGTATAATAATGATTTTTTCATTAAATAAATCTGCAAAAGCTGGTATGCACTAAAACCCAAACAAACTAACAATCAGTCAATTCTACACAGTCAGATGATTCCAAATATTGCTATGTAAAACTAATAATTCTGTTTTTACACACAATTAAAGGGCGTCAAGCATTCCTATCTGACTGTATAATTCAGCTTAGTATCAATCATTTGCTTACGTAAACTTAAATGGCTTTAAGTATTGCTTACACCAATAGTTTTACTTGCTAATAGTTAAATCTTGTCAATTACATCTATGTAACCCCAACAATTCAATTTATCATCAGTCATTAGTTTGTACTCTCTTAAATGATTAAACACTTCGACTTGACCAACAAATTGGACCCTAACAGGTACTATTACTCCGGATAATGATGGACGGGGAAAGATTTGCAATGAAGAGGTATTCGATATTCCCCAGATCTCCAGATAATTTAGTGTCATATCTTAAACTGTGGAGTTTTTACCCCACTGCAGAAATGCAGTCGGCGGATTCTACCGCCTCAGGTAAAAGTACTGATATAGACCATAATTTTCAATAATTTATACATAAACGCCAATGTGATATTATATCTATATATCTATCTATCTATCTAACGTGGCATTGAAGTCGTCCAAGAATATCAGTCAACCACAAGTTTTTAGCACAAAATTCTAGTTAGACAAATAGCCGCTACAAAGATTGACCTCGAAACTTACTCTAGGCTACTAGTGGACAAAAATTACTCAGTATACCTAAATTAGAATAGGCTATGACAATGTGTAGGAAAAGTACCTTATAAGTTTGTTGATTATATCCATTTTATGTGTATGATTTAACATCTTTAAGATTACAGCGCAGAATCAAGAAATCATGGTTGTAATCTTCAATAAGATATCCTTCAATAACGTTAATCTAAAATTGGGAGCAGTATAAGTACAATTATTATGACAATGTGTATAATTATATTCAATAAAAGAAGCCATTACTCGGTCAGTACTCCAGTAATGCGCGATAGGCGTAATTTTTCTTTGAAATCAGAATTAAATTTGCTACGTTTGAAATCTGCCAATATTAGATTTAATTAGAAGTTATAATGATATGAATTCTCAATCTATTGCTCTTTCTGGAAACGACACGCTGTAATTTTTATGTTTGGTGACGTTCCGGTTTGTGTTTTCAGTCAGTGGATCTTCTGTTGGAAAGGGCGCTTGATATAGAATTAATATCATACTCTATTATATCATTTTTTTAAATATCATATTAATTATTCTTTATTAATTTGTTAAATATGTTCACCAAACGCAATGTTAAATTGGTAAAGTTTCAGGCAGATTGTTAGAGTTTTACGCTTAGTGATTCTTATCTGTTATTTGGACTGCTCTATCATTGATTGACCGGTCTGTAGTAAAAAGTGTTTATTTTTGCCCTGTCATATGAGTCAACCCTTTAATTTTTACAGATATTTTCAGGCTTAAAATATCAACTTGTACGCCAAAATTAACGGTATATGGAAACGCGTATGTTGTTAAGGTTCGCTTAGTAAATAATGGCCGAAGCTGTTAGCCCTTCACTCGTTAAGACTTAAAAAAAATGAATCATTCTCTTCTCCGTCCAGTAATAGTTATACAAGTCGTCGTATTCAGTTTTATTATGGCGAGTGTGTGTGTCTGTCTTTCTGTCTCTCCGTGTGTATACTTAAGTTCTGTTTAATGTGGGGTGAAATCTTATATTAATTTTTTTCTTTCATTTGGAATAATGTTTAGTCGTCTCTCTCTCTCTCTCTCTCTCTCTCTCTTTCTCTCTCTCTATCAGTCTATCTATCTCTCTCTCACACACACATACAGAGAGAAAAGATAGTTTTCAGTTGAATTTTATGGCCCACAGACATACACACAGACATACACACAGTGGTCCAGGGAACTAGATAAGTAAACTTTATACCATATCAACTATCATAGATTATTTAGGGGGAGGCAAACTAATAAAAGAGAAATAAAAATCTGAAAGTATATTCACATACATGCAAACAAGCACTCACGTAGACACACAAACGCATATAAAACTCTCGGAAAAAGAAAAAAAAAGACAGAAACAATGCCAGCAGAGACAAAAATTTGTTATGGACAATTAACGCAACCTGAATATTCTCAGATACAAATCCTGGAATTAAAAAAAAGAAAACAACCATAGCAAAACAGTCACCATTATAATCATAAGACAACGTCACCATCAACTATTTTGACTTCTAAAAGTGAAATATACAAGAAACACGTGTTAAAAATAATTTCAGAAATAAATCTTATCGTAGACCTATTTATCTAAAAAAAATCTTACTTTTTTCTCTCATTGGACCAACAGAAAGAAAATATAAATATATATAGTCTCTGGAGATGAAGCTGATCTCTTGATTTTCTTTCGTTCGCATGATTGTCTGTGTGTGCCCAGGTACCATTTATTTTCAGTGTTACACAATGTCATCTTTCACCTGCCTTATTCTTGTGGATAAGATTATGGCGGAACACGGTTTAGTCTGGCACATGATAAGCGTGTTGAATATAGCTTTCTACCATTCACATTTACGTCATTGCTTTAAGGGATTACCAACCGTGAAATTCGGGTTTTTATTGGGTTGCTGGATGCTACCAAGGATATTTAGTTGATTCCCTACTTACCGAGGTTCAATATTAGCATTAGTATATCCTATGATATACCCACACTCCGTAAATAGAAGGAAAGATAATATGAGCTCATTTACGCATTTGAACTTTTGGTACATTAATAATATACGTCAAAGAAGTGTGAGCAAATAGAATATACACATATTTTCTTTATATCAGGTGATACATTGAAAGGTCTACAAAACGTTGAAAAGTCTTACTTGAGATAAATGAGAACAAAACCATGGCCGGCCCAGTAGGTTGGGGAAGTAGAATACGCCGACTGGATCTCTGCAGAAGGATAAGAGCCCGCCCCAGCGAGTATCCTGGATAAGATGCTAAACGATTTGATGACGAGGCTAACGTAATGCTGGAATTTATTGGACGGAGAAGAGAAAGATTCATTCTTTTTTAAAGGTGTTAACGACCGAAAGACTAACAGCTTCGTCTGTTATTTACTTAGCGAAATTTAACAACATTCGTGTTTCCATATATCGTTAATTACGACGTACAAATTGACATTTTAAGCCTGAAAATATCTGTACAAATTAAAGGGTTGACTCATATGACAGGGCAAAAATAAACATTGCCATCGCTTCTAGGTCAAATTTGATCCGGATACTGTCTTATCTGTGAGACAAATAGAACAGTTTGACATTTATGACGTATGCTAAATTTAATTATTTGAATAAAGATTGATCAATTAACTGTGTGTAAAAAAATGGCCGACTTTTAAATCAATTGTTAAAGATATATGGCAATCTTGGAAACATTTAACTGTCTGCAAAAGAAACAGCTTTGGCTAGTTTGTAAAAGTTATCAACAAAATGCGTTTACAATTTTATATATATATATATATATATATATATATATATATATATATATATATTCAATATATACGTTATTCAATATATCCGTGAATTCCATAAGTTTCAAGACTTTTTTGTACAGGAATTTACAATTGGCCTAAACTCTTGAAAATTCAGTATGTCATTACTATACATCTTACGAGATGACTGACCACTTTTTATGATTTCAAGTTCAAATGAACAGCTACAGTAGGAATTGGGATGCACCCTACTAAAGCTTGATTGTCGCAGATGGTGAATTTCAAAATTGATAACTGGACTTTAGCAGAACGATATGCCATCAAATTCTGTTTTAATCTTGGAAAAAATGGCATGCAATGAAAGCTGGATCTACTGCTATGACCCAAAGACCAAGAAACTGAGTTCCCAGTAAAAGCATGCTGGCTCTCTCAGACCCAAGAAGACCAGACATCAAATCCATCCACAAACATTTGATCATCTCTTTTTTTATCTACACGCACTGGGTTCCCACTGGACAGACAGTCAACAAGGAATATTATGTTGAGGTTATAAGGGAGTTCAGGAAGAGATTCCGTCGGAAGAGGCCAGCACTCTTCAAATCGGGTCAGTGGAATTTCCAGCAGGACAATGCACCAGTCCACAACTCCATCTTTGTCACCGACTATTTGACCAAGATGGGCATCAAGACAGTTCGTCGGTCTCCCTATAGTCCATACCTTGCTCACTGTGATTTTTGGTTATTCCCTAAGATCAGAAGTTGTCGTTATGAGACAATTGAGGAGATGAAAGAGGATGTGACGAAGGTCATTGACACGCTCACATAAGACGACTTCAATGGGGCTTTCCAGAAGTTGTTGGATGAGTACAACAAGTGCATTGCAGCCGGAGGAAATTACTTCGAAGGGGACTAGAGTTTCATGTGTGTTCTATCCATAAAAGTGTCCATACGAAAAAAGTTTGGAAACTTATTTAATGATCGTATTCAGTAACCTACAATGGTCGAAATATCACGAAAAAATACAACCAAAAAGACCATGCCGGGGAACGATATTTCTTCTCTACTGTTTACAATGTAAAGGCAAAATAGAGGCGCGTCTTTACGGATTAAAGATCATAGACAAACGGGGCCAAGATTGATTAAGCGATTGTCACACATGCGCAGTGATTACGCCTTTTTCTCCAAAGGAGACAACTATTTATCGTCGACCGACACTAACTTCGAATTCAATGACACACATTATTCTTTTTCATGTAAAACGCTAACCTATAAGATTGGCACTCTGATCCTTTTTGTAAAAATATGGAAGAAAATAATGGGAAATTTCAACCTCTAACGCTATACTACCAACATAAGCCCACTAACTTTGTAGAACAACATAATATATATGGGATCCATTACGTGCTGAACAATATTTTTTCTGAGTGCAGCACGCATGTACTTGTTTATCGCTGGCAAAAACGAAACATCAAAGGCGGTATATATGTGAGAAAATTACGTTTCTAGTTTTTAAAAAGTTATTCTATCCAACGGTATTATTGTGTTCTCATCACCTGTTTTTCATATGTATAAAAGCAAACATGAAAGTATTTTCCGTGTGCTCCTCGTATATTGATGGATACTTACACACACACACACACAAACACACTCTCTCTCTCTCTCTCACACACACACACACACATATATATATATATATGTATTAAAATTATTATTGTCATTTTCTGTATAAATAAAGACGATAACGGTAACCTTATGAATGCTTGGTGAAAGTCAGTTTTTCGTATATACAATAATCAGACCAATTCTGGTGTAATATTCACATTGGCGAGAAACTGAGTGTAACCAAGCGCCATTGAATCTGTTTCTACGCTATACTAACTCACACATGTATATATGTTTGTGTGCGTATGTGTGTCAATGTATGTGTGTAGACACACGTGTAAGTCTGTTTGTATGTGTGTGTCTTATGGCTATAAAATTGGCTTTGAGAAAATCTAAAGTTGACTTGTTTAAGATCTATTTATCTAGCAGTAATGTTGTTTAGTTTGGCTTCTTTTTTTTATCAACTTTTGTGAATTATTTAATATTAAAGTCATCCTTTTAAAATAAAAGTAATGTTACTATTTAACTCATAGCTGGGTATTATTTTCGAAAGTGAACGTAATACCGAGACAAGAGTTCGAAGTCGCTAACTACCAAGTCACAGTCTAACACAGTAGCCACTACACAACTAGGACTTCCCCTATATTCAGAGTCTTTACCCCATGCCGACACAAATCAGCCAAAATGAAAAGGTATCATATTCATTTTGATTTTTTTTTACTTCATCGCAATGAGAAAATCTGGTTGTGTTTGCTTAGTGTATCACTCTAACACTATTATGTGCATTTTAGTTTGGTTGTATTGATAAAACATTTGCTTATTGATCCCCGGATGTGGGTGCAGGCTTTTTCATGGTTTCTTTTGAAATCCTGGCTATTTGACATTATCGCTATTTACAGACAACCAACAAAGAACTTGTACAACTAACAAAGAACAGGAAACCATATGTTCGATGTTAATGTTAGAAAAGAACAAGTATTCATCTGAAACATCTTGACCGATTTTTATGAATACCGTATTTTCAAGTTTATACGACTCACTCGCACCTAGAATAGTACCTATATTACTTATGGTATAGGCTGAAAAAAATCGTGTAGAAAGGGTTTAAGAGAGCCTTATTCGAATATCACTGGTGTTGGGAGACCAAAATTGTCTTCTAAATTAGGTGCGTGGTTTCCCAGGTAATGGGTTCGTTGGTCACGTGAAAATGAATACAACGATGCTTACCATTTTGTCTTCGTTCTTTGAACGGAATAAACGTGATCTTTTTTAGTTCGCACCTCTTGGGTAAAAAGTGCACTTTATTTGATTTTTTTTTTATTAATAAAAAAAAAGATACTGTTTTAAACCTCAATGAGGTAGAAAAAGTAGAAGATAATAAGATATTTACATTGCGGAGAAAAGTAGAAGATAATAAGATATTTACATTGCGGAGAAAAGTAGAAGATAATAAGATATTTACATTACTCTTTTTGATTTTCGTTAAACAAGAGATGAAACGCAGCTTCGTTCAGTAAGTGAAATGTAACGTATTTATAAACCCTTCTGTGCCCTCCTTTCATACATGCTTCTTAGAAGAGCGATCAATGTAATTTTTTTTCTTTTTTGGACATGTTGTTTATTTGTTTTATTATTATACTTACCTATTCATATGCACTACATGGATGATAACAAAACGTATGGAGAAAAAACCTTGATAGTAATTACACGAGAATGCTGCGAGCCGTATTGAACAAGTCCTGAAAGCAACACCCCACAAAACAACAGTTGTACGGCCACCTACCACCCATCACGAAAACTCTCCACGTTAGACGAACCAGAAATGTCGGACGCTGCTGGATAAATAAGGATAACCACGTGAGTGATGTACTCATGTGGACTCTTTCACATGGACGAGCGAAGGTAGGAAGACCAGCTTGAACATATATACAACAGCTCTGTGTCAGTAGACGATGTTGCACAAAAGACCTCCAGGGAACGATGAACGATAGAGACTCGTGGCGAGAGACGGTCATGGAGAACCGTGCTGGCAACGTGACACGATGATGATTTAATTCTAATTGTTAATATAAGGTTGTCTAGTCTTTCTGTTCCGTTTAGTCAATGAATATACGAATGCTAATATTGGATGTTGGTGAGTAAAGTTTCATTAAACATTTTCCCTCATCGCAGATACAGGCAGTAAATTATAACTAGCATAAGTCCAACCAAAAGAGAAAAAATATATAGTGGTGAAATATGGTTCCAAACCAGACATCAACTCGGTAGAACAGAAGTTGACTGATATATATATATATATATATACGAGTGTAAGTCAGTAGATATTTAAAAGTCTGCAAAAAAATCCTTTTTTTTTTCAGACTTTTACCCGTAAATCTATACTCTGTTGTTTGAAATTGCTTGAGAAAAATATGTTTTAATCTCACGAGAATATTTATTTGGGGGCGATTCAAAATGAGAACAAATCAAATAGTGATCTAGGCTTGAACAGAGGCAAAGAAGAGTAAACCATGTTAAATTTACAAAAGAATGTACTCTGTTTACGGATAAGCAGGCTAACATTAGCGAGCACACCTGGAATGGTGGATTTAGTTAATTCACTCATTTTGACTGGCGGAATGGTTATGAAAGTGAGCATTTCAGGACAACTATTGATTTCTCTGGGTATGGAACACAAAATTGATCGTGAGGACCTTGCCTTTGCCAGTTGTTGGCGATTTTCCTTAAATGCTGTAAGAGGGTTACAAAGATAGGGAGGACATTCAAAAGTAGATTAGTACAAGTGATGAAATATTGCTTTCTCATGACTAGGTTGAGTCGAAAAAACGGACTTTTGATAGGAATGAAACACTTTCCAATCAAGAAAAAGTTCAGGGAGGAGCAGTCAGTAAAGAAAAAGATGTTGACAGTCTTCAAGATATTGAAGGGCCCGTCACAATTGATTTCCTTGAAAAAGGTACAACTGTGAACAAAGCTTCTAATTGACAGCTCAATAGGCACGTGAACAAAAAAGTAAAAAAAAACAAAAAAAAATCGATTCGGCTTTCAATATCCAGGGATGATATTTCACCATGACAATTTAAAATATATGAATATGTGTATGTGTATGTGTGTGTGTGTGTGTTTGTGTGTGATTACGTTCTTGTTGAGAATGAGGCATAAGCTCAGTTTTGAAACAGAGTACGGCTGGTTGGAATAAACACATTTGCTTATCATATACTAGTTGGCAAATCAATGCTAAAGAGCCCAGTCAGTCTCACTATTTACACAGAAGATCAAGGAGAAAAGATGGATTAATGTCTTCGTCCAGAGTTTGAATTTGGGTTGGCGTATATGTTTCCAACGAAGACTACTGTTTCTCAACACACTTCCAATTTGGCCAATTAGCAATACAGATGGAAGTATATATATATATATATATATATATATATATATATATATATATATATATATATATAAGAAATTAAAAAATTAAAAAATAAGAATTAGAAAATGAAATGAAAACCTATTTCTTCGTTTCTTTGTAATATGTCTAAAATATCTACAATGAAGCAACAACTTTTTTTTAAAGAGGTGGTAAGAGTTTTTTTTTTTTTAATCGGAAAACATTGAAGTATACCAATGACTACTGCGTCGGTGATTGCTATTTGTTAACTAGGAAAAAACAAAGCAACACACTATTCTTTCTGTTTCTCGGCAGATGATGCAAGAAAAAAATTGACTACAAACACCACATGGTTAACTTCCTCAAGGAACAGGCCTCTTTTCGTATCTTTGATACATCTTCGTTCTCCGATCACAGCAAATATTTATCGCCTCAAACCCAAACATTAAAAGCGAAAATCTGACGGAATCCCGAAATCTGTGACTGACACACGCACACGCACACGCACACACACACACATATATGTATATATATATATATATATATATATATATGTATATATATATATATATATGTACACTGGTGTTTCAAGAAGATCCCAAACCCACTTCAAACTATGGTTGGTGATACTTTAAATGTTGAACCCAGTATAATTGTTTCTGGAGAGTTCAATTTTCAAGCCCATTGCGAGATATAATAAGCTCAGTCAACGCGTCTTGAATTCACTCAACTCGGCATCTGGCTCATTTACTAACGCCTCGTTGCTATGTGCTGAAAATGCTACTCTTATTCATCTTTCACCGGCCCGATTCATATGGATTAGCTAATGGTGGCATGCTTTATTCCATAAGTTGATAACAATGTTGAACGCATCTTTTCACTTAGGTATTGAACTCAAAAGCTGACTAACAGTAACTACCGTAAATCTTAGCAAGTATTGTATTGCTTTTTGCTTGGGAGAATATCTAGTCAAGTTCCCATTCACCAACTACCTTGTTCAGCGTAAGTGTATCTAACAATATAGTATCACTGAATAAACAGTGAGGAAGGACAAAATTATCTCAATTACACTCATAAATAATCCAATATTGAGAAAACTACATAAAAAAGAAGTATTTACGTTTGCTAGTAGAAAAAATATACGCATACTATTTTAAGAGGAACCAGTGTATGAAATATATAGAAAAACGTTAAAATTTCTTGAGATGGTCGAGTACAATGGCATTGGCTAAGAAAAATGAGAACTATTTTTATTGTTCAAAGGATACATTTTATGGGCAAGCCGTATATGAAAGACGTAGAAAAACGTTAACAAGGCTATAGGTGGAAGAATACGACCGAAAAATCAGAACTATTTATATTGTTCAAAGAACAGAGACAAAAAAGAACATCGTTATTGTCAAATAAATAGATACATAAATGAAGAAATAGGTATAAAATAAAATGGGCTCTCGAAAGTTAAAGATGAATCCATGGATGGCAACATATGAACATGATGTCTCCAATGAATATACCATATTCTCCAAGGTTAAATAATTATTTATTGTTTCCTAACACTTCCCGCCGAATTCATGTCAGAAGTTTACTTTTTGGATTTGCCCTCAGCAGCTATTTGTAAAAAGACAGCAAAACTAATGGGAAAATTCAACCTTAAACGCTTTACCACCAACACCTGTACCTGGTGTTGTGGTATAACATAAAATAGAAGGAATCCATTTTGTGCTGAGTGATTATTTTTCCCGATTGCAGGACGCATTCACGGGTTTTTACTGACAAAAATGCAACATCAAAGGTAGTGAATATGTAAAAAATACTTTTTAAAAGTTATTTTATCCAAAGTGTTATTGTGTTATCTGTACCTTTTGTGATTTGGATGGAAATAAACATGAAACTACTTTCTTAACGCACCGTGTAAACTAACGCATATGTATGAAGAAACAAACGCACATGCATACGGAAAATCAAACACACACGCGCATAAACACACCGACCCCCCCATATATATATATATATATATATATATATATATATATATATGTATATATATATATTAAAATAAATAGGTTAGTTTTCTGCGCTTATAAATGAATAGGATAGCGTAGACACAGTGTCAAAGCGCTTGGAGAACTTCAGTTTCTTTCCTATATAATCATGTAAGTTTGGTCTAATAATAATTTAGTAGAGAAACTGACTGTTACAAAACGACATTGACTCAGCTTTATGGTTTTCCTAACACACACACAAACACACACACACACACACACACACACACATACATATATATATATATATATATATCCAGCATAAATAATAATGAGCACTTTTTAGAAACATACCCAACCATATATATATGTGGGGGATACTGTAAAACTCTGATAGAATTGAATCTTGAATTAAACACACACACACACACACACATATATATATATATATATATATATATATATATATATATATATATATATATATATATATATATATGTTCTACCTCTATTCACTCCATATATTGCAATTTTAAGAGTTGGGAGCATAATTTTGTCATTTTCGCTTAAAAACTGTGCTGGCTTTGGCAACATTTAAGAAAAACTATACTTGAGAACAATCATCAGACGTAAAACCATTTGATGATTGGATTCTACACATGTTGGATATACAACTCTGAATAATGGACTGACCTCAGTGAGAACATTTTTTGTTCGGTTTTTAAATTGCTTTGCTAATAAAAACATTGAACAATTGCATAACAATTTTCTTATTTGTCTTTTAACAGTTAATCCTATTACTACATACAAGTAATTTTTTATACCTGTCTATTTGTATGTCTCTGTATGTAAGCTTGTGTGTGTGTGTGTGTGTGTGTGTGTGTGTGTGTGTGTGTGTGTGTGTGTGTACCTCTATGCGTATTCCCCAGTATGCATATATGCGTGTGTGCCCATCTCTCTTTGCTTGTGTGTCTGTGTGATTTTTTGTGTGTGTCTGGTTTGCATTCTGTGAATATGTGTGCATGTGTGCACTGCTGTATGTGTGTGTACGTGCCTCTGTACGCAAGTGTGTGTGCCTCTCTGTGTATGTCTGTGTGACTGTGTATGTGTCTGTATGCACACGCGTGTATGCATGCCTCTATGTGTATGTCTTTGTTCCACTGTATGTATGTATGTATGTATGTATGTATGTATGTGTACGTGACGTTCTGTGTTTGTGGGTCTGGGTGCCTTTATGCATGTCTGTGTGCCCTTGTACCTCTATATGTATATGTGCACATGTGTATGCCTCTCTGTGTAAGTCTACGTGCTTCTATATGTATGTGTATGTGAGTGTGTGTGCGTGTGAATTAAAGTATCCCGGTATGAAAATTCTTATTCATACTTGCAATGTGAGTTGTGTCCAAATGATTAGAACTACTGTGCTACTAGATGTCAAATTAGAGTTAGTTGTCCCAAGTATTCTCGGATCAGTTCCAAAAAGCCCACTAGCAGAGTCACTTCTCAGCCAAAATATAACTAAATATATAAATAAAAACATCACATCAAAGTAAAAAGCGGACAATTCTTTGCCTAAATTTATTTAGTAACTATTAACCTACTTAAACTCCACACACTTCTTTTTTTTTTCTCCATCCAACGCATCACCTCTTACGCTACGATTGGAAAACACAACACCCTAAATTTAATTACTAAGATTGCAAGAGTTCATGGTGATTTTTTATGAGATAAGCCTTCTTGCTTATTGGCAACATTTAAGAAAATATCTAACATACTTTTTTCCCTGGTTTCTTTGATTGAGATTGGTTTAAATTCAGATTTTTAAAATCTTTAGGAGTGGAATTTTTAAGCACTTTCTTTCTTTCCTTGAATTTATTTTCTCGCATCTATCTGAATTCCAATGTAAGTACTTACTAATAAGAAGTCTTTGTCGAGCACGTTAGCCTTTACACCATTACACAACATTAATTCACTCTCCAATAAAAGCAGGGGCATCCATAAATCCGCAGCTTAATGAGGGAAAATATTTTATTTTCCATATAATTTGTTTCTTGTAAATGCAATTTTATCGACTGTAAACCCCTCACTTATATGTATCACTGTTGCTCTTTCTCAATGATTGATTTGGCATTAAATAACCAACGAACGTTGATATGCCATTAAACAAAGATTCTAAATCAAACTAAACGAAGAGCATTGATCATGTATATTGTACAGTAGCAGTATTTTGTCATGGCATTCACAGTTTGTCCGGCCAGATGATACCTCAGTCCATCTACATTGTGATTATTTCCAAAACAGGCTCCATCGGCAACTGAGTCTTACTCGAAGCTGCACAAGCCATAGGTCATCCCAACAGGAAAAAAAAACGAATAAAAATCGAATTTTGAAAACATACGGTTTCTTTTTTTAAACTTAAATTTTATGGACATGGCGTTGATCTCTATCCCGATATAGACAATAGACGAAGATTTAGTCATTTTCTCATCGCGTTCCTTCTAACGTTCAGCAAAATTTACTGTTCTTTTTGTGAATAACCTCAGCAATCGGCAAAGAACTTCTAGGCCAAACTGTCAAGTATGAAAATTCTGAATTCTGACTGATTTTACTCTGCTTCTAATTTGACCTTGTGTTATACCATACCACTGGAGTAAGGTTAGAACCAATACAATCTGTGTCACAGAAGGACAGCATTATAACATAGTAACCTATTTATAGTTTGGTATCGATTTCTTAGTTTAATGATTTCGTTGTTTATTTATTGAAAAATCCTCCTTGTTGAAGAACAGTAGTGGTACTATTTAACACAGCGCTGGAGGCATAAGATGTTTCATGCCTTTCCCAAGAGTATTTATCCGAAATTGAACGTAATAGAATGACTATAGTACGAAATGCAACAGGTCAACGCATTAGTCACTACGACAATTTGCTCTGATTTTTTGTGACAATAGGGAAACATTGTTTGCTTTCTTATTTTTCATTTTTATTTTTTTGTAGCTGGGATTGCAATTTTTTAAGAGTTTAATATTCTGTCAATATATATTCTAGTTTCTACGATAAGAAACAGGCGATTTTACTTTCAAAGTGACCCTCATAGGTTTTTATTCATTGAGGCGCTTGAAGGGCAAGGATTAGAGCCTTTTTGCATTCACATACCTATAATACTCTTGGGAAAGATCAGCGTCCAACTATTCTCTTCCAAGCTATAGGCAAATAGATATATAAGGATCTTTAACCTTATTACAGCAACCGGTAAGGGAGAAGAAAAACTCTGAATTCAAACATGTAGAACTCCACTTAAAATGACCTTGTGTCATATCCTACTCGTTCACGGTGGTTGATAAATGCACGCGTTCGTATTCTCACAGGTTTGGAAAAAATATTCACTTTAATGAGGAAAATAATCATTTATTCTGTTAACATACTCTTCTTATTCAGCATATACTGTTCAGGTTCAGACTTATTGATCTCTCTCTCTCTCTTACTTTCTCTCTCTCTCTCTGTATATATATATATATATATATATAAAACACAATCGTCACATCTCTGAGATAATTAGCGAAAATTACTTTGAAGTTCTACTTAATCAATATCCAATTACCACCACAAGAATTATATTTGATTTTATTAGAATTTCGATATTTATTCCATATATTTCAAACCGTGTCAATCTACGAATTTATTGATCAACATTTATTCGTATACTCCGCCGAAAACTCATCATAAATATATAACAATTTACTCATGATAATATATAATAGGAAAGGCTAGTTTCTTAAGCGTCGGTTTAGCAACTTGTCTATGAAATGTAAAACTTGGAATTCAAAATAAATTTACTTTCCTTTAAAAATGACCTTGTGTCACATTCAACCCATGTGAAGTCTTGAGTAAACACCCTTGTTTATTTCACCTTTTCTATATATTCTATAAAACGATGCAATATCCATAGAGAATGCACATATTGACTTACACATTTGGATTTCTGGTACTTTAATCTACTTATGTAACAAGGATTCATATGTTGTTTTAAAAGACAGCCTCTGTATTGGCTTAAGTGAAGAACTGGAAGACTTTGTCTGATTAATTTCAGCATCCTATTACATTCTTCATGATTCATTATAATGCAGAATTCAAAATCCAACACTGATGTATGGAAAGTCTATTACCATAAATTCTATCGTATTCAGATCAATACACGCACAGGTTTCAAAATAAAGGATGTATCAATTTTACTCATATCTCTAATTTATTCGATGCATATCTTCTTTGGATGTTAACAAAAAAGGCGTGGTGTCAGGCATCTGTACGATACCGTGCACTTTTATGAATGTTAGTACATCATCAAGATAAGAAGGTGCGTCACAGAAAATGTTATGGACAACCCGATTTGAAATCCAAGAAGAGCTTGCTTACGCTTACCTTCGTGCTCATACCCTTTTTAAAGTCTTAAGGGTAAATAGAGGAGTAGAGTGGTCCTTTAGCTTTTATTAGGTAAGGACTCATGAAGAAAAAAATATTAAACTAGTTTTATTTCACATAAAGATTGACCTTGTATTTGTCCATATCAGTGGTATATAGATTTGAGTAAATGCTTAGTACATCACGAAATGACCGAATAAATCTTATGCGAAGAACTATAATTAGTTAGCAGGTATTCAGCTGTTGTCTTTAAGGTTGTTGACATCTTTTTTACGTCATTATATTCAACATTTTGACTAAAAATCGGCATCGTACATCCAGTGATAATTGAACGTGTCATGCCCAACAGAGTGTAAAAATGTACAAGCATGAAAAAACACAGTCTTCAGAAGATGGTTTTATTTATAGTCCGAATTACTTGCCTCCATTTAAATGTGAAAACCGAAACGTTTAACGTTGGTAAATAAATGGAAATATAAATAGATCATTCGCTGAAGACTTTTTGTTTTGTTGATTTCTTTTTTTGTATCATTTAATACTTTTGGATTTATTTGCATTTTTCCCAACAGTTTATAGACATGTGATTTAATATATGACACATTTTTCACTCACTTTCCAAGATTCCTGTAATTCTTTTAGAAGTTTTGTTCTACTGCATTTTCTATATCATTCTTACATTTTTCCATTATAATTTCAACTAGGTCGAATTGGTTTCAAAAGTATCTAAATATGAATGGATGAAAATGTTATCCTATACAAAAAATTAAGGGTCTTCGCAGCCATCATAAGATTCCTGCGCTGATTTTGTTCATATTAAATGCTTTATTAGACGACGACGACATCGGTGGCAGAGTCTACTGGATAAAGGATTCAAACTCACATGAAATTAAGTATTGCAATTATTAAGCGTGTTATAAAACACATCAAATGAAAAAAATATCTCAAAGTTTACTGTATTTTTTTTTGGGGGGGGGCTTTCAGTACTAATTTTTTTATATGATTAACTGATAATAAATATTTATTCCATACTTCTACAACACATAGGAGACGTTCGTGGTGTAAAGATTATCGTTGGGGTCCCGAATTCATATCCTAAACTTGGCTGTTTGTATTTCATTTAGCCCTTATGAACTTAAGAAAGGTATGCATCCAACTATTCTCTCTCTAGATATGGATGTAATATACTACCTTGAGCTGTGATGAACCCGGTGAATGTTGTTGACAGATACATCATGCTGTAAATTAAATCAACAAAATGATTACCGGAAACAAGGAATGCGTGGGTGTAAGCGCTGACCAATGGAAATCAAGCATTGAATGGGTGTAAACCATGTTCAATGAAAAACAAGCATTGCGTGATTGTAAGCTGTGACTAATGGAAAGCACACATTGCCTGCGGGTCAAGTTGTAGTTTTATGACTATACGTTCTAGAATTTGGGCTGAAGTCAGTTTCCTCTGACAGTTCCGACTCTTGAGGGTCTACCGTGTGCACCAACTCTCTCTTCTATTGTTATCCTGCTCCATATAAGGGTCACAGTCGCAGAGTAATAATATAAGATTCTGTTTTTACATATATTTGTGTTCGTCGTTGTGAGTCAAGACCCAGCGGTAGTATACTACATATGGGTGAAAACAAAGGCATACTTGTCTCTTTAACTTAGCACCTCAACCAGTCTAGGAGAAGACAAACTTTAAATCCAAACCTGTTAAGCTCTGCTAAAGAAGTGACCTTTTGTAGCATACTGTTGTTTGTAAGGTTCTGGTAAATGCCTTTTATGTAGAGTTTTAATTAATCCGTGTTTAGTCTGGCATGCACCACTCAGATTATGACTGTATTAACTGTTTTCTACTATATATACTTTGTATTGCAGATGAAAGTCCAGATTTATATTATCTTTATTATATATATTCTGTACAATAGATACAATAATATATGTAAGTATATATAATATATAATTCTACCTTTCAATATATATATATATATATATAGTCAGTCTTGCACGCACATACACTCTCATACACATACACACATATATAGTATTATGTAATAGGCTAGGCGGATAAGTAAAGATTTGGTAAGTGATTGATGACACTAAGGTCAACACATGCGTGTAGCTGAGATGACAACGGATACTTTGATTGACAGGCTAGGGGTTATAAAAGATCTTCCAGTATGAGAACACAATGAAACTTTTTTTTGTATGTTAACGCTCCTCACCAGTTGATAGGGAGGATTGTCCCGTGATAAGAATGACATACAACTTTAGTCGTCATAGATAAAAAGGATAAAAATAATAATTATATCATAAACACAGTGATAAGATACTTGGCAGTGCCAGTCTATATAAAATACCGCCAAAAATATACCGGGCAGATTTGTTCATCTTCTTAACATTGTACTATCAATACGATAAATAATATTTCGTAAAAGAATAGCACGTATGGGTTATAGGGTGACAGAGATGAAACTTATAATCCCATTATTAACAAATGCGGCAAACTCACACAAAAAAATCAAAAATTAGATACGACTGAGTGTGAAAGGTGATCCACAGGGAAATGTGCAAGGGATTAAAATTTGGCCATATTGATAAATGGTATAAGTTCAAGAAAATTAAACGTATAAAATTAATTCTCCGTGACTTTAGGGTGAAAACTCAGAACCGAATTCTGATCAGAAGGCCACCATGATCATCAAGTCATGGTGACAGTTTTGATTTTCCTGACTCTTTCCCTCCGTCCGTCCCTATCATCCATCGCTCCTGGTAGGTCATCAAAACAACATCATGTTTCCGCACAGAGCTGATGTAAATAAGTTCTCGCTGGCCGGCTAGCCCTGACACATCCAAATGGAAGGCTCCATAGAAGAACCCCTCTTATCAGTTCGTCCTTGCTTCTCCATCGGTGCCCTGCATGTCTCGTTCGTCCTACATGGATGGTTTTGGGATTAGTGGTGAGTGAGCGTACAGCTATTGTTTTGTGTAGTGTTACTTCCAGGATTTGTTTAAAATTGCTTGTAGTATTATTGTGTTGTTCCTATCAAGCTTTAGAAGACCATACCTAGTATTGTTAGTATTTATCAACAGTAAGAAAATAATACGGCTTTCAAGCAGAGCATACAATTGATATAAAAGAAAGCGAAAAGATAGACAGATCTCTTTGAACGGTCCACAATGTCAACAAAAACAAACTGGAGGAACTAAAGATTAGAAGACTCAAGATCATTAAGACTACAAAACAGTCAAAATCAGCTAGAATACTCCAAACTATCCTGGAGACCAATAGAGACTTGTTATAACTCTAACTTCAATAAAAATCTAACTTTCAAAACTGTGAAAATAATAATAATAATAATAATAATAATAATAATAATAATAATAATAGCTAGAGGCGAACCCCATGGTGAAAACAAAAGAAAGCCGAAAGATAAACAAATACTAGGACACTCATTGGTGGGGGGGTCTTACCCCTCTACAGATGTGCCAGATAACTTAAATGCAATTGTAACTGGTGCACTTTGAATGGTCCCTAAGGGCTGGAAGTATAGACTGGAGGTAGTGAAAACCTAAACGCTGGAATGAAACAAAAGGAAGCCGGGTAAGTAAAACTGATCATCATTTGTTACATAAAATTATGAATTTAAGAATAGATGGTTACGTGGGTTATTTAATGTCAAAGCCATCTCTGCATAAAGCTAGTAAGTACAGTAAGTAAAGTTGGCGACTATAATCGAGGGTGACCCGAAGGCTCCCTTTTCAATAGCTACTACACCAAGGTGTAAGGGAGGGAGCTACTCCTTTTCCTGTATTTCTCCACTTTACCCTTGATCCGTTCCTTATAATGCTGAGAGTTAAGCAAGGATGCATCAAGTACCATTTTTAAAGTCTTTGGTATAACTCGACCTGGAATTGAACCCAGGTCTCCCGGGCCATTGGCGAACACTCTAACCATTATGCCAATGTCAGGACATAACGGTAATAGAGGCACTATCTAATGCATAACTGGGGGAGGATAAGAGATTTCATACGTTTCCGAGAGTAAACTTAACAGAACGGCTGCTGTTCAAACGCGTGTAATACGATGATGGAGTTCAAGAAGTTAACCACTATGCCACAGGGACTCCCCCACCCACAACAAGAAAGAAGATTCTGCTTTATGATGCTTGGTTGTTTGGGTTTTATGACATATCAACTTTTATAGGGTATCTAACGCCAAATCCATTCCTATACAAATTGTCAGTTCTACTTCAACTAATTCAGTTTAGCATCAACACACAGTTTAATTGTCAAAAACATTTCTATTTCAAGCTATTCAGTTTATTCAAACAGTCCTCATTCAGCTAATTCAGTTTAGTATAAGTACAACTTTTTTTTACACACAGTTAAATATCAAAATAGTTCTATATTAAACAATTCAGTTTAGTACAGTTTCAATGTCGAAAAACAGTTCTATTTCAAACAATTCAGTGTAGCGCCTATTTTAAATGTAAGTACGGTTTAATTGTCAAAAACTCTTCTATTTCAAGCTATTCAGGGTTTTTAAACATTTCTAATTCAAACAATTCGGTTTAGCATAAGTACGCAGTTTAGTTCTATTTAACCCATAGATAGGGCCCTATCTGCTGCTCCCATTCCAGGCCAGAGTGGACCTTGGAGCAATGGCAATGAAGGGGTGCTTTGCATTGCCCAAAGCTCCAGCATCACTAGAAACTCACCATCAGATTGTTTTGTGTTATATGAGGACACTAATTGGTGGGGGTTTTACCCCTCTACAGATGTGCAGTTGGTGTATTCTACAGCCCCAGCCGACTAGGCAATCTGCTTTAAGAGATAAACGAAAATAGAGTGGGTGCAGACCAACGATTATGCCTGACACCTGGCGGTGTTTCTTTTATGATATTAATGGCTCAATTCTTAGGTAACTTACCTGTCGGAAGAACATACCTCCAAGCCTAAAGTGCCGAGTTGATTGCTCGGCGCCTGAAGCACCACTGAAAGAGGAGTGTCAAAAAAAAAACATGACCTTGTTGCGTTACCCATGGTAAATTGTCTTTGTATCACATCACAGAATCATGAGGCTTGAGTAAATAACAAATCAGCAATTGCGAAGCTGAACATTAACGTTGTTTCATTGGAGGATATTAACCATTAGAACAGCAAATTATTTAAGAATTTGTTAATTCTATAAGTGATATTTACCATTTCAACCGAATTGAAGAACACCCAGTAGAATATATATATTTGTGCTCGCGGATTATTTGGAAAAGAAGGATACGACTTTCAAAGACTGTCCATTGCGTTAATAATGACTAAAGTGACTAAATCGGTTATTTGCTCATAGGTAGGATTATTTTAAAGTTATTTTCAAATAATATCCAAAAAATAATTAAATAAGAATAGGTATGAATACATTTCTGAATTAAAAAAAAACAACTGAAAATGAACCTTCTCTTCTTTCAAAGGTGGAAAACCAACGAAAAAGTATTTGAAGAAAATCACAAACATGAACTTGGATACCTCACACTTGCCAGAATTAATAAAGCTCTGACAAAGTGGCGTTTGCATAACGGAGGTTTTTCATCGTATAAGTCAAAGGGATCATTGAGAAAAAGCACAAAGCTAGAGGTGAAACCAGGTACTTTCTCATTCAGTGAATGTCAAAATGGCAGTTGATTTTGCAGCTGCTAGTACTGTTCATAGCCTTTAAAAAAGTTATAAAACCATTCCTGCAAAACCATATGCTTCTCTATCGTCCATAAACCTTAACAGATTAATGCACACACACACACACACACACATATATATATATATATATATATATATTACAGACTTTTTCAAGTTGATTCAGTAATCAGAAAAGTTTATGTTTTAAGATATTTTTCAAACATTATATATATATATATATATATGTTTATATATATATATATATATATATATATATACTAAGAGTTAAAAGTATTTTGCCACCCTACAAAATGTTTAGGTCTTACCCTAAGTGTGTTATTTTACTGAAACAAGTGAAGCACCATAATGGTTTTATCTGTTAGATTGAATACAAGACTCTCGGAGCAACAATAAAGACTAATAAAACTAAAATATAAAAAAAAATTCTTAAATTCTTGATTCATCAAAATTACCCGCTATCACCGCATCACAGATTTTCTGCAGCCTTTCCACGAAACACTGTAGTAGGCTGGAGTCAGTTCTGCCCAGCTTTTCAGGAAGAATTGCCAGAGAGGAGCCGCAATTGTGGGTTGTTTAGCCCTGATTTTCGGCCATGTTCATCCCACAACAGTCCAATGGGATTTGATTCCACTGATTACACCGGTGAAAACATCAGTTGAAGGACGTGTTGTTCCTCTATGATTTTAATGTACCACTGGCAGATTTTATTAGTATACCTTAAGTCATTATCTTGCATGAGTACGAGTCCTTGACCCACAAGCCGCGTTCCAGATGGGATCGCATGATGTATTATGCTGTGATCGCCATTCTTATTCAATTTGCCTTTTACCTGGTACAAATCCCCAACTTTTCAATAAGCAAAAGCCGGCCACACCATAACAAACCTCCTTAATGCTTTACGGTTGGTGTGATTCAGAAAGTAGGAGCTCTTTTACCAACTCTTTACCGCACATAAACCCAACTAACTGACCAAAAGATTTCGACCTTTGACTTGTCAGTCAAAAGGATTTTATTCAGCTGCTCTATTGCCCAATCCTTTTTCCACCTTGGCCCACTGGAGCCTTTTGACATCATTTTGCTCCCTCAGCAGTGGTTTCTTAACAGTAATGCTGGTTTCACAGTCTTCTTCACGACATTGGTTCAGTTGTACAGAGACATCTAAAGCAGCCAGCCATCTCTCAAGCAGGCTGTTATCTATGAGGAAAGTGTCATCAGTGTTGATGAATCAGATTGTATCGAGCAAGCAATAATTCAACACAATATAGTCTAATGTGAGTTCAAGTGGTGGTGTAATGTAACTTTTAGAAAACATTTAATTTTTGCTCAGTGCTAATGAAGTAAGGTGAAAGCAACTGAGGTACTTAACCTGTTTCATTAAAGATAATACTTTTAGTGTGGGTAATGAACTTCTGTTTTATCCTACTCGTGCAGAGTCGGTGGTATATATATATATCGAAACCCGTGTGTACGTGTGTGCGTGTGTGAGAGAGAGAGAGAGAGAGAGAGAGAGAGAGAGAGAGATAAAGACAGAGACAGAGAAAGCTAGAAAGAATAGTATGTGTAGATTTCTTTCAAAAGAATCAATCGCAACGTGATATGATACCGTTTATATACTTATGCTTGAAAAAAAGGATAATTGATATTTGAAATAAACCTCAAGCAAACAAAATATAGAAGAAGTAGAGCACACTATCACTAAAAGCGAGACATTAAAAGGACATTCACCGTTTTTACGATGATATAATATAGTTTAATATCATATCAGAGGAAATGAAATATAGAAAGTAACAGAAGTCAAAATGTAAAAATATTCCAAGAAAGAAAATTTTTTAAAAGTCAATGAGTTATGTCTTAACACGAAAATAAAGATTTATAATTATCATTTTGTTTGAGAATCATGTTTCAAGCAATTTCTTTGAAAATCTAATTATAGCAATTTACGAAGCTCTTTGCTTCGATGTGGCACAAGGCCGAATGAATGGGGCGCCCAATGAGACTCGAACTCACTTGTGTAGGTTTGCTAGTCCAGCTTGCTAACCGTTACACCACCAGAGGTGCCCTTGAAAATCTAATTATATGTAAAGTTACCATGTGTTGGCATTGTTATGCATAGGCTCCTCGTATACAGACTTTGTGGCGATTGTTTTGAATAATTCAGACATCTGCGGTATTTGTCCTAGCAGTATAATGATTCGGTAACCATTTAATCGGCACTTATTTAACCTGTGCACGAGAAAAAATTAACTTAATTGTTCCTCTTAAAAGAAAAAGTCTATTATATAAAGACAAATACACAAATAAATCAAATTGTAAAATGCAACGAAAAGCAAAAGAAAAAAAAAGGAAAAGCGATGACAAGGAAGAATGAAGTGACATCCCAAATGTCGAGAATGAGAAAAAGAGAGAGAGAGAAAAGCAGACAGACAGACAGACAGACAGATAGATAGACACATAGACAGAGTAAAAGTGTGATAGAATAAACTCGGAAAATAAAATAAAGTTTAGATAAGAAGGGGAAGAAATATTAAGTAAAAAAAAAACGAATATGAAGGGAGATTCTCCTAAAGTGAAGGAATTCTTTGAAGAAAAAAGATGGTGAAGTAAAAATCATTAGAAATAAAAAAAGAGAAAAATTTTAAACCATGAATATAGAAAGAAAATGTCTAGGGAATTTCACTGAGTGAAAATAAAATGACAACACTCATAATAGGACTTTCAATTTACTGAAGATTAAAGATATAATGTCGTGATATTATGAAACAGTTTTAGAAATAAGGAAAAGAAGGGAATTGTTGTTCCATTATTATCATTATATATATATATATATATACATATATAAACCTTCCGATATTAGCACGATGTAACCCAAGGTCAATTTTTAAGAAGAATGCTATTGTGGGTAGAGTGTTCGTCAATGTCCAGGAAGACAGGGGTTCAATTCAAGATTGAACCATAGCAAAGACACAAAAAATGGTACATGTTGCCTCCTTGCTTAAAAATCGACATTATAAGGTTAGGACCAAGGGTAAAGGGGAGCAATCCAGGGAAACCGTACACTCGGTGTAGTTGCTTATGTGATAGGAGCCTTCTGGTCATCCTCGACTATGGTTGCCAACTTTACTTTTACATCTGGTTTGAATTCAGTTTTGCTTCTAGTAGATTGGTTGCAGAAACAAGGTTAAAAGTTTCAGTTTACCATGATTATTACTCGTACGTAGGAGGAGGGAGAAAATATGTATTCATGCCTTTCCATATGAAAAGTGAAACGCAAACATCCTCATCTGGGTTTTGAACTTGGAAGACTGAATACACTTCTTTCGACGTTAACAAGTACACCACATGTACGATGAATGACGTTGTTGCTTTAACAGTATGTCAAACCTTTATGGGTTATTCAATGCCAATGTATTTTTTTCATATTTAAAAAAAATGTCTTATTCAAGATAGTGAATAAAATAAGTAAAATAAATCTATGTAATTCAACAAACTTACTAACAATATTAATTGTCTATATAATAATTAATTGATTTTAATGGCATGTCAACTGTTCTGTGGTTATTTCATACCAACATTTTAAAAGATTACCTTCCTTTTTATTTGCATCTTTTTGTATAGTTGTTTCTTTAAAGCTCATTTGATTAATGTATTTTATTTTTATTGATTCATTTCGCCACGCAGTCTTATCTAATACAAATTATTTTTAAGCAAATCTATTTGGTCCATGTACTCTGTTTTGTTTGTGTTCACGTAGAGGCTAATGCCTCCTATTGCCTACTCCAGGCTATTCGGCTTGGGTAGATGTATTTTCAATAATACCAACGTCACCTGTATAGGCAGAGCCCGTAATAGTTTTGCAGGTTATCTTCTGCTTCTCGTCATTTTGAGAAGGAGATATGTGCACTTGAAATGGCGGTTCTCTGATATTAGTAGACGAGTTCACGTCCACGGCAGCAGTTTCTCCTCTGTGGAATGTGATGTTAATATGCATCTTGCAAAGTCGTGGACTGCTAACGATATGCGAACGATCATATAAAAGTCTGATCAATCCGATAAAAAGAAAAGGATTTAATCCAAGTAGTGGTTATGTAAATGCTGGTGTACGGAAGTATCATATGGACGCAGACATAATAAATTAAAAAATAAGATGCCCGTGGTGTAATGGTTATCGTCGCAGGATATGGAAACGGCGACACGAGTTCAAATCCTCGACCTGACTGATTGCATTTCACATAGCACTAATACCCTTGGGAAAGGTATGAATCCAAATATTCTCCCTCCAGCTATGGGTAAATAGTTGGGCAGACTAGGTTATTCAGCCTTCGTGAGGCAACTAGTCTAGGAGAAGGAAAACTCTGAATTCAAACCTGTTAAACTCCGCTTAAAAATTGACCTTGTGTCATATCCTGCCCGAGCGGAGGGGTTAGGTAAATATGATAAATTAAAAAATAAGTTACACGGGAACTACATACAAAGTCTACGAGCTATAATAAACAAATTCGGGAAGCAACACTCCACGAGACAACAACTCTACCTCCACTTGTCTACAATCTCTAAAACCATCCAAGTAAGACGATCAAGGTATGCGGGCCAATAATGGAGAAGCAGGGACGAACACATCAGTGTCGTTCTTCTATGGATTCCTTCACATGGACGAGCCAGTGTTGGCCGAACAGCGAGTACAGCTTTTTGCGGACACATTATTTAACTTTGAAAAATGCCGGAAGCGATGAATGATTCGGACGGATGGAGAAAGAGAGTAGGGGTAATTCGTACCAACAACGTGACAGGGCAATGATGATGATAATTTGTCCCATACATGGGCTCCCAATAGTTTCTATCACTCCCACTCAATAGTGGTAATGAAGCTGCATCGCCCACTCCTGGATATCCGAAACTAGAGTGTCAACAACACATATAGTTTACTGTCATATCAAAAAATCACTTTTATGACATACAGTCAGCGTATTTCAAACCTCATCGACTAAGAGGGAGAACACTCATTAAAAGAAATTATCAAATATATTTTATTGGCTGAGCCTTTATATCAAGGAACTATTTTTCAATTAACATATAATCTGGTCTGCTCGGTAAGATACAGCTCCGAGGATAATGAAATAGTTAATAATTATTTACTCAAATTTTCTTAAATTCTTTTTTTATGTGAAAAAAGAAAATTTTACCATAAAACAATACTTTTCATTTATAAAATTGTAGATTAAACTAATAAATGAGAAAATATTTTGTGTTTTCCATCAAAATAAATTTAATTGATATCATGATTTTCGTTACGTAATATTGAGCAGATTGGGTTGGGTTTTATGGCATATCAATCATTGCAGGTTATTTATTGCAAGATCCTGTTAACACACACACACACACACATATATATATATATATATATATATATATATATATATATGATTTGTAAACCTATTTTGTAGATAACTTTCAAAATGAACCTGTGCTCTTTTTGCTCACAGTTAAATGGTTTCAAGTATTGCTATGGTTCTTTTTACCCATAGATTAGACACTCTCAGGTCCTAATACGTCAAAGTGGCCATTGAAGCAATGATAATGAAGAAGTACTCCACCGACCCTAAGGCTGGGGCCTCGGCATCAGATGGTCTAATGTCATAAACTGAACCCAAGTTGGTGGGGTCTTACCCCTTTGAAGAGATGTAGTTGGTTTATTCTACTGCCCCAGCCGACTGGGCTTGTATAGTTAATTTTCAGTAATATAGATGGATTACAAAAATACGTTTTTAGTAGGCAGTTTACCCAGATGATAAAACATCATTATATATATATATATATATATATATATATATATATATATATATATATATATATATATACACGTGTGTGTGTGTGTGTGTGTGTGTGTGTGTGTGTGTGTGTGTGTGTGTGTGTGTGTTTGCATATGTGTGTGATTGAGTAAGTACGTTCATATATAATAAAATTAGGCCATGCCCAGTCGGCTGGGGCTGTAGAATACACCGACTGCACCTCTGCAGAGGAGTAAGACCCACCCAATGAGTGTCCTGGATATGACGCTAAACAATCTGATGGTGAGGTTCCAGCAGTGCTGGAACTTTGGGGAATGCGGAGTACCCATTCATTGCCATCGCTCCCAGGTCCTCTCTGGCCCGGCGTGGTAGCACCAGATAGGGCCCTATCTATGGTTTAAATAGAACTAACAGCATTCTTATGCTAAACTGAATTGTTTGAGTAAACTGAATAGCTTGAAATAGAAATGTTTTTGACAATTAAACCGTACTTATATTTAAACGTGTGCTTATGCTTAACGGAATTATTTGAAATAGAACTGTTTTTCGACATTGAAACTGTATTTACACTTAAATGAATTGTTACATATAACTGCTTGAATAGTTTGAAATAGAAATGTTTTAGACAATTAAAATGTGTACTTATGTTAAACTAAATTGTTTTAAATAGAACAGATTATTTACATAAAAATGGATTAGGCGTTAAATAACCTACAAAGGTTGATAAACCATAAAACCCAACAAACCAAATCAAAATTAGGCCATCCTAATACAGAATACGAGTTCACCTCTGCTGATGGGTAAAACCTCACCCCACTAATAAGGCCACTTATTGGCAGAAAGTGGCGACCTTTAATGATCCAGAATGAAGTTCTGGTGACTTAACACTTCATAATCAGGTAAGAAAATCACTTATATTACTTGCAACACCCACTTACATTCACTTGGTTTGATGGGCGATCGGAATTGCCCAATCTGATCTATCGTCTGGTCATGTCAATCTCTAGCACCTATTTCATTGTCGTGATCATATTCTCCAAACTGTCCTGGTGGTAAACAAACACACACATTTTTTTTTCTGTTCTTGAGGGTATTAGGCGGATGTGGCTGATTGTTAGTAACGTAGAGAATAACAATATTCCGAGTGTTCAGGGTATGACACGAAACGCTCTCTGAGAGTGAGGATCCAATTACGAATTTTTGGTGATGTGAGAAACACTTCCTTATTTTTGGTGAGAGGATATGCTGGGGTTTCATCTATGGGTCAAATAGAATTGTTCAATCATTTACTAATTATTATCTTTATTATAATTGATTTGAAACAATAAACCTGTGTAAGTTGTTCGTGTTTGATAGGAATACTTGATAAATAGCAATCCTTGAAAACGTTCAACTATATGCAAACAAGCAAATAACAATAACTCATGCACAATTATATGGTATGATGTAACATTTCTTCTTTCACGATATTATTCTTTTATTTTCACTGGGTAATTTAGCTTAAAATATGCTTGATAAATTGCGCACAGATCTATGCTTTCATCTATTTCTACTTATAATTTATTATTCTCAAACAAATCTTTTTAACGCTTGGATAAGCTTTTTATAGTTGCGTCAACTCTGCGTCAGTGTGGATCAAGTAGTTTTGGCAACGTATTCCACTGTTCCAAGAGAACCTCACCACCGGATCCAGTTTAGCATCATACTCAGGACGCCCAATATTTTGACGACCTTGCTCTCATTAAAGTGTGCTGTCGGCATATTTCAAGCCACAGCGACTGGGCAGATGTTTATAGTGGATTGTAACATAGAAAGGGCGAAAAAAGCAAAAATCTGATGAATTCATATTAGGGAATAACTGAGAGAGAAGGCAGAAATAGACGACTAATTGCAGTATAAATAACCAGTTAAAAAGTTCAGGTTAATTTAGCACAGGCCTGAAGATTAAGGGCAATTAAGGACAATTGAAGTCACAAATAATGTTCTGCTAGCTTAACATATTAACTTTTACTCTAAACGAGCTTTACATAAAAGAAGAAACGTAGCATAGATATATCACTCAAACGTAGCATAGATATATCACTCGGCTGTTTACTCATTGTTTTGTGAGAGTATATTGCTAACTATACCGGCACAATCCTATGGGGTTGGTACAAGGCAAGAATTAAAGGAAACCCTGTAACAATTGCACTCACAGTGTCTATTCATTTAGCTCAGTAACCCCGTGAGGCGTCTAACAATGTAAGAATGGGTTTTAGTAGAGATTTAAAAAAAAAATGAAACAATATTAAAAGATGAGAAGATAAAGGCTAGTGAAATACGAAGTACATATTCATACAGAGAAGAACTTGGGTTGTTGGGAAAACATATTAAGTAAAAAAATATTGAGAAAAGCAATGTTACTAAATGTCTACTAACCCCTTGAGAAATGTCTTTTTATATGTTTTATTCAATATTTTCTATTTTCATGGCATATTGCTTTACAATTTCTATGTTGAAATTTTGACGTCTTTCATTTTCTGCCAGTATGATACATCTTCTAACCGCTCCCTTTCTTGAATGTTCCGTCAACTTTTCGTTGCAGCTGCCCACACATTTTGTCACATTTCACTGTGGATTACCTTCTTGAATAAATTTTACGATCGTTTCGATTTTTTAAATGACAGTCCTTTTCGGTATCACCAAGTTTCGTTTCAATTAGGTATTCCTAACTGCTTGTTGAGTTGGGGGAAAAAATGACTTAACTGGAGACCGATTTGCATATTTCAACTTCGGCTGATATTTGAATTTGGAGAACCAGTTATAGGATAACCTCATCTCTTTTTCATATTAGGTGATTCCCTGACACTAGCCTGTTCTAATATATATATATATATATATATATATATATATATACTAGAACAGGACAGTATCAGGGAATATATATATATATATATATATATATATATATATATGTGTGTGTGTGTGTGTGTGTGTGTGTGTGTGTGTGTGTGTGTGTGTGTGTGTGTGTGTGTGTGTGAAGAATTTTGTGAAGAATTTTAAAACCCAGACCTTGCTAGCGGGTACATTGTTTGCCGTTGAAATTTGCTTCGTCAAGATATCACCCGACTACCGTCAGCCCAGTTCCTATTAATTAAAATAATTTAGTCTTGCTAGTTTAAGCTTTATTTTATTTTCAGAATATCAATCTATTTAATAAAAATGGTTTTGTATCTTATCTGCCATTATCTTATTTACTTCTAAATAAATTATCTAGCTAAACAGCCTCTTATATGTTATCTTTTTCATTTTCACAGGTGTATTACTCTCTCAACTCGCATAGCATTTTACTACTTGATGAAAAGCACTTTAGTTTAGTTTAGTTTAGTAACTAATATTTTCGTAGGCTTTTGAAGCGAGTGATGGAAGAATAACAAGAAAGAATAACATTAAAAAGCTAGTGAACATGGAGGAAAAAAGCAATAATGCCTACAAAATGTAGAATTATATATGAAATAATTCAAGAACTATAATTTTTTGAATCAATCTAAATGAAGAAAAAGAACCCATTAAAAACGAGGGAAATGAAAGAAAGAAAGAAAGAAAGAAAGAAAGAAAGAAAGAAGGATGAACACAGGATTTTAAGACACAAAGAAACTTTAGATGGAAAATAAATATAGAAGAAGAAGAAGAAGAAGAAGAAGAAGAAGAAGAAGAAGAAGAAGAAGAAGAAGAAGAAGAAGAAGAAGAAGAAGAAGAAGAAGGTTAATACACACATCAGAGGAAGATGTTGAAAGCGATGAGGAGTACGAAAAGCAATCATGACCCTTGCGAGATAAGAGGTAAGCTCGGTTGATTTTCTCAAAGTTTTAAGGAGGCTTTCATGAAGAGACGTACGTTGATTAGTAGTTTCAGGTTAACATTTAAATACCTTTAAATATCTTTCAGTACTGCCTGGAGTGATCAGAAAAATGCAAGATAATGTGCACATGGAGAGTCTCTACCCTCTCATCCAATCTGCAATGGAGTTCCTGCCAACGAGACGAGGCCATAAAACGCGTATAAAAAGTATATAAAACGTATCTTGAAGTGGAACTTCGAAAGACTCCAAAGCGGTAAAATTCACATTCATATGGTAAGCCGCATTTGTGGTCATGGCAACCGACCCCATAAAACGCTAGGACTTGTGAAGAATTTTAAAACCCAGACCTTGCTAGCGGGTACATTGTTTGCCGTTGAAATTTGCTTCGTCAAGATATCACCCGACTACCGTCAGCCCTGTTCCTGTTCCATTGCAGATTTGGCTGTTAGTGGTAAAAGTTTCTGAAAACTCTTTTCATTTTCCGGTTGAGTGGGTTTAGCGCCTTAAAGGTTTATGATCAAATCTAGCCTCTTTTGTTTTTATTTTCAGGTTTTTGTCGAAGATGAGGTTGTGGATCGGATGAGGGCAAATCGAAGTTGAAAACTTCTGCTGTACAGACTGTACTTATTTGCTTCACTTGAAATCTGGACGAAAGCCATACATGGTTTTGCTTTCGGCTTGTCTTATTGTAAAGGTAGTTGCGAAATTTTCTTTTGTTATCAGGAGTCTATGACCATATGCTCAACCTATATTTGCTTCTGAAATTGTCAGTATATAATGTTTAATCTGTAAGATTTTTGTTCATTAACGAATTAAGTATTTCTTTAAAATGAAATATTTTTCAGCAAAATGAATCGTCTTTATTGCTAATGTTTCTATCCGAACGCATAAGTTAAATAATAATTTACTATATAAATCAATACTGACGTCTATATCACGAAACAGATATTTGAGATTTATTTAACTTGATAAAAAAACTAGAAGTAAGATCAGATTGAATTATTCTAATGTCATGTTAAACCATCCCGAGCTATTTTGTGTCTAGAGGTTTAAGAATCACGTTACCAGCGTATTTATATTTACTTTTTACCAAAAGAAACATAATAAAAAAGTCCTCTATTCAAATATAACAGAAAACGTTTATTTTCACAAGACTTCAAGATAAAATTACATCATGTTTACGTAAATTCAGAAATTATTGATTGATTCATTTTAATGGTATGTCAAATAATCTGGAGTTATTTTATGTCCAAAGGGAAGTGGACTGTACGATCATATTTTTATATATTTCTTAAATGTAATTATTTCTAAAATGTGTTTTTTTCCCACACAATCTATATCGAATACTTATAATCTTTAAACATATCAATTTGGCAGATAAATAAAACAGTAACAGGTACAACTATTCTTCGATAGAGTGGACCTGGAAATAATAGAGAGAAATACGTACTCAGAATTCTTCAAAGTTTCAAAACTAGAGTCACACCATTAAATACCGGACACCATTTTAGTTAGGGTTCTTATTCAAAGCTCTAACGATAAGGTAAGGCAGTTAAAAGGTTCAACCTGTCAGAATCGAATTATATTAACAAGTGTCAGTTAGTCTAATTCAAAACCTTTTTAGTAAGAAATCCAAATGTAGCATAGTCATCGATGACTACTATGGTGGTGATTGCTAATCGTCGGATGTGTTAGGAAAAACATAACATATCTTAAGCGCTAATATCTGGTTGCCTTATTATGTCTGTTAAGTCTCTGAGACCATGGAAAGAGGGTGCAATGGCTAACGGATACAATGTGTTGTTTAGAGTCTCCGTTAAATTTCTAACTGGTTCATTCACTATCGGAAAATCAAAAGTCATTCTCCGGTCACACGAAATTTGTGTCCTGGTACCTCATTCACAAAAAAGACGTTGGATCAAAAGATAAATAGTTTTATCTTGGGGTTTATGGAACTCCCCACCACAACCATAAACATGGGTGACAGATAGCCAATTGCTGCTAACTTCGGCAAGACCCAGTTCGAGTTGCTAGATCAAGCATATATTTTTTTACTCTTAGTCCACTGAAAGAGATAATGAAATTTGTCAGTTGCTGGCTTTTATTGATAACTTATTTATTTGCATCCCGGTACCATCCCTTTACAATTTTTTGGACGTACATAAGCATCGATGGTTTTCCTCTGTTTTAATTCGGTTTGTTGGTTGATTTTTATGACATATAATCCTTTGATCATTATTTAATGCTAAATCTAGTTTATATTTAAATACTATCTGTAAAAGAATTGTTTCTACATAATATTTTTATACAGTCTACAGTTAATTTGTTTGCACAATGTTTTAGGGTTTGATTTATTACTCTCTAACATAAGAAAATGGGAAATGCATAAGAATCATATGAGCTTGTTTGAACAAATTCTGATTGCAACATCCCACGAAACGATAGTGTATGCCAATTTAGCCCTCATCTCAAAAACACCCAAAAAGACTATCAAGTCCTAATGGGACACCGATGGAGAAGCAAGGATTAGTTCTTTAGTGATATTTTTCAATGGACCACTACACATAGACGTGTCAGTGTTGGCCCACCAGCTAGAACTTATTTACGTCATCTCTGTGTGGACACAGGCTATACTTAGAAGACCAACTTGGAACAATAGATGATAGGAAGTGATGGAATGAGAGAGTATGGAAAATCCATGCTGTCAGTGCAAGCAGGTGATGATAATGATGATGATCCAACAAAAATTGTTCTATTTGCACACACTTTAATGGTTCCAAGCTTTTCAGTTCAACATCTGTAATTTTTTGGACAGCTTTATATAGTTTCATCAATAGAATATTATTAAATGGTTATCTTTGATTAAAATCTGGATTACAAGTCCAGGTCAAAGTAGACCTGGGAGTAATGGCAATGAAGGGGTAGTCTACATTCCGCCAACCTCCATAACTGGAGCTTCTCAATCAAATATAGGTTATTGGGATACATTTGGCACTAAATGGTCAATGTATTGCTTACACTAATAATTCTAGTCAACATTATTTGCTTGCACAAAGTTCATTTTTCAAGCACTGCTACATTATCCAAATAAGTTGAATATAGTTTAATGAATTCTTTGTACACTTAATCCTTTAAGGTACAATATATGATTAAACTAGATCTGTTTGTCTCATAGATGGAACCCTCACATGTACAACCTCTCCGAGTCGGAGTTGACGAGGGAGTAATGGCAATAAAGAGCAACTTCTCATTCCCCTGAGCTCTAGGACAAGAGTCTCACTATCAGATGCTTTGAGTCTTATTCAGAACACACGTTTTGGGTGGTCTTATCCCTCTGCAGAAATACATTCGGCGTATTCTTCAGACCCAGCTGACATGGTGGTCTGTTTTTACTTGACCACTTCAGGACAATCGCTAAGCAAATTAAACCTTTATATATTTCAAAAAGGAGCAAGTCATTGATGATCTAAATCGAGTATAATATTCTTTTAAGGAAGTATATTTTCAGTGGAAGCTTTACGCAATATTATATTGTTGTAGCAGTTAGCCCCTCGACTCAAGATTGTATTCATTCCACGCAACTGCTATGAGGAGCATGCGACACAAAGGTGTCAACAGTTTTTCGGTACTTGCTTTTACTAAGAGATGATGAATTTCCCCGTTGGTTACTTAAATATGGCGATCCAGCAGAACCTGGTGTTTCCGAGTGACTTGATTTTCTTTTAATGTATAGAAACATCATTGTAAAAGAAAAGACACTTAAACATAGAATTCTGACTGCTTTCTATATATGCCGTTGAAATTTGAGATCATTTGAACGACCATTAGTCAAATTCTTTCCTTTAAAGTTGAAACATAAAAATTAGATATTTTCTAAAACATCCTGTACATCCGAAATGATTGCAATGGTTCTAAACCACCCTTTATATAAATAGAATTTTAAAAAAAACCCTGATATAACATATATACCTGAGCTTGAATATATATATATATATATATATATATATATATAACAAAGGCAGCTGCTGCTGTTTCTAAAAATAGAAATACCTTAAAATTCCCTAAGCCCACGTGGTCTGCTTTGGACGAGTGGTCTGAAACAGTCTAACGTAAAGTTGGACGAGTTTCGATCCCGGCTTCGAGCGTCCTGCGTGTCTAGCCACACTGAAGAGTTCTGATAGAACGAAACAGTCTGTCTGTGGATGACTATATATATATATATATATTGTCCTGTCTGTGGCTATGTGTTTATTATGCAATAATATGAAATATAGTGCTTAAAATAATTGACAATACTAAAATGTCAGTACATAAACAAACATACGTACGCGCGAACAACAGAACACAAACATTCAAAAACACACAAACTTAGGCACACACACAAATAACCCCCACTTTTCGAACAAAAATTAACCATATTAATTTTTTAAAGATCTTCTCTCAGCTCGAGGATTGCTGGTGGCATGAAACCCAAGGTTACAGACTGTGCCATGTAATATATATATATATATATATATATATATATATATATATATATATATATATATATATATATATATATATATATATATATATACGTGTGTGTGTGTGTAAATGATCTATCATTGATATTAAGCACTATTTAACAATACTGCAACATTCGGTCCTCCATTAATGAGCTAGTAAGAACCATAAACCACTTTTAAATATATATATATATATATATATATATATATATATATATATATATATATATATATATATATATAAGTGTGTGTGTGTGTGCACGCGCGCGCATATATATAAAGAATAGGGGAGAGAATGACACAGACTGACAGACAGACAGATGGACAGCACAAAACACAAAGATATCAAAACAGGCAGAAAAGAAGAGGATGTGAGATTTAAAACACACAGGAAAAAATGATCTATAGGTGCCCGAGTGTGAGTTTATTGATTCTTCTAAATCTTTGATAAGCTATTTGAAAATTTTCCAAAGAGCAGTTAACTGAACTTGAAAAAAAATATTGTTTTTTCTTCCGTGCGAAAACCGAAAAATATTTACTTCGTCTACACAAGGAAACCAATTAACAAATAGTTTGATAAACGCCCTTCTCTATTCAGTAAGTGGTTTATGTTTGTATATTGTTTGCCATTATTTTGGCATATTTACTCTTCCTCCCACGAATTGATGCAGAAACATACATACACACACTCGCATTCACACACGCACATACACATTAGTGATATAATTATTTGCGTTTATTACAGAGCCATGTGTAATACGCACTCTTAAATATAGGCTACGAAATTCTAGGAAGGATATATTACGTATAATGCTCACTGTCTGTTTAAATTTTGTTGCAACTAAATATAACCTAATATTAAGATTTATTATTACTTTTTGTAACCGGACCATTGACCTAATGAGTAGAATGTTCACGTGTGGTTCGAGAGATCAGGGTTCAGTCCCAGGTCGAGTCATACCAATGACTCAAAAAATGGTACTTGATACCTCCTTTTTTAACACATAGCATTATAAGGTGCGGATCAAGTTTAAAGTGGAGCAATCCAGGGAAAGAAGTTGCGCCCATCCCTACACCTCGGCGTAGTAGCTACTGAAAAAAGAAGCCTTCGAATGCGGTCACCAACTTTATTACTGTTTGTGATCATCATCAATTAAACATAAGAATACATACATATAAACATGTATATACATTTGTGTGTGTGTGTGATTCGTTTACATTATGCTTTGAAACATAAAATTCACGCTTGGTCATGTTCACACATAAAAGCAACAAGATATGCCGAAAATAAGTTTACCTTAGGAGGAACATATTTATAAACAAAAACACATTCTAGTGGATATTTCTCTGTAATGGTTTTAAAATCATTAGTTTGGACAATAAGGCAGTAATTCACAACAAGGGGTGCATGTCCTACCAGTGGAGCATTGTAATATTTTGATGGGGTATGCAATATATTAGTGGTGCGTGTTTAAAGACCGGGTTAATGGCTTTCTAAGCTTCCTTCACGAGAATTGCAGACAAAAATTTGAATATGTAAGAATAAAATATTACCGCAGGGACGGGGGACATCAGAATTTTAGGAATACTGAATTGTGGCTTGGCCCAAAATTGGTTGGTTGGTTGTGTTTAATTGCATATCAATCTTTCTTGGCTATTTAATGCCAAATCCATTTTTATACAAACACTGGCATCAGTGGAAATGACCAAGCAGATAAAGGAGCCAGGTCTACCATAAACCTAACCACTGAAAAGGAATTTAAAATCCCACATACAGACTTTAAAATGAAAATAAATAAATACATACTATAGCAAAGGCAACAACGCTGGAACAATGAAAGTGATAATTTATTAGAAATTAAACCCGCTCAGGGAGAATGGAAGCAAAGCTTAAAAAAACGAAAAGAGGAGGTTACATTGTCCAGACCCCAGACAGGTCCTACAAGGATAGCAAACTCTTATTTACTCGAAGGAAAACAACAACCAATGTGTTATGCACGTCTGACCAAATACACCGTAAAGCACATTCTCAACGAATGTACCGACCTAGACTATATAAGAAAACACTTCTATGGTGTAAACAATATGAAGGAACTGTTCCAAAACACTGAAATAAATAATGTGATATCATTTCTAAAAACAGTGAAGTTATACACAAAAATCTAAAGAAATTTACAATAAGACCAAATTACTTGTATAAACAAACTGATCCCTTTACCAACCTGTTTCACAGTTTTGTTTGTATTTTTTTATGATTATGATTCCCTACAAATAAACTCCTAATAAAAAAAAAATAAAACGACAAATAATCAACGAATAAAATTTATCAATTATACGTAAGACCTTTCCCTTGCAAGAATTTCTTTTCAGACTTATTTACTTTAACTTGATTCGGCATTAAATGATCGATGAAGTTGTTATGCCGTAAAACAAAACAAACAATTAAACAAAACAAAAAATAAACAGTACTTTTCAAACAATTCAGTTTAGCATGAGTACACAGTTTAAATGTCAAAAACTTTCCCATTTCAAACTATTCAATTTAGTCAAACAATTCTAACTCAAACAGTTCAGTTTAGCGTAAGTACAGTTTCAATGTCAAGAACAGTTCTATTTTTTTTAATCAGTCAAAACAGTTATATTTAGAGTAATTCAGTTTAGCATCAGTACGCAGTACATTTCAGATTATTCAGTTTACCATAAGTATGCTGTTTAGATATAAAAACAGTTATATTTCTAACAATTCAGTTTTGCATAATTACGCAATTTAAATGTCAAAACAGTTAAGTTTAGTATAAATACGAAGTTTAAATGCAAAAACAGTGAGCTCTCGAAACTACAGTTGAATTCTAGATGGGACCCTATCAGGTGCTATTAAACCTGGAAGTGATGGCAATGAAGGAGTACTCCGCATTCCCCAAAGCCCCAGCAATACTGGAATTTCACCATTAGATTGTTTAATGTCATATCCAGGACACGTGTTGGGGCATACCCTCAGCAGAGATGCAGTCGGTGAATTCTAGCGCCCCAGTCTATTGGGCAACAAAATTATTTGGGAACCACTGCTATAAATATAATTTACTGAAGCATACACACATTCCTGTAATAAAGCTAAATTATTTGTAGAGGCGTAAAACAGAAGTGCTTGTTATTTTGTTTCACGGATGTAAAATACATTCGTTCATGCTATAAGAATATGGCAAAACAAGAAAAGAAAAAGTTAATATCGAGGTTTCATACTTAACACTCGCTCATCTTTTAGACCTAAAATGACTAAAAGAAAATGCGCGTTCTAAAATAATGCGCACAGTAGATACTCACATGCATTCATACTTATTTACATATGCACGTGTATTGAACAAGTGTTTTCATCGGTGACCCGAGTTCAAACATTCGATTGGACTGTATGCATTTCACTTCCAGCTAATGCCTTAGAGTAAAATAATAATCCATCTGTTCTATTTTCAGCTATGAATAAATAGTAAGTTAGACTGCTCTTTACCCTTGGTTAAAGGAAAACTCCGATTTAAACCAATTTTACTCAGTTTGAAAATTGACCTGCTGCTGTAGAGTGATTAGTTTCATACATAAATACCTGTTTACATACATGCATACACACATACATACATGCATGCATGTATACTTCCTACATACATACATACAACACTCCATACATGCTTGCATATATACAGGCATAAATATAAGCATATATGGAAACATATATACATACATAAGTATATACACTATCGCCCATGGATAAAACTTTTTTTATAAAAAGTGAACCTTAGTGTTATTTTAACCCAAATATAATCGTATATGATTGTCTAGTCAAATATTGGGCAATCAGAACGGCTATTATTAGGCATTATTCATAAGAAATTTCGACAGAATTAAAGCAATATGAAAATAAATTTGTATATATATATATATATATATATATATATATAAGTTGTAAAGTTGGCGACCGTAGTCGAGGGCGACCAGAAGGCTCCCTGTTCAATAGCGACAACACCGTGTTGTAGGAAAGGGCGATACACCCTTCTCTTTACCCCCGATATGTACCTTATATTGCTGAGTTGTAAGGAAGGAGATATCAAGTACCATTTTTAAAGTCTTTGGTTTGACGAAACCTGGTAATGAATCCAGGTCTCCCGGACTATTGGCGAACACTCTACTCACTATATATATATATATATATATATACATATATTGAATGGTTTTATTCATGTTAATTTCTTTTCTTTGTATATAGTAAGGAATTAGGAAAATAGATAGATAGATTGAGAGATAGATAGATAGTTAGATAGATAGATAATCACTCAAACAAAATTAATATTATTAGGTATTATTCGCAACCACACTCAATGGTTTCTTTCATTTTCATACAAAATAATTTAATTAAATATTTTTTAAAGATATTTTCTCTTTATTTTCGTGACAAAAGCAAAACATTTGGTGAAGCTGTCCGTTTGGGTTTCAGTGCTTTACGAAAGAATATGATAAAAAAAATGAGAGTGGGACGTCAGAAAACAATGGCCAGGCATAATCTTTGTCTCAGTGTCATTATCTCAAGGAGGCAGTATTTCACGAGCACGGATCAATAGAGGAAGGTTAGACTATTGGAGATAAAAAAGTAAAAATAAAAAGCGCGTTGTATTGCTTATCGGAAATGGAATATTCCTAGGAACAATAGACGAGATAACAGAATGACACGGAGAAATGTTATCAAAAGAAAGATCGTCAAATCGGAAACCCAACTTTGTGATATTAACTTGTGAATGCATACTTGCATACACAGACAAAGGCACACACACACACACACACGCACACACACACACACACATATATATATATATATATATATATATATATATATATATATATTAGCGTTAGTACACTTTCTTGGATGTGACATTTTTTCTAGATTGTGTTCAGTTTGCAATTATACAACAGGCACAAATGCAAAAAAAATAAAGCCCTTAATAATTTCCGTTTCACATTTTCTGTTCTCTACAACTAATAGAACCTCTGGGATAAAATATGAAATTAACATATTTTATTTCGATATATACGTGCTCATGCCTTTGTTTTCATTACTCAAGTGGACTTGGGTGTTGGTCCATTTTTTTTTTTCGAATGCAATGAAAAACATTAAACATAAACGCATACTGAAAATTTCAGGCCTTCATTGAAACTTAACAAAAGTGATTTTTTTTCTGTTTTTTTTTTCTTTCTTACAATGTTATACACAAAAATAATATTTCTGTATATAAAAAACATGAAATTAACCATGCAAATGAATAGCACACAACTTGTTAATCAGTCAAAACTAATTTCTCAAATCAATATGCATATTAGATATAACTCTAGTCATGGTGATGCAATAGATTAACAGCAATTAAAACTTTAAATTGATATTTATTCACAACATTTACATAAATTTCCGAGTAAAAAAGAAATAAATAACATGAATAAAATAGAATAATAAAACTGTCTCTGAAATACGCCCAAAACATTTAGAGAAGTCTGTTGTACAAAAGGATAAGATATCTATGAAAATTGAAGCATTCAGTAAGACAGCCGAACAAAATGATGTATATGGTGTTCAAAAAGTTAATGTCGAAGATTTCAAAAAAAATTGATGTGTGTGTGCATTTCCTTTTGAACATATTAATCTTACTCCAGCAATATATATATATATATATATATATATATATATATATATACACACTCACACACACACATATATATATATATATATATATATATATATATAATGGTTTATTTGTGTATGTTTGTGCGTGCATATATATATATATATATATAATATATATATATAGAGAGAGAGAGAGAGAGAATTTCCTACATTTATAAATAAAGTATGCTCAATATAAGTGATAAAGAATATTTATGTATATAAGAATGGTGTAGGCAGAGTCAACGGCGCTTGTTGACTGTCAGTTTCTTGTTTACGCGATCATCAAATTGACTTCATATCTACGAGATCATCTTTAAATAAATTGTCTTTTATGTTTTTGTCACTCATTTGATAGATCTTTATTTTATACTCATTCCCAATCAATTTTTTTATTCATTCATTCATTCATTTATTCTTTCTTTTTTTGCCTTTCTTAAAACTTGCTAGCCTACTTAAATTTTACAGAAGCCCATTTTTTTTCAGAACTTTTTTTTTTTTTTTTGGTTTCTGTTCTTGATATTCATGTAGGATTTCTTCCATTCTGCTATTTTCTATTCAATCCGAATCTTGATTTCTCTTATGTATCAACTTTTCTTAAATCTTCAACCTGATAACTTAATTCTTTACTAGTAATCTTCAGATCTTATATTTTTGCCTTTTTAATTTCCTCATGAACTTATCCCCATAGATTTCACCAATTATTTATATAATTTTTTTAGCGATTATTATTATTATTATTATTATTATTATTATTATTATTATTATTATTATTATTATTATTATATACAGCATTCATTATACAGGTTGGTTTCCAAATTATAAATATTTCTATTGATGTTCCAATATGATATTATCATTTTAATGTTTCCTCCTGTTCACAATCAATGTCAAAAAATGATTGGCATCTTCCCCATGTACTCTCGATAATATCGGCTCTGCTCTTCTAAAAGGGATACCCTTTTAATGAAATATGAGGAATTCCAAGAATGCATTTTCAGGTAGAGTGAACATATGATGGCTGCCTTTGACTCTCTCATAAAGATACTCCCGAAAGAGTGTTAAAATATTCTTTTAATCAGCCAGTATCTTAATAATTGGGCACAATTTGCTATTCTTTATCTATAGATAGTCGAATACTTAAATGATCAAATGACAAATCTGTTACAAATACAGACTGAACATAGCAAGAAAAAATGTTAATTGGAAAGATCGGCTACCGGGAAGAGGGGTTTTCATTATCAATAAAATATTATGAACTGGAAGCCAAAATTACTTCAACATGTAAATTATAGGACAGAATTTAAATTATTAAAAATCAAAATTATATTACAAATATTGGAATGATTTATCTTATTAAAAGATATGGACTTAACAAAAACGTATTCTATAGTTATGATAAAACATAAAGTTATCTTCTGAGTTGAATAAAGCTGCAATGAAACATTGTCTAATCTACCATTTTCCAATAGCGAATAGGAGAACAGATAAATTCAGGCTTTTCTTATGGGTATGAGCTCAAAGTGAAGTGAAAACAGCCTCGTCCAGGATATGAACTCGAGTAGCCTATTTATTTTTCTAAAACGATAATCATTTTGCAAAACGAACCTCCCACTTACAAAAAAATTAGTTGTGTTGATGTTTTACGGCATATTGATGCTTGTGATTTATTCAATGCCAAATCCTGTTGTTGAATATATGATTTGTTTGAAATTATATTGTTGGCAAGTTTGTTGTTTTTAAATGTGTTGTGAGAGCTCATTTATTTGCACATAGATAAAACGTTTCAATTATTGTTACATAACTCTAATAATTAAATTATTTATCATTTGGTTGCACACAAATAAAGGGTTTCAAGCATTACTAGCTCTAATTATAATATTTGATATTATGTAAAGTAATTGAACGGCTCGTAGAAAACTGAAATTTAAAAAAAAAAAAATTATTATAAAGTTATGAGTCTCCGAACAGCCCGGCCAAAGCCCTTGTAGATAAAAGTGACTTGGGAAAACTGGAGGTCCGAAGTGGATTAAATAATTGCTATCAAACACGAATTATACTATTTGATAATAATCATTTGTTTGACCTCAGTTAAATGAATTAAAGCATTGTTTCTTTGTTATTTAATGACATGTTAACCTTCTCGGATCATTTAGTGCCAAATTCATCCTTTTATTAGAAGGAATCTAGTGGTACTATTTAATCCTTAAGTGGCAGGATAAGAGGGTTTATACCTTTCCCAAGAGTATTTGTTAGAAAGTGAACGTTATTGCGCGAGTGTAATTCGAACTTGCGTACTACTATTCTACAGTCCAGCACTTTACCCAGAACACTATGTGTACACCACCCCAATTTAAGAATTGCTATCTAACTAATTATACTATTTGATATAAATCATTCGTTTGCCTCCAGTTAAATGAATTCAAGCATTCATATCTAACACTAATTATACTATTTAATATTGATTATTTGTTTGGCCCCATTTAAATGGTTTCAACTTTTGCTACCTAACCCTAATAAGTGTCTTCATTTAGTATTCTGGCTCATTACAAATTATTTGTACACAGCTGTATGGTTTCAAATAACGGATAATAGGAATCCTTAGAAAATCACTGAACAGCTTTATTTGACCTATTGTTGGGACCC